>NC_069407.1:3627142-3693811 GCF_026875155.1 Cherax quadricarinatus | reverse complement strand
GCACCCAGAAAAGCAGACACTGAACTAGCAGCAGAAACACTTTGAACAGCAGCAAAAGCAGACACATGAATAGCAGCAGACAAGCAGAACATGAATAGAAAAAAAAAAAAAAAAGCAGAAAACAGACAATGAATAGCAGCAGACAAGCAAACTGAACAGCAGAACAACAGCACATGAACTAGCAGCAGACAAGCAGCACATGAACTAGCAGCAGACAAGCAGGAGAACATGACTAGCAGCAGAAAGAACACATAAATTAGCAGCAGACAAGCAGACACATGAATAGCAGCAGACAAGCAGACACATAAAACAGCAGCAGGCAAGCTAGACAAAAAGAACAAAAAGCAGCAGACAAGCAGCACATGAACTAGCAGCAGACAAGCAGACACATGAACTATCAGCAGACAAGCAGACACGTGAACTAGCAGCAGACAAGCAGGCACATGAACTAGCAGCAGACAAGCAGACACATGAAATAGCAGCAGACAAGCAGACACATGAACTAGCAGCAGGCACATGAACTAGCAGCAGACAAGCAGACGCATGAACTAGCAGCAGACAAGCAGACACATGAACCAGCAGCAGGCAAGCAGACACATGAACTAGCAGCAGACAAGCAGACACATGAACTAGCAGCAGACAAGCAGACACATGAACTAGCAGCAGACAAGCAGATACATGAACTAGCAGCAGGCAAGCAGACACATGAACTAGCAGCAGACAATGAAAGTACACACAAGAAATGAACTAGCAGAAGGCAAGCAGACACATGAACTAGCAGCAGACAAGCAGTTACATGAACTAGCAGCAGATAAGCAGACACATGAACTAGCAGCAGACAAGCAGACACATGAACTAGCAGCAGACAAGCAGACACATGAACTAGCAGCGGACGAAATACAGGACACATGTCTAGCAGCAGACAAGCAGACACATGAACTAGCAGCAGACAAGCAGACACATGAACTAGCAGCAGACAATCAGACACATGAATTAGCAGCAGACAAGCAGACACATGAACTAGCAGCAGACAAGCAGACACGTGAACTAGCAGCAGACAAGCAGATACATGAACTAGCAGCAGACATGCAGACACATGAACTAGCAGCAGACAAGCAGAGACATGAAGTAGCAGCAGACAATCAGACACAAAAAAAGTAGCAGCAGACAAGCAGACACATGAACTAGGAGCAGACAAGCAGACACGTGAACTAGCAGCAGACTTGCAGACACATGAATTAGCAGGAGACAAGCAGACACATGAACTAGCAGCAGACAAGCAGACACATGAACTAGCAGCAGACAAGCAGATACATGAACTAGCAGCAGACAAGCAGACACATGAACTAGCAGCAGACAAGCAGATACATGAACTAGCAGCAGACAAGCAGACACATGAACTAACAGCAGACAAGCAGATACATGAACTAGCAGCAGACAAGCAGATACATGAACTAGCAGCAGACAAGCAGACACATGAACTAGCAGCAGACACATGAACTAGCAGCAGACAAGCAGATACATGAACTAGCAGCAGACAAGCAGATACATGAACTAGCAGCAGACAAGCAGATACATGAACTAGCAGCAGACAAGCAGACACATGAACTAGCAGCAGACAAGCAGACACATGAACTAGCAGCAGACAAGCAGATACATGAACTAGCAGCAGACAAGCAGACACATGAATTAGCAGCAGACAAGCAGATACATGAACTAGCAGCAGACAAGCAGACACATGAACTAACAGCAGACAAGCAGATACATGAACTAGCAGCAGACAAGCAGATACATGAACTAGCAGCAGACAAGCAGACTCATGAACTAGCAGCAGACACATGAACTAACAGCAGACAAGCAGATACATGAACTAGCAGCAGACAAGCAGATACATGAACTAGCAGCAGACAAGCAGATACATGAACTAGCAGCAGACAAGCAGACACATGAACTAGCAGCAGACACATGAACTAGCAGCAGATAACAGCGCACAAAATATTTTTGAAACAGGTCGTTTAACAATTTTTCTCTGTGACACCAGTGTGACACCACCAGTGTGACACCAGTGACACCACCAGTGTGACACCAGTGACACCACCAGTGTGACACCAGTGACACCACCAGTGTGACACCAGTGATACCCCCAGTGTGACACCAGTGACACCACCAGTGTGACACCAGTGACACCACCAGTGTGACACCAGTGACACCACCAGTGTGACACCAGTGACACCACCAGTGTGACACCAGTGATACCCCCAGTGTGACACCAGTGACACCACCAGTGTGACACCAGTGACACCACCAGTGTGACACCAGTGACACCACCAGTGTGACACCAGTGATACCCCCAGTGCGACACCAGTGACACCACCAGTGTGACACCAGTGACACCACCAGTGTGACACCAATGTGACACCACCAGTGTGACACCAGTGACACCACCAGTGTGACACCAGTGATACCCCCAGTGCGACACCAGTGACACCACCAGTGTGACACCAGTGACACCACCAGTGTGACACCAATGTGACACCACCAGTGTGACACCAGTGACACCACCAGTGTGACACCAGTGATACCCCCAGTGTGACACCAGTGACACCCCAGTGTGACACCAGTGACACCACCAGTGTGACACCAGTGACACCCCAGTGTGACACCAGTGACACCACCAGTGTGACACAAGTGACACCACCATTGTGACACCAGTGACACCACCAGTGTGACACCAGTGACACCACCAGTGTGACACCAGTGAATCCGTCAGTGTGACACCAGTGTGACACCAGTGACACCACCAGTGTGACACCAGTGACACCACCAGTGTGACACCATGATACCCCGTGCGACACCAGTGGAAAACCAACCAGTGTGACACCAGTGCCCACCCCAGTGTGACACCAGTGACACCCCCATGTGAAAACCATGACACCACCGTGTGACACCAGTGACACCACCGCGTGACACCATTTGACACCACCAGTGTGACACACAGTGACACCACCAGGGGTGACACCAGTGACACCACCAGTGTTAAAACCAGTGACACCACCAGTGTGACACCAGTGACACCACCAGTGTGACTCCAGGACACCACCCAGTGTACGCCAGCGCCCACCACCAGTGTGACAACAGTGGCACCACCAGTGTGACACCAGTGACACCACCAGTGTGACACCAGTGACACCACCAGTGTGACACCAGTGACACCACCAGTGTGACACCAGTGACACCACCATTTTGACACCAGTGACACCACCAGTGTGACACCAGTGACACCACCAGTGTCACAACAGTGACACCACCAGTGTCACACCTAGTGACACCACCAGTGTCACACTAGTGACACTACAGTGTCCAACTATTGACACCACCAGTGTCACACAGTGACACTACAGTGTCACACTAGTGACACCACCAATGTACACTAGTGACACTCCAGTGTCACACTAGTGACACTACAGTGCACACTAGTGACACCACCAGTGTCACACTAGTGACACTCCAGTGTCACAGTAGTGACACCTCCAGTGTCACACTAGTGAACTTCAATGTCACACTAGTGACACCCCAGTGTCACACTAGTGACACCCAGTGTCACCCCTAGTGACACTCCATGTGACACCTAGTGACACTCCAGTGTCACACTAGTGACACTCCAGTGTCACACTAGTGACACCCAGTGTACACTAGTGACACTCCAGTTGTCACACTAGTGACACCCAGTGTCACACTAGTGACACCCAGTGTCACACTAGTGACACCCCAGTGTCACACTAGTGACACTCCATGTCACACTAGTGACACTCCAGTGTACACTAGTGACACTCCAGTGTCACACTAGTGACAACCAGTGTCACACTAGTGACAACTCCAGTGTCACACTAGTGACACACCAGTGTCACACTAGTGACACTCCAGTGTACACTAGTGACACCCATTTGTCACACTAGTGACACTCCAGTGTCACACTAGTGACACTCCAGTGTCACACTAGTGACACTCCAGTGTCACACTAGTGACACTCCAGTGTCACACTAGTGACACTCCAGTGTCACATTAGTGACAACTCCAGTGTCACACTAGTGACACTCCAGTGTCACACTAGTGACACTCCAGTGTCACACTAGTGACACTCCAGTGTCACACTAGTGACACTCCAGTGTCACCACTAGTGACACTCCAGTGTCACACTAGTGACACTCCAGTGTCACACTAGTGACACTCCAGTGTCACACTAGTGACACTCCAGTGTCACACTAGTGACACTCCAGTGTCACACTAGTGACACTCCAGTGTCACACTAGTGACACTCCAGTGTCACACTAGTGACACTACCAGTGTCACACTAGTGACACTCCAGTGTCACAACTAGTGACACTCCAGTGTCACACTAGTGACACTCCAGTGTCACACTAGTGACACTCCAGTGTCACACTAGTGACACTCCAGTGTCACACTAGTGACACTCCAGTGTCACACTAGTGACACTTCAGTGTCACACTAGTGACACACTCCAGTGTCACACTAGTGACACTTCAGTGTCACACTAGTGACACTCCAGTGTCACACTAGTGACACTCCAGTGTCACACTAGTGACACTTCAGTGTCACACTAGTGACACTCCAGTGTCACCACTAGTGACACTCCAGTGTCACACTAGTGACACTCCAGTGTCACACTAGTGACACTCCAGTGTCACACTAGTGACACTCCAGTTGCCACATTATAACCTCTCTGACACTCTACTTTTGATATATCTTTCAAAGCTTTCAAGAGTTTTCTCTACTTCCGCAGCCCGGCCCTATGCCAGGTTTGTCTGGTGCTTGCCGGCTCAACCAGGTTGATGCTACTAACGTTCTGCCGACCCACATAACTATCACAGCCTGGCTGATCTGGAACTTGGCGATGGCAGATGTACAATTTCCTCTTGAAAGCTTCCACACTTGTTCCGGCAATGTTTCTGATATTGTGTGCTAGAGTGCTGAACAGTCTAGGTCTGCTGACGTTCATGCAGTGTTCTCTTATTATGTCCGCGGTGCAGGACGTCCTCGTCATGCAGAAAGATTGTCTAATATATAGTGTGGTAAATTAGACACTTGTGCCACACTTCGTTATGTTTCGGAGACGTATCGCCAACCAGTGGCTTCCTCAGTCCATTGCAGAGAAGAATGGTTGAAGATCAGAAAGAGTTTAAAGTAATCAATCCCTCAGCCTGGAGTCGGTGTGATCATTTCATAAATCTTGATAAGAAAACAGCATATGCGCGAAGTGGCTTATATACTGCAGACAGGTGAGGTGAAGCAGTCGTAGGTGGTGTCACCTTGGACGAATCCCCAGGTGGAAATAGGTCATGCCTATGCGTTAAGCAAGCATAGAATTCACTCTTTCAAGATCCCAAGATGTTGCTCTGCCTGACAGGAATGTAGGTAATTGGTTCAGAGAACCGACAAGTTGTTAAATTAGACACTTGTGTAACACGTGGGTATTTTTATTTATCAGCTTGTCGGTTCTCTGAACCAATTTTCTACATTTCTGCCAGACACAGTAACGTCTTGGATTCTTGATACAGGGAATTCATTGCCCACTCCTAGGCAAAATGCTACATGTGATCAGGGCCCCTCTTGTAGACCGAATTAAATCTATAGTTGTTGTGTACTTATCTAGTAGTTCCTTTCTCCTACCCTTCCCAATATCGTTCCCCCACCAGCACCGAGACAGATAATGGGCTTGTTCCCAGTACCCGACATGATATTATCCAATCTGTTGACTGTGTCACCGGCAGCAGCTCCTGAGAAACACATCCTCTGTCTCCCCTTCCTATCCATGTTACGGGAAGACACGGTCAATATACATTAGCCGTTAGTCACCAACCACAAAGATATTCCTACCTTTTATAGAAAGGGGAGAGTTAGTGGTGCCTTTATTCTCCCCGACCACTGAAGTACATTCACCTGGGAAACAGAGAAGCTATTTCCTACCTTCAAATTTTGCTCTTTTAACCTTATCTGGACGTTTCTGCCTTTAATGGGAACATTCGCCCACTTGTGATGGCTGGCAGTCTGCTCCTCACTGCTGGTAACTCTTTCCCTTCACTAACACCAATCACCTCACATTTTTGTCAAAATTATTTAGGGGGAAATTTTTTGGGTTTTTATTTTCCTCCTTGAGAAGTAAATTCCTTCTTTAACGCCTTAAACCAGATTTTAAAACACTATAGAAGGGAGCCACAGTGTTGTCCAGCATTTACACAATTCCCCCCAAACAACTTGACAAGTAAAGATCCCCCTTGTACCCCCCATCCGTGATCACATATCCTGTGATTTACCCGTACACAGGAGACCAAACACCCTTCACGCCCTTTACCTTGGTTTTCATTCTTGCAACTACCCCTTTTTCCATCCTTTTATCCCTTTCCTCCCCTTTCCTGTTTGCATGTTACCCCTCAGTCCCTTAGCTCTCTTTATCCCTCAACCCCTCTTCCCTTTTACAAATTTTTTCCCCTTTTTCCCTTTTTTATGGTTATTGTTTTTTCATTTCCCCCTTTTTTTTTTTTAAACCTCTCTCTTTCTCCCCTTTTCTCTTCTCGTCATGGTATGATTTCCCCTCTTACTCTATCAGAAAAGTTTTTTTTACCCTCCTCCGCCTTTTTGTTACCTCCCTCCCCCACACACCTGTTTTATTTTGTCACTTTTTACGTTATTTGGGCCCCTCTTTTCCCCCAAACCCCCTTTCCCTCCTTCCCCCTTTTACTCCTATCTCCCCTCCCCCGTCTGCCCTATCATTTCTTTTATCCTTTCCTTCTTTTCCTCATCTCCTTTCCCTCTCCCCCGCAAGAGAGAGAGAGACTTCTCATCCCCTTTAAAGGGGTTTTTCGAGAGTTTTCATACTCCCGGACCCCGGGGGTTTTCCGGGGTTTAAAAACCTGTCTGGTGTTGGGCCTTTGTAAAAACCAAGCTGTTGAAAGCTGGTGGCCCACGGGCCCACATTTTCCGTAAAAACCCCTGGTTGATCGGGTTACTTGGTGGGGGAAAGATGTGGGTTTTTTCCCTTATTTGGGCAGTGTTTCGATATTTTTGGGTTAGATTTTTTGGTTCGGTTACTTTTGGGCCCAGGAGTTGAAAAAAATTTTTCTCTTATTGTGCCCACGGTTCCCTTACTTTTCACGGGTTTTTAAATTAAAAATTTTTCTCATTTTCTTTCCCCTCCAGAAATTTTAAATTGACAATTTGGGGTTTTGGGACAAGGCATAAAATTTTATTTTAAAAGGTATATTTTTATCACGTATCTTTCCTCGTTCCAGTGAGAAATATTAAGTTTTTAAAGGCGTTGCCAGAAATTTAAAAATTTGATTTTTTGGGCGGGGGTCTACCAAAAATTGATCGTACCTGTTCTAGCTCTGGTACCTCCTGCCCTGACAGGAGCGTCCAAAAACTAAAACAATATTTTGAAAGTAAAAAGACAAAATTTCAAATTTAAAAAAACATCCCCAATTAAAAACTTTTTTCCCTTTGTTCTAAAAAAGTTCTCAAAATGGCCCATTATCCGGGCCCTTTTGTGATATTTGTCTTGTTTTCCCCTAAACCCGAAAAGTCAATAAAAATTTATATCCAGTTTCCTTTCACTTGCCTTTTTTTAAATTGCTATTTTATACTTACGTTACACTTTATCAACAAAGAAAAACTTTATTTTTTCCCGCAGAAATTAAATAGGGGTAGTTTCCCATGTAATAAAATATTAATAAAAAAGGGCCACTGGGAAATGTGGGGGCATTTCGGGCAGAAAATGGGATGTTCCTGTGTTGTGCTTCCCTCGCGCATCTCAGGCATTAAGTATATCCTCGTTTTCTCGGTGTTATACACTATAGTTATTTTTTAAAATCTCAGAGGGTTTCCCCCGGGGGGGAAATTAAACCTGTAGGGGTTTTAGGAAAACCCCGCCCCCCGCAAATTTGGGGCCCCGCCCAACCCTTTTCCTTTTATTGGTTTAAAAAGGGGATGGGAAATATATATTATTTTTTTTAAAAACCGTTGTTCCACGTGCAGTAATTATCGGGTCCCTTTGTGTTTGTTGTTTGGTTTTTGTCACGTTTCTTAGGTATCAACCCTATCGACTGAAACCATTTTTGAGTGATTTTTTTTTATATATTTTTTATAATTTTATATATATATTTATATTTTTTATATATATTTTTTTTATAAAATTTATATATTATATTTTTATATTTTATATATATATTTAAATATTTTTAATATTTATAATTTTTATATATTTTTTATATTTTTTAAATTTTTTTTTAAAATTTTAAAATAAAAAAAAATTTTTTAATTAATTTTTTAAATTTTTTAAAAATTTTAATTAAATTTTTTTTTATTATCCCAACCCACCTGGCCCGATTTCCCACCAAAAAGGGCCAGGGTTTTTTTTTGGGCCCGAAAAAGAAAAAACCCATTCCCCCAACCTTTCATTCCTCTCCCCCCAACTGCCCTTGCCAAAGGAAGGGTTTTTTTCCCCCTTTTTTACAAACTCCCGTTTTTAAATGAAAACCCCTTAACAACCCCTCCTTAAAAAAGATTTGGAGGCATTTATTTTTCCCCCTTTAAAGGGATCAAGGTGGGCCGGGGGCCGGACCCCCTTAATTTTATAAAGGGGGTTCCCTTTTTGGGGGGGTTTAAAAATAAAAGCAAACTTAAGGGGGGAAATTAAAAACCAATTTAAATTAAAAGGGGGGTTGATGGGGGGGGAAAGGGGGGCCAAGGGAAAAAAACCCCACCCCCCCAAAAAGGGGAAAAGGGTTTAAAAGGGGGCCCGGATAATTAAGTTTTTTCCCTTTTGTTTCCTTCTTTTTTTTTTTCCCCCCTTTCCAACAATTCCCCTTTTTTCAACATTTTTTAAATCCCCCCCCCCCCTTTCCCCCCCCTTTTTTCTTTTTCCCCACCTTTCCCTTTTTGTTTTTTTTTTCCCTCCCCCCTTTTTTTTTCCCCCTCCTTTTTTCCCCTTTCCCCCTTTTTTTTCTTCCTTTTCCCCTTTTTTTTTTGTTCCTAAGGAAAAAGTTTTCTGTCCCCCAAAGACTCTTAAGTGCACCACTAAATTTTTTCCCTCATCAATTCTTTTGATTCCCCTTTTCATCTTTTTTAGACCCACCGGGGACACGTCCACTCCCAAATATCCTGAATACGTTCACCCCCCCATACTTTCCCCCTCCAATTGATATTCAATCTTTCATCACCTAATTTTTTTGTTACCCTCAAAACCCTTTTACTCTTTCCTGTATTCCCTTTAATTTTTTTTTCCCTTTTGCACCCCCTTTAAAATTAAAATCCCCCTTTTCCCCTGCGCTTCTTTCAAATCCCCCAAAGAGCCAGTGTCATCAGAAAAGAGCGCTGTGAAACCCCCCACCCTGTGGGGTGATTCTTTATTTTTTAAAACCCACGCCTCTTCCCAAAAGACCCTCGCATTTACTTCCTTACAACCCCCCCTAAAAAATATTTTAAAAAAACCCACGGTGACATCACACACCTTGTCTAAGGCCCTACTTTTACGGGGAAAAAAATTTTTCCCCTCTTTTTTACAAAACTCAAACTTGAGCCTCCTTTTCCTCGAAAAAACTCTTCATGTTTTTCAAAACTCCCTCCTACCCCAAAACATTTGCAACTTCTGCCACTTTGGGCCCCCCTATCCACCCTGTAAAAAGCCTTTTCCAAATCCATAAATCCCACAAAGACCTCTTTAGCCTTTTTTTCTAAATACTGTTTTACTTATATGTTTCACTGGAAAAAACCTGGTCCACACCCCCCCCTACCTTCCCAAAGCCTCCGTTCATTTTGCTATC
This sequence comes from Cherax quadricarinatus, assembly GCF_026875155.1. Classification (NCBI taxonomy): domain Eukaryota; kingdom Metazoa; phylum Arthropoda; class Malacostraca; order Decapoda; family Parastacidae; genus Cherax; species Cherax quadricarinatus. The sequence continues at coordinate 3,683,975 of NC_069407.1, read as the reverse complement.
CTATTCTCCGTCTTACCCCTTTAAATTTTTTCATTTTTACTCTACCCTACACTTTACCAGGGACCCCTCAACAGACTTTCCCCCTTTTAAAATTTTTGCACCCCTTTTTATCCCTTTTTCCCTTTTTACAAAGGAACTATGCATGCATTCTGCCCAAACCCCGGTACCCTTTCCCTCTTCCAAACATTTATTAAATAATTTCCCCCAAAACTCCCAAAAAATATATCCCCCCCATGCTTTTTTAAAATTTCTATCTTTATTCCCTCAATCCCCGGGTGCCTTTAAACCCCCCTTTTATTTTACCCAATGCCTTTACGAACTTTTCCCCCCCAAATCACAACTGGCTCTTCCTCACTCCCACAAAATTTTTTTCCCCCTTTCCCATACCGAAAAAAAAAGCTTCCCTATCTTCATCAACAATTTTAAAAATTCCCCAAAATATTTCCCCCCATCTTCCCAATTTCCTCTAAATCCCCCATTTAAAACTCTCCTCTCCCATTTTTTTAAATACAAATCCATTTTTTTTTTCTAGGCTTCCCTTTAACCCCTTTTTAAACTCAATCCAAAAAATTTTTCTTATTTTTTAAAAAAATTTTTTGATAACCAGCTCACCCACTCTTCATTTGCTCTCTTTTTTTTCATTGCTTCAACCCCTTCTTTAACCCCTCTCTTTTTCCCATATACTCTTCCCTCCCCTTTTATCACTTCTACTTTTTAAAAACTTCTTTATATGGGTAACTTTTTTTTCTCCCTTACTAAATCTCTTTACATCATTTATTCCAAAACCCAAACGCCTTTCCCCTTTCCCCCCTGCCCCCCCACTTTCCCCTTTAAACCCCAAACTTCTGCTGAAAAACTTAAAAACTACTTTTTTAAAAAACCCAACCCCCTTTTCCCCTTCGACCCCATTGTCTATGCTCTCATTTTGCCCATCTATCCTCCATACTGGGTTTTTATCTTACCCTAACTGCCCCCTCTTTTGTTTATAAACCTTCACCTCTCTTTCCGGGTGCTTCTATTCTCCTTTTCCCCAATTTTTCCTTTTTCTTCAGTGTAGCTACAACTAGAAAGTGATCTGATAATTTTGTGGCCCCCCGATAAACATGGCATCCTGAAGTCTTCTCAAAGTTTTTTATCTACTTTTAAATAATTTCCCAAAAAACCCACTGTCATTTCGCCCTTCATCAAAATCGTGTATAATTATTTAAACCCCTTTTTCTTAAAATTTTGTATTACCTAAAAACTAAACCCTTTCTATACAAAGTTTTAAAACAAAGGGCCCAAATTTTCTTTTTCACCTGGCAACCCCCAAAATTACCTTTTTACACCCCCTCTAAAATTTTCCCTCTTTTGCATTCAGGTCCCCCCACCAAAAATTACTCTCCCCACTTTGGGGGAAAGGGGTCCCATTAAAAAATTCACTTAAAAATCTCCCAAAAAACTCTCTCTCCCCCTCTGCTTTTCCCCTCTTCCCAAAGGGGCATACACGCTTAAATTTTGGGCCCCTTCTTCGCATCCAAAACCCTTTTTTTTTAAACCACCCTAATTCTCGAATTTAAATTCATATTCTTTTTCCCCTTCCATAACTGATTTTTAAATTACTGCTCCCCTTCCTTCCCTTAACCTCCCGATACCCAGATTTAATCCCTTTATTTCCCCCCCCATGAAACCTCCTACCCCCTTCGCTTTGTTTCGCTTGGCCAGGACATCCAACTTTTTTTCTTTATAACATCAGCAATCATCTTTTCTTGTCATCCGCACTACATCCCGCACATTAAACAAACCCATTTTTAAAAAGTTTTTCTTCTTCTTTTTTTTTAGTAAATTATACAGGGGGAAGGGGTTAAACCTTGCTCCGGCATTTTGTCGCCTCATAGACACGCATGGTTAGGAGGAAAGATTCTTTTCCACTTCCCATGGCAATAGAAGAAATAAAAAAGAACAAGAGCTATTTAGAAAAGGGAAAAAAACCTAGGTATGTAATATATATATCATGTGCGTGTCTGTGAAGTGTGCCCAAAAGTGAAAAGTAGGATAGAAAGAATCCCTGTTATCTACGTGTTTATGAGACAGAAAAAGAAAACCAGCAACCCAACCATCATGAAAACAGTTACAGGTTTTGTTTCACAGTCATCGGCAACGGTAGTTTTCCCGGGGTGGTTGCTGTCTCCCAACCTATACATGAATTATTTAAATATATATATTATACCCACATCAAGTGGGGTGCATATCTCTCATTTGATATGCCAATGGTGGTGTGTGTACTCTCAATAATATATATATATATTATTTTAATATATAATATATATTAATATATAAAATTTATATAATATATAATATATATATATATATATTAAGAAATACCACTGGGTATATACACAGTTAGTACATCTCTCGTTGTATATAACTAAAATACCTACACCCACCTTAAAAAAATTCTCCTCTTGCTGGTTGCTCAACGGTTATTCGTGCGCGCGAGCGGGGTTGTGTGTGTTGTGTGTGTGTGTGGTGTGTGTGTGTGTGGTGTGTGTGGTGTGTGTATGGGTTGGTTTTGGTGTTGTGGTGTGTTGTGTGTGTATAAGGCCTCCTGACGTAGGCTTGTTGACAGGGGTGGGGGATGGCACCTCCGGTGGGGCTGGGGGGTCGGGGCGCTGCAGCAGCGGTGTTGGAGGTTCCTGGCCCTGGGCGACCCCCGCACACCTCTCCCGACCTCAGCCAAGTTTGTCACTAAGGAGTCCTAGCCTTACACGCCCGATAATGCATCCTGCACTTACACTCTAGATAAATTTTTCCCCAGCACTTATACACCTAAAATGCAGTACTAGATTAAATATTAGATAAAGCAGTCCTAGACTTACACAGTAGATAATACAGTCCTAGCACTTACACACCGAAATGCAGTCCTAGCATTTCCCATCACCATACTCCTTTAAATTTATCTAGCTCTTGTCTTTCCCTTGGGCTCCCATTTTTTTTCCTCCTAGTGGGCGGTGCTGCTTCAGGAAAACGGGAAGTGGAATTTTAGGTCGATACTCGGGGGAGAACTCATGGAAAAAAAGCCCCCACTACTTTGGGTTTGATGGTCTCCTGCGTTAATTGTCTCTGGGTTAAAACATCCCAAAATCTTTCTTCATCTGCAGTTTTTTTTGTGGTACTGTCCCATTATTATTGTGGAACTGACGCTTTTTGTAAAATGCGTGACACAAAAAATGTGAGTTTTTTTGGGGGCACAGAGTAGTTTGGGGCCCTGTCCTTGTAAGTCCTTTTTTAGATCTAGCCAGGGTAAAAGAGTCAGGGGTAATGATTTACAATGGGGAAAACATACTGGAGGACGGCAAGTAATTATGTTTTCGATACCTAAACATCGAAAAAACATAACCTCCTTTTTCGTGAAAACCGATTTGAGTTTAAAGCCTATTATTGAATACCAGCGCCCTTTAAAGGGTTGTAATACAACCTACTCACCACCAAACATGGATAGTTTAATATCTGAGAGACGGTTTAAACTCTCAGCGTATATATGTATACATATAGAAAAATACACCAACTTTGGTGTACATACACAAAAATACAGACTTTGGTGTAAGCACACAAAAATACACAGACTGGTGTACAGTGGAACCTCAAATATCGAACTTTCTTCGGTCCAGAAGGCTGTTCGAGTGTCTTTACCGAATGAATTTATTCCCATCAGGAATAATGTAAATTAGATTAGTCCATTTCAGACCCTCAAAAATACACTTATAAAAGCACTTACAAAAATACACTTACATAATTGGTCGTGTTGGGTGCAGTTCGATTTTTGAGGTTGCACTGCATATACACACCTCGGTGCATAAAAAATGTTGTTAGGTAAGACACATATGCAACAGTTAGACAACTTTATTCCGAAACGTTTCGCCTACACAGTAGGCTTCTTCAGTCGAATACAGAAAGTAGGCAGGAACAGTAGAGATGTGAAGACGATGTAATCAGTCCATCACCCTTGTAGCCGTAGAATTTGAGGTTGTCAGTCCCTCGGCCTGGAGAAGTTCAGTTCCATAGTCAGGAACTATCTGAAGATCAAGCGACAGGGCTTGACTCCTTCCGACAGTATTTAAGTCTCCGCACTGTCGCTTGATCTTCAGATAGTTCCTGACTATGGAACTGAACTTCTCCAGCCGAGGGACTGGACAACCTCAAATTCTACGGCTACAAGGTGATGGACTGATTACATCGTCTTCACATCTCTACTGTTCCTGCCTACTTTCTGTATTCGACTGAAGAAGCCTACTGTGTAGGCGAAACGTTTCGGAATAAAGTTGTCTAACTGTTGCATATGTGTCTTACCTAACAACCTGTCGGTATTGTATACCATTTGATGTTCATAAAAAATGTTACCCCTTCAAGTTGTTTTCCACGCAGCAGTTTTCTGTGTTGTCAGCGTCATAGAAAACGAAGCTTTGGAGGGAGTCTTGAAAATTATTCTAATAGTGTTACGAAGTCTTCCATTATCTTATATATTACGCTTTTTATTTTCTTACAATTGTCATTTCTCCAGTTATGGAATTGGATCTCCTCTCTTTTTCTTTTTTTAGATCGAAACCCACTGCTTTTCATTACCCCTTGATGAGGGCAACCCTTTCTGTGTTTAAAACCGTCATACAATCTCTCTCTCTCTGTATATAACTGCACAAATAATCAGTTTTGTTTTATATAACTGCAAACAATCCACCGGGCCCTTTTTCCCTGGGGGCCAAAGCTCCCCTTCACACACGGGGGGCCCCGGGGGTTTTTTTTTTTTTTTTTTTTTTTTTTTTTTTTTTTTGGGTTTTTTTTTTTTTTTTTTTTTTTTTTTTTTTTTTTTTTTTTTTTTTTTTTTTTTTTTTTTTTTTTGGGGGGGTGGAAACATTTCAAAGCGTTTCCTAACACCTGTTGTCAGTAAGTAATTTTTTTTCGGGTTACACAAAAATACGTTACATAAAAATTATCTTTCCCTTTACAGATATTGTAAAAAAATAGGAAAACCCCAAAAAAGTCAGACAGAGTGACTTTTTTCCCATTGGGGGCCCCTTTTTAAAATAGCAGTAAATAGGAAACCTGGGTGTTAGCCAACGGGTGGGGGTCGCATCCGGGGGGGACAAGTTTTGGGGACCAAAAAGGAAAATAAGTTGGGGACATTTCCCTCGATGGCGCACTGCTTTTTTGGGAACCCGGGGGGCTAATTTTTCCGGGGTTTTAAAAATCCAAACGAAATTTTTATCTTTACACCTCTCTGTTTATATTACCAAAAACACGATATCTGTTAAGCATAGACATCTCCAGTGAATACTAGAAAGGTCTGCCCCTCTAGCATTCAGCCTGTTACTGGGTTTTTATAACAGTAGTCAGTATCCTGGTCCAATTATCAGTTGAATTACAATAAGTTGAATAGTGCTATAGGATTTCAACTGGTAGGTTACTAACTAATCGAATTAATATTAACAAAGTTAAAAGTTGTCTAGGTGGACAAGTAAATACTTCATATAATATAGGATATAATATAGGATATAAGTTATACTGTATAATAATGCTGAAGGCACAACTTATATCTTTATGGCTGTTAAGTACCGTCTGGTATATTGTCAGGAATTATATTATTATTATTATTATAATCAAGGGGAAGCGCTAAACCCGGAGGATTATGCAGCGCCTGGGGGGGGGATGTGGAAGGCATTCAGGCTTAATTCGGGGAACTGGAGCACAGATCCAATTCCCTAAATCAAGAGCCCCTCACTAACATCAAGGAACCTTCCCTGAGGGGTCAGCAATTATAGACAAAACTAATATATACAAGCGAGTGTAAGTGAATGTGTGTGTGTGTATGTGCTCCAAGTAGGCAGCTGTGTCTCAAGACTCGACTCAACCAGTGAGTGACTAAACGTCCTCAAATAATCTATCTTCCTGACCAAACTGGCAATCTGCACAGCTTGCTTGAACAGTAAGGCAACCATTCGCCAACATCAATAAAGTGACCACCGTGACCACCACCGAGTCAGGAACAAGGAGACAATTATTATTATAATCAAAAAGAAGCGCTAAACCATAAGGGCTATACAGCAACAAGGAGACAAAATAACGACCTTAACAGGGGACCTTCTACAGATCCTCCACCAAAGGCATAAAACTCCCTTAATACTGAATCTAGGTTCAGCATAACAAAATCCCCGACTACGACAATGCACAGATACCAGAACAACTTAGGTCAGAAGCAACAGCTCAGGACCTGGGGTTAACTCAGTGTCAGCAAGACACACAACCTCAGCAAAACGCTTAAAAATCACTAAGTCGAGGCTATGCTTTGTAAACAATTACAAGACGTATGTTTCGTCTCACTACCGAAAGCATATTCTAGTAAAACAGTCTAAACAACGAACACAACCAGAGACAAGGGAGGGAGGTGTAGATCAGACCAGCACCAGCAACGAAAGAGAAGAGCAAGCGAGGCAAGGCGTCTCCTTGACAAGGCATCTCAAGTGACTGGCCTGGGGACTGCTCCTACCCAGCTACTCCAGAGAAGCTGGCGGGGAAACAAGCGAGGTGATAGTTTGCCAACTGGGGGGCAGCTACCAACATCTCCACCATGGCAAGAATTTTTTTTTTTTTTTTTTTTTTTTTTTTTTTTTATTTAAAAATTCATGTCAGATTTTAATAGGACATATAAAAAAAAAATGATAAAGGAAAAACATCGTAAACAATTTTATAAAAAAACAAAACAACCCGGAAAATCTGCCAGTCTACTATATAACTTATTTATAACTATCCCCCAATTTAAAAAGGGAATAAAAGTTAAATAACAAAGGCCACAAAATGGCTATTAAAAAACTCCAAAAATTACAACCTCAACAAATAATGTTTCCGCTTAATGACAATCACCATAATACCACCTCAACAATACCCCAAAGACTACAATATGCCTTATTAAAAAAACCTGTGCTGCAACACAGGTGCCCCAATCACCCCCCCCCCCCCCCACTCCAACAACATTTAAAAACTAACCCTACCCCAAACCGAATAATAGGGACTTAAAATTATCCTCTTTTTGGATTATTATGAACATGTCATTTGAGGAAGCATTTTTTTAAAACCTGAATGGTACAGGATCCCAAAAATTTAAAATCCCTTTAAAATAAGAAAAATAATATGGTTTATCCCCAAAACTGAGGGCCCCCAGTTACAAAAAAACAAAAAATAACCCAGTTTCAAGGAAATGTGAAAGGAAAACCCTCCAAGAAAAATTAAAATTTCAATTGCAAATACCAGTGTAAGTGGAACATAATACGCTCCCAAAGAAATTATATTTTATTAATTTTTTGGTTATACTTTAAAATACAGTTTTTTTTTAATTTGCTCCTTACATTTCCCCCATCAAGGGAAACTAAGAAAAAATTATCTTGCAAAACCCTTCATCGGGTCACCACTAGTACCCCAATCCCCCCAAAACCCACACGCATTCCAAGGAGGGACCCCCTTTAAACCCCCTGAACCCCCCCCCCCTTTTACCAACCCACCCCCCGGGGCATTAAACCCCTTATCCCAATAAAATCCCTAATGTTGCCCTCTTTAACCTTCAGAAAAAAAATCCCCCCTTTTTTCCCCAAAATGTTTGTTGCGCAAAAAGTTCGAAAAAAATAAAAAACTTCGCCCCCCAAGCCTTTCCCGCACAACCCCCCACCTTCCCCTCTACCCATAAAACATTTAGTAGTCCCGGACATAGCAAACCTCTCCACATCTCCCCCACACCATCATACAAACTAAACGCTGAAAAACCGCCCCCCCCTTGGGCCCCTCCCCTCACCATTTCCCTTTAAGCACCCATCCCCTGATGCACCCAAACCCTTCAAAAAAAAAGACGACTGATACGCAGCCCTTTTCCCCCCACTGCATCTGCCCACCCCCCACCTCAATAACCCTCCTGTCTCGGAGCATCGCTCCCGTTGGCAAAATCCCATGCGGGAAAAACGGTACATAACCTCACGCGCCCTAGGTCGTATCCTTAATTTACTAAAACCTTCGCCATATTACATCCATGCATACATGGGGTAAAATCCCTTCAACCGGCCCGCCACTACATGTCTTTTAACAATTTACACAACGTTCCCACCTTTATTTTCCTGGTTCTCTGGCACATTAAGGCGGTAACACTGTCTCGCATTCCTTCATTTCCGCCCCTCCATACCATTTCCTCAGGTGAGCATGTACCTTATCTAGCTGCCCCTCCCCCTCCATCCCACCTGCACTCGTCACTTCCTTCTTAATAAACACACATTTCACGCGCTTTCTCAAGTCCAACAAACCCAACCCTCCCCTACATACGGGCAAATGTCACTACCTCCCTTCGCAACCAGTTGCACCTGAACCCCACAAAAATTTGAACACCATTCTAAGAATACTCGTGATCCGCCGTTCCTGGTTAACGGCATCACAGCGAAAACAAACCAGACTTTACTTATATAGTAATACATTGATGACAATTACACGCTGCCTAAGGTTTAAATGGTGGGGTCGCAGCATTCCCAACCGTCGCTGCACCTGTTCCAACCATCCTATCGAATTGCTAACCTTGCAGCACTCAGGTCAGCCTCATACATGACACCGCAGATTTTCAGACTCCCGGTCCTCCGCCTGCAACAACATCACATCCCCACTCTAATCTCTCTGTCCACTCTCCAGCCCATGATCATTGACTTTTCCAGATTTACCTTAAATCCCAGTAGCTCTCTCCAAAAAGTGGTACAACTTCCCCAAAAGTCCTAACCGTGTCTCCTCACTTGCCAAAATAGTGGTATCATAAACCATAGCCCACCAAACCGGGCCACGGCTTCAGCATCACCACCCCCCTCCCCCCCGCCTTAGACGATCCCCTCACCATCCTAAAAAGGGAAATCCTGAACACATGCAAACAATATTTGTGATAAGGACATCCCTGCCGAAGACCCGCTCCAGGGTGACAACCCCCCCCCCACACACCCATTGATTTGCACCCTTACCTTCGCATTTGAGTACAGCGTATCCACCCCACCCCACTATTTCTTCGCAAACCCCTGTCGTAGGAGAATATCCCCAAACCCTTTTCTTTCCACCCTATCATAAGCCCCTTGCCAATCCAACGCCACCAACGCTCCTCTTTCCCTTTCCCATGTCCTCCAGGAAACCCCTTGATAATCCCGTGGCCCACGCTCATTGACCTACCAGGTAAACCAAACTGAGACTCAAACACGACCCCCCCCAAACAACCATTTAACCGATTCCCAAGAATTTTCGCAAATAATTTATAATCAGCACAAAGCAATGAAATGGCTCGATAACCCGAAGGGTACTTTCTGCTGTTTACCCCTTTGGGACCAACACCACCACCGCCGTTGCCTGAGATTCTCCCATCTTACCTCCGTCTTTCATGGCTTTCATTAACTTTAGGAAACCCCTAAGCAGCCCCCAGTGCTGTACATAAATTCGCTAGGTAAACCATCGATCCCGGGTCCCTTTAAACCCTTCCTCATGTCCATAAGGGCTCTCCAATATTCCCCCTCCTCAATGACCCCACCCAGTGCCTCCCGATCACTCCTCCCCCATTTGCACGGCACATACTCACAACCTTCCCAAGAACCTCACCATCCCCCCCCACTACTTTTCCCGTATTCTCAAAACCATCTATCTGCATATGCATTCATCCCCTTGGTGTCCCTTAATACCTGACCCTCTCTAAAACCCCCACAGAAGATATGACTTGCAAACCCTGGTATTGTAGTCGTTCGCTGTCGTACCTTCTGTCCTCGCAGCACACAAGTGATGGCTTGTCGCCCCAGAAGTACTTCTTTCTAACCCCGCCTGTACCCGTACAGCTGCAAAACGTTCTTCTTGCAAATCCGTATTCTGTCCTCAACATGTGTATATCCTCCACCGGGTACACCCCCGGGCCACCGCCCCCCCCCCCCCCTAACAATTCGTAATCTAGATTCTAAGTAATTTGACAAACCATACCGCAATTGATTAATGCGTTTGCCCTCCCTCACATAAAAATGACGTATTCGTAACTTAGTCCACACTATCCCACCATCCTACCACGTCTTCCCCCAGTCTTCTTCGCACAGAGCTGTTCCCAAAATATTGCAAACGCTTCCACTCCCTCCCTATCCCCAAAACCATCGTGTTCAGTTTTTCCAATAACTTCCCTGCCTACGAGCCAAAGCATCCAACCCACCTCCACTAATACCGCCCTATGATCGGAAGACACCATCGCTATAGTTTTAAAAGACTCTACCAAAACCCTCCCAGATAAATATAACCTGTCCAAACGAGCCGCATATCCCCTTCTTATAAACGTATGTTCCCCCTCCCCCAGACCTCCCCCGAAAGCATCACGTAACTGAAGATCTCTAAGCAGGCCCCCCAAGACTGAGGAAAAAATCCCGCTCCTCTGGGTTCCACGTCTGTCTTCTTAATTACACAATTCCAATCCCCCCCACAATCGCGACAGATGGTAACGTGCGTAGGTAATACACGAGCTCCTCCCGCACAAAATCCATCTTCACTTTCACGTCACTTTCTGCTGGGCATACACACACACAAACGCCACTCCTCTCCCATCCACCATCCCTCCACACGTAATACCTCCCCCCCCCCCCCCATCTTTCTATGCAATACAAACGGGGCCCGCCTCCCTGATCAACACACCCACTCACTCCTTTTTAAACGCTCAGACGGGAACACATAAGCCTGATACCCAGGAACCCCTAATTCACGACCAAGCTTAAAATTGTGCTCCTGCACAAATGCTAACGTCAACCTTATACCTATTCAAAAACATCCTGAAGCACTCCCGTTTAACCCATCACACAGACCATTAATATTTATTGTTACACAAACCCGAGGCCCAGCTTAAGGTTTCCTTCCCCGCCTCAAAGTCAAGATTCTTCCCTTTCAGACTGTTCCCCTGGAGTGCCTTTGCCACAGTTTTCCCCCCCCCTTCCCAACCATCCCCCCCCCTTCTGTTGTGGCCCTCTCGCAGAGTCACTCTGGGTAACCAAAACCCCATGTCTTTTTCCCCGGCCTTTGCGCCGGTGTCAGAACATCGTCCAATCTGACGCTGCTGCCCTTTTCCTTGTAGCTCCCTCAGTTTCCATATCGGAGTCCTGGGGGCCAGCACAATGGACTTCCACCCTTTCCCCCTTAATCCCCTCCATGCCCCTCCATGGCACTCGCACTGTCCACAAAAGGTGCCACCTGGGTCCTCCCCTTCCCCACACCCCACCTTCTACCCTGATGACCCAGGGTCTTGTTCGCTGTAACTCTCCACCTCCGTAGACTGTAACATAGCCTGTATCACCGTCTCCAACTCCTCCTCAATAGCCTTCACTTTCTGCGCCCTCCTGTACCTCCTCACTTGACAACTGTACTGTTGATGGGCCAGGGGATTCATGGATCACCACTTCTTTCCGATTCCCAAAGGGAAGCCAAACCCCCACTTCAACCCCACATTTCGACCACGCCCTCCTCCTTGCACCCGTTTTCTTTAGGCATTGGGTGCTCTTGCGCAGGGCTCCGCCCCTTCCGGCCCAGGAGCCACTGTTGATGGGCCAGGTGATTCATGGATCACCACTTCTTTCCCTTTCCACTGGAGAGCCACTACCTCTTCACTCCACATGCGACCCCGCCACCCTCCTTGCCCCGTTCTTCCTTAGGCAAACGGTTTCTCAGCGCAGGGGCTCCGCCCCTTGCCGGCCCAGGAGCCATACTCCGCTTGCCACAGTCTGCCGCCATATGGTCAAATTTTGCCACACAAGTCGGCACGTACGCCTCTGCCCCGCATACGCTTTCCATTACCTGGGTTCTAAACTCTTCGAGATATACATAACGAGGGTATAGGATGCCTAAGCGTCATCTTGAGATTAAAAGAACCCTCAGGAAATCCTGTGTAAGCACCTTTTACCCATTTGCCAGGTTGGGCCAGATGTACAGTTCCATAACGTTCGAAAACATTTCGAATATCTACCTCATCAGCCTCAAAAGGCACGTTGCGGGGGCTTAACCCACGAATAATGTCTTGATACATCAATCAACTTGACCCTACTGCCGGTGTTACAGTAATGCTGACATCCTGGTAACGATCAACCAAAGCCTCGTATACTTGAGCAGTTAGCAACTTTCACGAAAATTCTATATACACGTCAGGGCCACTCCATAAAATCCTCCCTCTCTGATGCCATATGTCTCTCGTATAATTTTGGGCAATAACACATCGACTGACGTAGGTGTTAAAGCCCCACTAATAAGTTCAATGCCCACAGTATTCACTCTCTGCGAATACCGGCGCCATGTCGTTGACTGATTAGCTCGTCTGGGAAACAGTAGAGGGGTGCAAAGCACGTCTGCACTCTACCTCATCCAGGCAGCGAATGCACAACAAACCTCCTCGTACCACTGCTGTCAGGTTACTGAGGAGCGTCAGGCAAGGGGGTCTGCACGGCCCAATAGCGATGCAGACAATTCTGGCCTGGGGACTGCTCCTACCCAGCTACTCCATTATTATTACAATCAAGGGGGAAGCGCTAAACCCGGAGGATTATACAGCGCCTGGGGGGGTATGTGGAAGGCATTCAGGCTTAATTTGGGGAACTGGAGCACAGATCCAATTCCCTAAATCAAGAGCCCCTCACCAACATCAAGGAACCTTCCTTGAGGGGCCAGCTACTCCAGAGAAGCTGGCAGGGAAACAAGCGAGGTGATAGTTTGCCAACTGCGGGCAGCTACTCAACACTCTCCACCACTGAGCACAGAATTAAGTGTAAATGTTACATCCTACCTAACAATATAGCGAAGTTAGATGATATAAAGCATGATACTTTCAATTTAGCTAATATTGAAAATATCACTAGTATAAAATTATATGAGAAGATGAAATACATTATATACATCGAATATACATTGTGCCCCATTCAGGGGTTACAATAGTATATAACTGTCATATACCTCTCTGTGTATATAACTGTCATACACCTCTCTCTCTGTGTATATAACTGTCATATACCTCTGTGTATATAACTGTATATACCTCTGTGTATATAACTGTCATATACCTCTCTGTATATGTAACTGTCATACACCTCTCTCTCTGTGTATATAACTGTCATATACCTCTGTGTATATAACTGTCATATACCTCTGTGTATATAACTGTCATATACCTCTCTGTGTATATAACTGTCATACACCTCTCTCTCTGTGTATATAACTGTCATATACCTCTGTGTATATAACTGTCATATACCTCTGTGTATATAACTGTCATATACCTCTCTGTATATGTAACTGTCATATACCTCTCTCTCTGTGTATATAACTGTCATATACCTCACTGTGTATTTAACTGTCATATACCTCTCTGTATATGTAACTGTCATATACCTCTCTCTCTGTGTATATAACTGTCATATACCTCACTGTGTATTTTAACTGTCATATACCTCTCTGTATATGTAACTGTCATATACCTCTCTCTCTGTGTATATAACTGTCATATACCTCACTGTGTATTAACTGTCATATACCTCTCTGTATATGTAACTGTCATATACCTCTCTCTCTGTGTATATAACTGTCATATACCTCTCTGTGTATATAACTGTCATATACCTCTCTCTCTCTGTGTATATAACTGTCATATACCTCTCTGTGTATATAACTGTCATATACCTCTCTGTACATGTAACTGTCATATACCTCTCTCTCTGTGTATATAACTGTCATATACCTCTCTGTGTATATAACTGTCATATACCTCTCTCTCTGTGTATATAACTGTCATATACCTCTCTGTGTATATAACTGTCATATACCTCTCTGTATATGTAACTGTCATATACCTCTCTCTCTCTGTGTATATAACTCATATACCTCTCTGTGTATATAACTGTCATATACCTCTCTGTATATGTAACTGTCATATACCTCTCTCTCTGTGTATATAACTGTCATATACATCTCTGTGTATATAACTGTCATATACCTCTCTGTGTATATAACTCATATACCTCTCTGTATATAACTGTCATACACCTCTCTCTCTCTGTATATAACTGCCATATACCTCTGTGTGTATATAGCTGTCATACACCTCTCTCTCTCTCTGTGTACATAACTGTCATACACCTCTTTCCCTGTGTATATAACTGTCATACACCTCTTTCCCTGTGTATATAACTGTCATACACCTCTCTGTGTATATAACTGTCATACACCTCTGTGTATATAACTGTCATACACCTCTGTGTGTATATAACTGTCATACACCTCTCTCTGTGTGTATATAACTGTCATACACCTCTCTGTGTGTGTATATAACTGTCATACACCTCTCTCTGTGTGTGTATATAACTGTCATACACCTCTCTCTGTGTGTATATAACTGTCATACACCTCTCTCTGTGTGTGTATATAACTGTCATACACCTCTCTCTGTGTGTGTATATAACTGTCATACACCTCTCTCTGTGTGTGTATATAACTGTCATACACCTCTCTCTGTGTGTGTATATAATGTCATACACCTCTCTCTGTGTGTGTATATAACTGTCATACACCTCTCTCTGTGTGTGTATATAACTGTCATACACCTCTCTCTGTGTGTGTATATAACTGTCATACACCTCTCTCTGTGTGTGTATATAACTGTCATACACCTCTTTCCCTGTGTATATAACTGTCATACACCTCTGTGTATATAACTGTCATATCAGACATAAACAGAGATATACACCACAGCACCGTATCATCCTTTGCGGATGATACTAGGATCTGCATGAGGCTGTCATCTGCTGAGGACGCGGTTAACCTCCAATAAGATATAAACAAAGTTTTCCAGTGGGCAACGGTAAACAATATGATGTTCAATGAGGACAAATTCCAACTACTCCGTTATGGAAAACTGGAGGAAAATAATAACTAGAACAGAGTATACTACTGACTCCGGCCATACAATAGAGCGGAAAAATAATGTAAGGGACCTGGGAGTAGTAATGTCTGAGGATCTCACTTTCAAGGATCACAACAGTGCCACGATCGCACGTGCAAAGAAAATGATAGGATGGATAATGAGAACTTTCAAAACGAGAGATGCCAAGCCCATGATTGATCCTTTTCAAATCACTTGTTCTCTCTAGGCTGGGAATACTGCTGTACATTAACATCTCCATTCAAAGCAGGTGAAATCGCAGATCTAGAGAGTGTACAGAGATCCTTTACTGCACGTATAAGTTCTGTCAAGCACCTTAACTACTGGGAACGCTTGGAAGCACTTGACTTGTACTCGTTGGAACGCAGGAGGGAGAGATATATCATAATCTACACTTGGAAAATCTTGGAAGGAATGGTCCCAAATCTGCACACAGAAATCACTCCCTACGAAAGTAAAAGACTGGGCAGGCGATGTAAAATGCCCCCAATAAAAAGTAGGGGCGCCATTGGTACACTAAGATTATTATTATTATAATCAAGGGGGAAGCGCTAAACCTGGAGGATTATACAGCGCCTGTGGGGGGGGATGTAGAAGGCATTCAGGCTTAATTCGGGGAACTGGAGCACAGATCCAATTCCCTAAATCAAGAGCCCCTCACCAACATCAAGGAACCTTCCTTGAGGGGTGGTACACTAAGAGAAAACACCATAAGTGTCCGGGGCCCAAAACTGTTCAACAGCCTCCCATCAAGCATTAGGGGAATTGCCAATAAACCCCTGGCTGCCTTCAAGAGAGAGCTGGACAGATACCTAAAGTCAGTGCCGGATCAGCCGGGCTGTGGCTCGTACGTTGGACTGCGTGCGGCTAGCAGTAACAGCCTAGTTGATCAGGCCCTGATCCATCGGGAGGCCTGGTCATGGACCGGGCCGCGGGGGCGTTGATCCCCGGAATAACCTCCAGGTAACCTCCAGGTAACACCTCTGTGTGTATATAACTCATACACCTCTCTCTGTGTGTATATAGCTGTCATACACCTCTCTGTGTGTGTATATAACTGTCATACACCTCTTTCCCTGTGTATATAACTGTCATACACCTCTTTCCCTGTGTATATAACTGTCATACACCTCTTTCCCTGTGTATATAACTGTCATACACCTCTCTGTGTATATAACTCATACGCTTCGGTGTATATGACTGTCATACACTTCGGTGTATATGACTGTCATACACTTCGGTGTATATGACTGTCATACACTTCGGTGTATATGACTGTCATACACTTCGGTGGGATTATGACTGTCATACACTTCGGTGTATTAACTGTCATACACTTCGGTGTATATGACTGTCATACACTTCGGTGTATATGACTGTCATACACTTTTCGGTGTATATGACTGTCATACACCTCTCTGTGTATATAACTGTCAAACACCTCTCTCTGTGTGTATATAACTGTCAAACACCTCTCTCTGTGTGTATATAACTGTCAAACACCTCTCTCTCTGTGTATATAACTGTCAAACACCTCTCTCTGTGTGTATATAACTGTCAAACACCTCTCTCTGTGTGTATATAACTGTCAAACACCTCTCTCCTCTGTGTATATAACTGTCAAACACCTCTCTCTGTGTGTATATAACTGTCAAACACCTCTCTCTGTGTGTATATAACTGTCAAACACCTCTCTCTGTGTGTATATAACTGTCTTACACCTCTGTGTGTATATGACTGTCATACACTTTTCGGTGTATATGACTGTCATACACTTTTCGGTGTATATGACTGTCATACACTTTTCGGTGTATATGACTGTCATACACATTTCAGTGTATATACATTTATTATGTGAAGATAAAAAATCCATTTCTAGGACCATTTAAATTTGGCATTAACATTCAAATATCTTTTTATTTAACATCAGTTTAAGTAAACATCGAGTTAAACATTTAACATCATTTATCTACGTAAACATGTAATTAAGATATTGGCCTGATAAAGATGGAAGATGAGCAGGAAGACGAGCCTTCTTGGTAAGCGTCTTGAGTCCTTATCTGGACTAAAAAGGTGTTGCGCTGTGGCTGTTTGTGCTCTGGAGCGGCGGGGGCGGCGGCGGCGGCGGTGTGGGGGGGGGGGGGGCACAGCCACCCCTAAACCCTTAATGAAGAGACACAAAACAAGAAATTGTTATCGTCGCAAATTCCGCCAAGACGGTTGGTTCCCTCTGGGCCGCGTTTCCCTGGTAACAGGTGTTCCTTCCCCACAGGGTAAAAGGTGTTCCCTTTCCCCAAAGGGGGCTGTTTTCCCATTCCCACGCTCCCATTTCTTCCAGTGGAATATTCCCAACTTGCGTTGCAAAAGTTTTGTTTTTTTAAAGGAAGAGGCCAGGGGGTTACCCCCCCGCCCCGGGGCCCGGGGGGTTTTTAACCCCTCCCCCATCCGCCCCCGTGGGTTTTGGGTTTTGGACTGGCCGCTGGGGCGGTACCCCCCCCCCCCCGGTATGTGTGTGGGATGAAAAAACAACGGGCCTTAAGTGGGGTATGTATGGGGCCCCCGACTAGGCTGCTTCACGAGCTTTATGGAAAAAACGTTTCGCTTTGGAAACGTTTTTTGCAGATGTCCTTTAAGAGTCCTTCTTAAAGACGCCCTTGGAGACGTCCTTCGGGGATGATCCTTTTTGAAGACGTCTTTGGAGAGTCCTTCTTGGAGACGCCCTTTGTTTTTGGACGTTTTCCGGAGACGTCTTGGAGACGTCCTGCTGAGAGATAGGGTTTTTTTTTTCTGGAATTTACACAAGTGTGGTGGTGGTGATCCTTTAGCCCCCCGTTGTGCTCTGGCGACGCCACTGTCCTACTGGGGGGGTCCGCACCCATTAGGGTACGAGGGTGGGGGGGGTGAGGGAGAATGAGGGGGGGGTGAGGGGGAATGATGGAGTGGGGGGGGGAAATTTTTAAAGGGGGTGAGGGGGGGGGAAACAGGGCGAAGGAGGAGGAGGAATTGGGGAAAGGATTGTTTTTTCTTATAAAAAGAGGGCAGTGAGGGAATCGAGAAGGGTTAATATGGGGGATGGGGGGAGTTTAAGGGAGGGATGAAGGAAGGGAAACGGGGGCAATGGTTTTCCCAAAGTGAAGGGAGGGAGGGGGGGGGGGGAAAAAGGGGAGAGAGGGGTGGGAGGAAAACTTAAAAGTCAAAGCGTAAGTTTTGAATGGGTGGAAGAAGGCAGTGATGTAAAGGATTAACCGAACAGGAAGTTTTATGGTAGAGAAGGAATGAGGAAAAGGAAAGGGTTAAGGGGAAAGGAGGAAAGGAAGGAGGGAAAGAGTCATTGTGGCCCCCGAGTAAGTTCCCTGAAAGATCACCCTGCATGTGTGAGTTTTTACCATCTTTGTGAGCCTTCCTTAACTGGTCCGACCGGGCCGCGGGGCGTTGACCCCCCGAAAAACTCTCCCCCAGGAAAAACCCCAGGTAACATGCCCCCCATAATGTAAAATCTCTTGTTTCCAAGTACTGTCAAGGTATAAAAAGCTCAGACATACAAATTATAGAACCCCCGTGTTATGCAGAGCATTTCGGGTAAATTAGGTCAATTTTGTCCCCGGATGCGACTCCCCAAAGGAGTCCTATCTTTCCCCCCGTACCGGGGAGTGAACCACGCCTCAGTGTGTGGTGAGTGCGCAAAAAATCGAATACGGGACATTTTCCCTTTACTGACCCCTCAAAAAACCCCTGGGACAATCTCTCTATAGCACTATGAGAACACGTCGTAGAAAAAAAGTATTTAAAATACACTGACTAGTCGGAAAGCCCTGGCGACTTTTAAACATTTTTTATATATCCCCGATTTATAGTCCTATTTCTCCCAAAGTGCAGCCTATACGTGCTTTGCTACTCGTGCAGCCCTACAGTGCCCCTATACAGTGCATCCTATACAGTGCAGCCTACTCAGGCTGCCTACAGGTCCCATACACTGTACCACGTACTTAAGTAATTTCTTATTTTCCATAACTTCTATGTTCGGTTAAAAAATCCCGAAAATTGGGATATTTCCTTTACCCCAGTTTACTTTCCCCGAATTACCCGAAAGGGCCCTAATTACGAAAAATGTGGATTCATTTAGTGTTTAGTAGACTCTTCCCCCAGTTTTTAAAAGTTTGAACCCGTCTGCGGGCATTCTTAAGTATCACACGATAATTGTGTATTTCACATAAATTTAAATCTTTTTAGCGTCATTGTATTAGGATATACTCAGTTGTTATAAGTGTTTTTTTACTTCAAAGGTTAAAATTTGCATTTGTTTATATTAAAAGTATCTGCCATTTTCCTATCATTGATCAGTTATTCACATCTTCCTGGCGCTCTAGTGTTTCGTCGAATTTTTGACGCCCTTTTTTTGGGTCATGGCAAGCTTGTTTAATTGTCGCTTTTTTTCCCCTCTGATGTTCTTTTATGTTTCAAACCAAAAAGTATCATGCCGCTGGGGTCTCCAGTCACTGTCTCCCTTATATCTTTTTTTACCCACCTTCTCAATCCTCATCTCTTTCTTGCTGACTTATAATTTCATTTTCTCTTTGCCTGTATCCTCCTTTTTTACCCTTTGGTTCGCTTTTCTGCGTGGTTGCCCACCCCAACTTTTTTCGAATGGGTCGATGAGTAAGCGTCAAAGGTAAGGTGGGTGAACCGAAGGTCAGTGGCCTTTTAAACCAGTTTATACCTTCAGAAGTCGTTCCCCTTGCCCCGTGCCAATACCGTCCCCCCCAAACACCCCCCCCCCACACCCCTGCCCGCCCCCCAAAAATTAACTAATTCCCCCCCAAAAACCCCCCAAACCCTACTTCCCTTGTTAAGGGCCCACTACCCCCCCCCCCCAAAAAATGGCCCCCCCCAAAAAATCGTCGGGGCCCATTATCTTTGTTAAAGGCATCTGCTTTTAATTAAAGGGCCACTGCTAGAAGGGTAGGGCTTTCAGGAAAAAAGCCGGTTGGGAAAATGGAAATCCTGAATCAAAAGCCTAGGGAAAACCTAAATAAGTAAAGAAGTAAGCAGGAGGGAGGGATGGATGCTGATCTTATTCGGCTATTTAAAAGGGTTGTTTATATTACCACCAAGAGGCTGGTTAAAAAGCTAGAGGAGCAGGCGGCTAGCAGGGAAAAAGTACTGCAATAATGGGGAATACTACAGGGGAAAAAAAAAACGTTTTGTGGAGTGAGTGCATGTGTTGGTGGGGGTCCACAAGGGTCAGCCCTAGTTTCCGTGTGTTTTTTGTATATTGAAAGACTTGAGGAGGGGGAGATTTAGGGTGTCTTGTTTTTAGCGTGTGAAGTTATGAGGGAATACAAGGGAAGAGGGACCAGGTAAGCTGCAAGGGGGTTGGACGACTGCAAGCGGTGGTCTACAAATGGGTCCCGTAGTTTAACCCAATAAGTCAAATTATGAAGCTTGGGGAAGGGAAAAAAAGATCAAGATGGAAAACAGACTAAGGGTCAAAGGCTGCGGAAAAATCACTCAAGGAAAATGATTGAACATTAAAAAGGTATAAAAAACCGCAGGTTGTTGGTAAGACAAATATGCAACGTTGGTATCTTTTTATGAAACGTTTTGCCTACACGTAGGCTTTTCGTCAGACAGAAAGTTGTGGGAAACAGAAGAACTTTTAAGACATTAAAACAGTCCATCACCCTTAAAGTTTTGAGGTGGTCAGTCCTCAGTTGGAGGAGCATTTTTCCCTAATGAAAGTTTCATAATAAAAATAACTGTTGCTATGTGTCTTACAAAAAAAGGGAAAAAGTTTGGGTGAGGTCATACCGAGCCATTGAGGTGAACCAACCAAAAAAAATGCTGCAGTTGGGGCCTGGCAAAAATGAGAACAGCGTTCGAATAAGTAAGGAGTATTCACGACACTTTAAAACGTGTAGTCCGGGGGCCCTAAAAGGAAAGCGCCCAGTTGGAAAACCCCAACTGGGCAAAACCCCTCAAAAAAAAAATTAGAGAAGTAAAAGGGTTGCACAAGATGGGCCGGGGCGGGATTTGTTTAGAGTAGAGGGGGAAGGGAATAACCCCGACGACCGGAGGACAGGGGGATGGGGGGGGAAACAATGGTATTGCTTGTAAAAAAACTTTGAGAAATTGACGAGGTGGTAGGGGCAGAATGTTTCAGAGATGGGAACGCAAAAAGGGGTCACAAAGGATGTTGAAAGTAGTGAATCAAAGGGTGTTAGGAAAATATTTTTCAGAAAAGGAAAAAATCGGAGAGTGTGTAGTGGAGGCAGGATTATAAATTGCTTTAAGAGGAGTTCGATAAAGCTCAGGAGGGAAGAGAGTGGAATGTGCGACCAGCGAAGAGGGGGGCCAGGGGCAATGAATCGACCTCTGCAGCCCCAATGGTGAGTACAAAACACCACACACCAAAACACCAAAACCCGGTGAGTGAAGCAGTGCTCAAACCCCCCAGGAATCACCCCCAGAACCTGCAGCCAAAACACATCCCCAAACAAACCACACTCACACTACAGCCCCACCCCCAATCGCAGTAGAAACCCTAGCCCTTGTCACCCCCCACCCCCCATTTAAACCCCCCGAATAAAGGGAAAGAAGGAATGGTACACACGTGATGAAAAATGAATAAAGGGGAAAGGGTGTCATGAAGAATCCAGAGGCATCACCAGAATCATAGCCCTACAGAACCAAGTCATAAGAATGTAGCAATGCCATCTTTCCAATGGATATAATCCTGAGGGAAGACAGAAGGAACAGGGGGGGGGGGTGGAGGAGTTACATGTCCAAAAAAACCCAAAGGGATTATTAGGGTTGGGAGAGGGACAGGGGAAGCAAGGAACTGATAATAGGAAAAAATTCAGATGGAGGGCCAAAGTGGTATTGCGGGTGTATAACCCACACCCAAAAACAGGGGGGGCCCCCCCCCCCCCCCTAACGGGTAAAGGGGTTAACCCCTAGGAAAAGGTCAGAAAAGAAAACCCTGGGGGCAGTGAAAAGTACTGGTTGTGGGTGACTTTATCAAAGAAAACGATGGGAAAAAACCCGGAGCGCATGGGGGGCCCGAAACGGGGAGGGCTAAAATGTTGGAGGTGGTACTGGAAAACCTATGCTCAACACGTTAGGGACACTACCAGAAAGAGGGAGGGATGACCAGCAAGATGGGCCCAAAAAACCAAGCAGCAATGCAAGTGTAGTAATAAGGAAACAGATTATTGGGATTTAATTAAGAAGTGTAAGAAAAGAAGTCCAGGGTTTTTTAAAAGCTTTTTTCATCTTTTGTAAAGGCCCCACCTAGATTTGAGTGTTCTGGGTCTCCATATTTCAGAAAGGACATAAATTCGTTGAAAATTCAGCGTGAATGACTAACTAATACATGCATTAGAAAAACTTCTTTGAAGAAAGATTGAAGATTTAAAAAATTCACTTGTTGACGAAAAATGAGGGGAGCCCCATCGAGTGTATAAGTGGGAAAATGGGATTAATAAGGGGAAATTTTTTAAGGGGCTTTGGGGTGTCTCTCCCAAAAGAGAACCGCAGTAATGGATTTAAATTAGACAAGTTTGATTTTGAAAGGACAAGGAATGTTTGGTTTTGGGAAAAAGGGTGTTTGATGGTGGGAAAAGTTACCCACTTTGGGGTTTTTGAGGCTAGGATTTGGGGAATTTCAAATTTGGTTGAATAATTTTATGGTGAGAGGGGTTGGATTTGAGTGGGGCTTGCAATGAGTGGATGGTTATCGACCTTTTTTGGGTAGCTTGAAAATTGGGTTTGGGAATGTTTTTTTGTGGGTGGATTGTAAAGGATCTCCCAGTATGGGCAACAGGCCTGCTGAGTGGCCCCTTTTTTGTGTTTTAAGTTCTTAATTTCCCCCTTTAGTAGTAGGGAAAACATATTGAAGGCCCTTTGGAATTAGTGATATGTGATTCTAAGAAACGACCTTGAAGTGTTGAGGAGTTCAACAAGAGATTCAAAGAAGTATTCGTAGTGGAGACAGAAAGGACTCCAGAAAGACAGAGAGGTAGGGTAAACCAAGAAGTGCTGGACATGATACATACAACCGAGAATGAGGTGAAGAGGCTGCTAAACAAACTAGATATCTCCAAGGCGATGGGCTGGATAACATCTGTGTACCACTAACAACAATCTTCAATACATCTATCGAAAAATGGCAACTACCTGAGGTATGGAAGACAGCAAATCTAGTTCCAGTTTTTAAAAAAGGCGACAGACACACAGCATTAAATTACAGACCAGTGTCACTGACATTTATTGTATGCAAAGTCATGGAGAACATTATTAGAGGAGTGGTGAAGCACCTAGAAAGGAATGAGCTTATAAACGACAACCAGCGCGGATTCAGAGACGGGAAATTCTGTGTCACAAACCTACTGGAGTTCTATGACAAGGTGACAGCAGTAAGACAAGAGAGAGAGAGAGAGAGAGAGAGAGAGAGAGAGAGAGAGAGAGAGAGAGGGTGTAGATTGCATTTTCTTGGACTGTAATAAGGCTTTTGACAATTGCTCACAACAGATTAGTGCAAAAGCTGGAGGACCAGGCAGGTATAACAGGCGAAGGCACTGAAACGGATCAGAGAAGACCTGACGGGAAGGCATCAGCAAATCATGGTACGTGATGAGGTGTCAAGGTGGGCGCCTGTGAGGAGCCGGGTTCTACAGGGGTCAGTTCTAGGACGTCAGGCCCATATTGGAGTATGTAGCTCCAGTTTGGAACCCATACCTGGCCAAGTACGTTAGGAAACTAGAGAAAGTGCAGGAGAGGTTAAGGGACCTCGACCTGATGGCACTAGAGGACAGGAGGGACGAGAATGGGGGGGGGGGGACATAATGAGGACAAGGTGGACAGAGACAGGATGTTCCAGAGATGGGACACAACAACAAGGGGTCACAGTTAGAAGCTGAAGAATCAGATGAGTCACAGGGATGTTAGGAAGTACTTCTTCAGTCACAGAGTTGTCAGGAAGTGGAATAATATGGTGAGTCATGCATGTAGCGGAGGCAGGATCCATACGTAGCTTTACGAACAGGTATGATAAAGGTCATGGAGCAGGGTGAGATTGGACCTAGTGGTGACCACTGAAGAGGCGGGGTCACGAGCTATGAATCGACCCCTACAACCACAATTAGGTGAGTACACACACACACACACACACACACACACAGGAGCGATCTGTAGCAACAACAGATGTTTGTTAATTAAGTTCAAGAACTGTTAAGCTGTCGTGCTGTTTACTGTGGTGCTGTTAAGCTGTCATAACAGTCATGGCTGTGATGACTGGCTGTCAAGACCAAGCCAGAGTCTACCACCTTCAACACAACTTTCAAGGATAATATGAATAATTTATTATTTATAAGCATGTACTCTATTTTTTAAACGCTGGATGTCCCATATAATAATAATAATAATAATAATAATAATAATAATAATAATAATAATAATAATAATAATAATAATAATAATTAAAAATCTCACAGAGACGAGCTGGACAGTAACAAAATTAACTTTAAATTGATAAATAAAAGAATTTACTCCTCAAGCTCTTAATTAAGCGGTGTAAAATAATGAAGCTGGGTTCTCTGAGTCAGTTATCCCGGTGAGTCAGTTAACTTGATCCCTGTGAGTTAATTATCCGTGTGAGTTAATTGTCCCTGTGTGTTAATTAAATTTGTATTTGTAAGTTAATCTGCTCTTTGTGAGTTAATGGAGAGGTTCTCAGTGAGGGTCAGTTGGGCTTCTGAGTTGATTTGGTTACTCATTGATTAAGTAACACATAGTAAGTTACTCATTGATTAAGTTACACATTGATAAGTTACTCATTGATTATGTTACTCATTGATTAAGTTACTCATTGATAAGCTACTCATTGATTTATGTTACTCATTGATTAAGTTACTCATTGATAAGCTACTCATTTATTTTGTTATCATTGATAAGTATCATTGATTAAGTTACTCATTGATAAGTACTCATTTGATAAATTTACTATTAAGTTACTCATGATAAGTTACTCATGATAAGTTTTAAAATGATAAGTTACTCTTGATTAAGTTACACATAGATAAGTTACTCATGAAAGTTACAATTGTAAAATTACTCATGATTAATAAAGAACCCCACCTGTAACACATAATAAAGACCCACCCTGTAACACATAATAAAGAACCCCCAGTAACACATAATATAAGACCCACCCTGTAACACATAATAAAGACCCAACATGTAACACATAATAAAGACCCACTCTGAACAACGTAATAAAGACCCACCTGTAAACCATAATAAAGATCCCACCTGTAACACATAATAAACGACCCACCTGTAATACATAATAAAGACCCACCTGTAAAACATAATAAGACCCACCTGTAAACTCATAATAAAGACCACCTGTACAATATAATGACCACCTGTAACACATAATAAAGACCCACCTGTAACACATAATAAAGGACCCACTGTAACACATACTAAAGACCACGTCGTAACACATGATAAAGACCCACCTGTAAACACATAATAAAGACCCACCTGTTAACCAAACATAATAAAAAGACCCACCTTCACATAATAAAGACCCACCTGTAACACGTAATAAAGACCCACTGTAAACAACATAATAAAGACCCACCTGTAACACGTAATAAAGACCCACCTGTAAACAATAAAATAAAAGGGACCACCACTTGTAACACATATTAAAGAACCCATCTGTAACACATAATAAAGACCCACCTGAAAACAAATAATAAGGACCCACCTGTAAACACATAATAAAGACCACCTGTAACACATAATAAAGACCCACCTGTAAAACACGTAATAAAGACCACCTGTAAACATAATAAAGTCCCACCTGTAAAACATAATAAAAGACCCACTGTAACACATAATAAAGAACCCACCTGTAACACATAATAAAGACCACCCTGTTAACACTTAATAAAGACCCACCGTAAACACATAATAAAGACCCACCTTGTAACACATAATAAAGGAACCACCTGTAACACATAATACAAGACCCACTGTAACACATTAATAAAGAACCCACCCCACCTGTAACACATATTAAAGATCCACCTGTAAACACATAATAAAAGACCCACCTGTACACGTAATAAATACCCACCTGTAAACATAATAAAGAACCGCCTGTAACCAATAATAAAGACCCACCTGTAACACGTAATAAAGACCCACCTGTAACAACGTATAAAGACCCACCTGTAACACTCGTAAATAAAGAACCCACCTGTAAAACAAATATAAGGACCCACTGATACACATAATAAAGAACCACCTGTAACACTTAATAAAGACCCACCTGTAACACATAATAAGGACCCAACTGTGACACATAATAAAGACCCACCTGTACACATAATAAAGACCCACCTAGTAACACGAATAAGACCCACCTGTAACCACATAATTAAAGACCCACCTGAAACACATAATAAAGACCCACCTGCTAACACATAATAAAGACCCACCTGTAACAAGTAATAAGACCACTGTAACACGTAATAAGACCACCTGTACACATAATAAAGACCCACCTGTAACACATAATAAGGACCCACCTGTAAACAAATAAAAAGACCAACTGTAAAAACACATAATAAAGACCCACCTGTAAACAATAAATAAGACCCAACCTGTAAACACATAATTAAAGACCCAACTGTAACACGTAATTAAGACCACCTGTAACATATAATAAAGTCCCACCGTACTCGTATAAAGACACACCTGTAAACACAATAATAAAGACCCCACTGTAACACTTAATAAAGACCCACCTGTAACACATAATAAAAAGACCACTATGTACACATAATAAAGAACCACTGTAACACATATAAAGCCCCACCTGTAAACACATAATAAAGACCCACCTTGTAACCACATAATAAAGACCCCACCTGTAACACATAATAAAGACCACCTGTAACACGTTAATAAAGACCACCTGTAACACATATAAAGACCCACTGTAACACATAATAAAGACCCACCTGTAACACATAATAAAGACCCACCTGTAACACATAATAAAGGACCCACCTGTAACACATAATAAAGACCCACCTGTAACACATAATAAGACCCACCTGTAATCACATTAATAATGACCCACCTTAACACGTAATAAAGACCCACCTGTATAAACATATAAAGACCCACCTCTGTAAACACATATAAAGGACCCACCTGTAAACACATAATCAAAGACCCACCTGTGAAACGTAATAAAGACCCACCTGTAACACATAATAAAAGACCACCTGTAACACGTAATAAAGGACCCCTGTAACACCATATTAAAACCCACCGGTAACACATAATTAAAGACCCACCTGTAAACATAATAAAGACCCACCTGTAAGACATAAGTTAAAGGTCCCACCTGTAACACATAATAAAGACCCACCTGTAAACGTAATAAAAAACCACCCCCCACACCTGGTAACACAAAATAAAAGACCCCCTGTAAAACCACATAATAAAGACCCACTTGTAAAAATAATAAAGACCCACCTGTAACAACATATAAAGTCCCACTGTAACACATAATAATGACCCACCTGATTGTAACAACATAATAAAGCCCCCTGTAACACATAATAGAGACCCAACTGGTTAACACGTAAATAAAGACCCACTGTAACACGTAATAAAGGGGACCCCCCCAAAATCCCCTGTAACACATAATATAAGACCCCACCTGTAACACGTAATAAAGACGCACCTGTAACACATTAATAAAGACCCACCTGTACACATTAATAAAGACCACCCTGTAACACATAATTTTAAAGACCCACCTGTTACACATAATAATGACCACCCCTGTAACACATAATAAAGACACCACCTGTAACACATAAATAAAGGGACCCACCTGGTAAAACACATAATAAAGACCCCCTGTAACACATAATAAGACCCACCTGTAAAACATAATAAAAGGACCACTGTATACGTATAAAGACCCACCTGTAACACGTATAAAGGACCCACCTGTAACACGTAATAAAGGACCACCTGCTAACACGTAATAAAGGACCCACCTGTAACAATAATAAAGACACACCTGTAACACGTAATAAAGGACCCCACCTGTAACACATAATTAAAGACCCAACCTTGTAACTCGAATAAGACCCACCTGTAACAATAATAAAGACCCACCCTGTTAACAACTTAATAAAGACACACTGTAACAACATAATAAAGACCCACCTGTTAAACACATAATAAAGACCCACCTGAACACATAATAAAGACCCTCCTGTAACCACAATAATAAAGACCCACCTGTAACACATAATAAAGTCCCAACTGTAACAATAATAAAGACCCACTGTAACACATAATAAAGACCCCACCTGCAACACATAATAAAAAACAAACCCACTGTTAAACATAATAAAAGAACCTCCTGTAAAACATAATAAAGGACCACACCTGTAAACACATAATTAATGACCCACCTGGTAACACATAATAAAGACCCACCTGTAACACATAATAAAGACCCACCTGTAAACACTAATAAAGCAGCCACCTGTAACACGTAATAAAGACCCACCTGTAACACGTAATAAAGACCCCACTGTATCTCATAATAAAAGACCACCTGTAACACGTAATAATGACCACCTGTAACAATAATAAGACCCCACCTGTAACACATAATAAAGAACCACCTTGTAAACATAATTAAAGACCAACCTGTAACACATAATAAGAAGAACCACCTTTAACATAATTAAAGACCCACCTGTAACACATAATTAAAGACCACCTGTAACCCACATATATAAAGACCCCACCTGTAACACATAATAAGACCCACCTGGAACAGTAATAAAGACCCACCTGTAACACATAATAAAAGGGGGACCCCACTGTAAACACATAATAAAGACCCACTGTAACACAGAATAAAGACCCACCTGTGAAACACATAATAAAAGACCCACCTGCTAACAATAATAATAACCCACTGTAACACATATAAAGACCCACTGTAAAAACTAATACAGACCCCTGTATCACATAATAAAGACCCACCTGTAACACATAATAAAGACCCCCACCTGTAACACATAATAAAGACCCACCATGTAACAGCATAATAAAGATCCACCTGTAAACATAATATAGACCACCTGACCACCATAATAAAGACCCACCTGTAACAATAATAAAGACCCCACCTGTAACACGTAATAAAGACCCACATGTAACACATAATAAAGACCACACCCATGTAACACATAAAAGACCCACCTGTAACACATATAAAGACCCGCACCTGTAAAACACGTAATAAGTGACCCACCTGTAACACATAATAAAGACCCACCTGTAACATCGTTATAAAGACCCACCTGTAACACATAGATAAAGACCACCTGTAACACATAATAAAGACACCCTGTAACTCGTATAAACGACCACTGTAACACATACATAAAGACCCACCTGTAACAATAATAAAGCACCAACCTGTAAACACATAATAAAAGACCCACTGTAACACTAATAAAAGACCCACCTGTAACACATAATAAAGACCCACTGTACACATAATACAAAGACCCACTGTAACACGTAATAATGACCCACCTGTAACACGTAATAAAGGACCCACCTGTAAACACATAATAAAGACCCACCTGTAACACATAATAAAGACCACAGTAAACACATAATTAAAGACCCACATGTAACACATATAAGACCCACTGTAACACGTAATAAAGACCCACCTGTAACACATTATAAAGACCCACCTGTAATCACATAAAAAAGAACCACCTGTAACACGTAATAAAGACCACCTGTAAACACATAATAAAGACCCACCTGGGATCACATATAAAGACCCACCGGTAACACATTAATAAAGGACACACCTGTAACAATAATAAAGACCCTCTGTAACTCATAATAAAGCCCACCTGTAAAACATAATAAAGACCCACACCTTGTACACGTACTAAAGACCCACCTGTAAAACTTAATAAAGACCCACCTGTAACACATAATAAAGACACACCTGTAAACACATAATAAAACCCACCTGGGTAACACATAATTAAAGACCCACCTGTAAACAACATAATAAGACCCACCTGTAAACACACAATAAAGGACCCACCTGTAAACACATATTAAAAGAACCACCTGTTATCACTTAATAAAGTCCATCACACTGTAAACCTCACCATGCGAATCATCTAGACCCACCTGTAACACATAAATAAGACCCCCACCTGTAACAACATAATAAAGTCCCACCTGTGTAAAACATAATAAAGCCCCTAACCTGTAACACAGATTAAAGTCCCACCTGTAACAACATAATAAAGAACCACCTGCTAACTCATAATAAAGGGAAACAACCATAGTAAACTCATAATAAAGACCCACCTGTAAACTAGTAATATTAGACCCCCTGTAACACAATATATTGTTCACAAATAATGGTTTCTCAGTTGTTTGTCCCTCATGGTACTATTTTTTTTGTAACTCCACGTGTTCTTATGTTTGTTATCAGTAAATAAGGACTGGAGCCCGGTCGGCGGTTTATATGCTTGGTGGGGTGGGGGGTGGGGCCGTTTGACCCACCATTCTTGCGTTCGTGACAAATAAGGGGGTACTTAGCGGCGGTTTGCCACAGCTTAATAATGTTTCTGGGTCTTGTTTCCGGTGACTTTTCGTGAAAATCAAGGGAGGTTCTATATGATGGGGTTTCTTCGCCTCCTGGTAAAATAAGAGGCGGCGGCCCTGCTATATGTTGTCGTTTGCTAAAATAAAGGTTACTTAAGGGGGTTTATATGTTGGGCTCCCTTGTTCAATACTGGAGGGGGTGGGGATGCTGGTGCGGGGCGGGGGGGGTTGGGGGCGCTATAAATAATAGGGAAACTTCACATCAGGGAGGCGATAAGAAAATACTAAGGGTTATACTGTGTTGGTGTTTGGGTCAATTTAAATAAAAAATAAGGGGTGCGGGGGGAACAAATAAGCAGGTTAATCCCTGGGTTGGTGTTCGTAAAACCAATAAGGCGTGGGGAGTTTTTATATGTTGTTTTGGTAAAAAAACAATATTAAAACATATCCCAAATTTAACAATAAGGGGGGTTTATACTGTTGCATTTTGTAAATTAGGGCAGGCGGCGAGATTTTGTATGGGCTGAGGAACATATTAAACGAAGGCGGAGAGAGGGGGGTGGAGGCCAAGGGTTATGTGCGCCAACGGAGGGGATCGTTAGAGTCTGGTGTTGTGGGTGTTGTGAACTTAAGCAGTTGTCGAGAGGGTTAGAGGTTTTGGGGGCGGGTGGTGAGGGCGACCCGCAGTCGTCTGTGCCTGCCTACGCGTGAGTGGGTGTAGTGGTCTGTGTGGGGTTCTAGCGAAGTGCCGGTAGCCAGTCGTTATCCTCTTGTAGGCTGCATCATGCGGGTGGCTGTGGAATGGAGGGTGTTCGGGTGGGGGTGGGGGGGGGCGCACTGGTACGGAGGCTCGTCGACTCTGTACGTTTGGGCTGGGCGGGGGGGGAGGGTGTCGGAGGGGGCCTAGCGGACGGGGGACGAGAGGGACAGGGGGCAAGGGCGGTGGCAGCGGGGAGGGGACGAGAGGGGTCGGTGGGGGGTGTGAGAGGGGAGGAGAAACCCCGGGGGGATGGGCCCGGTACGGTTGAGGATCGGCAGCTAACGCGGTGTAACTCATGTGTTTCGTTGAGTAAGTACCGGTTTGGAGGCGTGGTCGATTGTTTCTTAGTCAATGGAGGGGTTCGGGGGCCTGGGGCAGGGGGTAGACTGGTTAATGGGGAATTGGATGGTGGGGAGCGGAGGGGGCGGCACGAGCGGTGTAGGGAGTGGGGTCGAGGGGGGGTGTGGGGGAGGTATAAGGGTTGTGGGGGAGGCGGGCGAGGTGACAGAACGTGTAGGGCGAGTGGGGTGGCAAGACGAGTGGGGGACGGTGGGGAATACTCACAATACCTGGGGTGGCTACTGTGGGTTACAGCATGGACTCTAGGGTAATGCGGAGGGCCTAACGTGGTGACCAGGGTTCGGTCGGGCCGGAGGGCGCGGGGGGGGGGCGAATCAGACGGCATTGTTGCAAATACATTCATTTTATTTTTCTTTTGGTGCCTTTTTCGGGCCCTTGTTTTCGTGCTGATTTATGCACTGTGGTTTAGATTTTGTTTAAAGTTTTGGTTTGGGCTTTTTTCGATGTGCGCCTTGGAATAGTTCTCTCTATTCATTATTATAGGTCTTTGTGTTATGGATCATGGCCGCTATAAGAAGAGGGGGGGCGCGCGTAGCCAGCGGTCGACTGGGTGGGCGGGAGGGGGCAAGACGACAAGGCGAGGGGGGGGGTAGGTCGGGGGCGGCGAAGAAGGCGGTAGAAGGGGATTGGTTGTGGTAAGCAGCGGGGGGTTGGGGCAGGAGCGGGAGGGCGGGGTTAGGGGAGTCGGGAGGACAGGGTGGGCCAGATGATGGAAAAGGTTGGGGGAGGGTGTATTAGGGAGGGGGGGAAGCGGGACGTGCGGAGTGTGAGGAAGTGCTGGGCGGAGTGGGTTAGGGTAGCAGTGGGTGTAAGGTAAGAAGGACGGTAGAGGGGTAGTACGGGGAGGGAGGACGTGGGTGGCGAGAGTAATTGGGCGTGGGATGGATGGATTAGGCAAGGGACGGGAGGGGGTGGTGTCGGGGGGGGGAGGGGCCGGCGTGTATTAGGGCCCTTAGGCAGAGCTACTGGTAGAAGTAGGAGAGATCGTGGGACGCTCGGGGGTGACTGGCTGAGGTGGCGCGGTGAACGGGGGGGTG
Organism: Cherax quadricarinatus; assembly: GCF_026875155.1. Taxonomy (NCBI): domain Eukaryota; kingdom Metazoa; phylum Arthropoda; class Malacostraca; order Decapoda; family Parastacidae; genus Cherax; species Cherax quadricarinatus. The sequence continues at coordinate 3,651,148 of NC_069407.1, read as the reverse complement.
GATGAGGTACGGGGGCCGGTGGGTGGGGGGCGGGGCGGGGCTCGGTGTGGGACGCCGAGGGGGCGGTAGGGAGGGCGGGCAGTGGAGCGAAGAGGTGGGAGTCAGGACCGTGGGTCCCTATGCGAGGAGTGTTTTGTTGTGTGGCCGGGGTGGCCCATGTGGGGGGGGTGGATGAGAGGGTGCGGGAGTGGGTGACGTGTGTCGATGCAGTGGTTGCGGATGAGGTAATCGTTCGAGGTTTGGGGGGGGGGGGGACTGCGAATAGAGTTTATGAGTAGAAGGAGTGGGGGGGGGGGGGAGGTGGGCGTGGGGGGTAGTAGGGGTTAAAGCGGGAAGGCGGGTGCGGGGGGGTTGTGAACTACGAGGATGGAGTTTTAGGAGAGGGTCTATGGGAGGACCTGCCTTGTTAGGGGGGGGGGGGGAGGGGGGTGAGTGCCGAGGGCGGGGAGTGGTTGGGACAGGTGGGGTTTTGGGGCGTGGGGAGTTAGATTAGCGCAGTGGGTGGGAAGAGGGGGGGGTACCTGAGAGCGGGGGGGTGCTCGCCTGTGTAGATTGTCGAAAGCTGGTGGTGAAACGAAGTGGGGAGGGTGGTGCGCGGAGTCGGGATGCTGCGGGCGGGTGGAGGAGGCCGGGTGGGGAGTGACTCATGGACAACAGTAGAGGCGATGAGGGGTTAGGCGTGACTGCGTCTTGGTGGGGGAGGGGAGATACGTATGCGCGTTGCAGTGGTTGTGATATGGGCGGAGTGGGGGGGGAGAAGTTTACATTTTCGTGTCTGATTATCCATATTTGTCTTTATGGCTCCTTTTGCTTTATATTCGATTTTGTTAAGCTATTTTGTCGCTCTGCTTCATCTTTGGTAAAATTTGTCTTGGATCGTCTGGTTTCTTTGTAATTTTATTTCTTTTCCTTAAATTTTTCTTGCATTCGGGTCAGTTCTCTGCCTCTTCTGTTGGTCCGCCACTACCCACTCTTGATGCGATTGGTCGTTCGTTGAATTCTTGTCAAAAGCATATCCCCGGAGAGTGGAATATGGATGGGGCGCGGCGCCGCGGGGTGCGATGCTGGGGGATGGCGTAAAGTGTTCTTTGCAACAGTGTGTGGTCGCAGGCGAGCCGGTATGGGGGGGAGGGGGGTGCGATGGGGGGGGGGTGGAGGTATTCTGGGGTGGGTGGCTGTGCTGATCGTGAGTCGCAGCAGTCGCCAACGGGTGGTGGTGACGTGATGATGGGGGGGGGGTGGGGGATGGGAGGGGGGGCGAGGGAGGTACGCAGTTGGGTTGGTGTGGGGAGGGGGGAACCGGGTCCTGGTGGGTCGGTTAGGAAGGTGGGGGACGACTGGGATTGGGTTGCGGACTGGTAAGTGGGCGCGGAGCAAGGAGGAGTCGGGAGGATGGTGAGATCCGGGTTGGGAGGTGAGTGGGCGTGGGGTTGGCGGCGTGCGATGCGCCGAGGGAGAGGGGAAGGGAGGGAGGGGGGTGGGAGTGTCGCGGTGGTCGTAATGGCCAGTCGTGGGAGGGAGGGCGCAGGAGCAGTAAGAGGGGAGGGACGGAGGGGGAGTTGGGGAGGGGGGGCCCGCTGGGGGTGGGAGGAGATCGGGTGGGATGGTTCACGAGTGTGAAAGTTATTGTGTGTTGGATTGCCCGGTTGTTGCCCTTGGATTTGTTGTGACCGACTCTCTTTTAGGTTTATTCTCTTCGTTGGTTTAACATTTTTGTAAATGATATTTGCTTCACTCTTCTTGGTAAAATGTGCGAAGGGTGCTGTGGGGCGTGGAGTGGTGGCGATTGGTGTGTATATTGCTGTTATGCGTATGCCATCGGTTCTAATTCGAGTTACTCACGAGGATTTTATCGGCGGAGGTTGAGGAGGGTGGCGTAGCTGTTAGGCGTGTTTTGATTTGTTGAATTTTTTCTGTTGAAATTTGATATCTTTGTTGTTATTCCATTGAATTTGCTTTATTTTTTTTCTTTTTTTTTCTTTCTTATTTTTTTTTTTTTTCTATATATTTATTCTCTTTTATCTCTCACTAACATGCCGCCACCACCAGTGACCTTCTGTCCAGCTTCTTGGTTTGTTTTTTATTTTTTTTTTCTCTTTATCCCTTTTTTATAAAAAAAAAAAAACAAATAATAGGTCATAAAATTAGGCATAAAAGCTACTAACAAAAAAAAGAAAAAAAATACACTAACAAATGATAAAAGAGAAAGAAAGAATAGAAACAAAAAGAAGGGAAAGAAAAAATAGAAATTTAATAAAAAAAAATAAAAGAACAAAAAACACATTCCATAATAAAAAAAAAGAAATGGACCCACCATGTAATAACACATAATAAAGACCCACCTGTATAACAACATAATAAAGGACCCACCTTGTTAAAACATAATAAAAAGGACCCACCTGTAACACGTAATATAGACCCACCCTGCCCCCCACAATCCCTACTACCCTCACACTCCCACTAATAAAGACCCCACCCTCCCTGTAACAAATAAAGATCCCACCTGTAAACCACACTAATAAGACCCTCCTATGTAAACATAATAAAGACCAACCACCTTGTAACACATAATTAAGACCCACCTGTAACACGTAATAAAGACACCCCCTATCTACCACCTATATCCTGCCCACCTGTGTCAACACCCCACGCGTAACACCCACTAATAAAGACCCACCCACCTGTAACACTTATTAAAGACCCACCTTGTAACACTTAATGATAGACCCACCTGTAACACAACATAATAAAGGCCCACCTGTAAACAATAAATAAAGACCCCCCCCCACTGTAACACATAATTTAAGACCCACCTGGTAAACACATAATAAAGACCCACCTGTAAACACATAATAATGGACCCACCGTTATAACACATAATAAAGACACACCTTGTAATAACACACATAATAAAGACCCACCTGTAAACACATAATAAAGACCCACCTAGATAAACACATAATAAAGACCCACCTGTACAACACTATTAATAAAGGACCCACCTGTAACAATAATTAGACCCACCCTGTAACAATATAAAGACTCCTGATAACACATATAAAGACCCCACCTGCCCACCTGTAACACATAATAAAGACCCCACCTTGTTAACACATAATAAAAGACCCACCAATTAGTTATTATTTATAAATATCACGTTATTATTATTTATTATTTTATTATTATTATTATTTTATGATTATTATTATTATTATTATTTTTATTATAATTTTTATATTATTATGATGATATTATATTTTTTTATTATTATTATTAGAATTATTATTATTATTATTATGAGAAAAATGCCTAAAATCGTACTACATCGGCCGGGGTCAATAAACTTCTAGGGAAAAAACGACAGGTAATCAGGGTTGATACAGGAGAAAGAGAAATGTAGCATCTACGGTAAACAGTGCCTTGGATATCGAAGAGCCCTTAGCCTGAACGATATATTTTCACCCTCCCCCGACGAGCACCTGGCTTCCTAATCTGGAGCGCTACACCCGTGTGGTGGAGGCTGGAGCCTCCGTCCCCCTCCGCAGTAACCGGAAGACGAGGGATCAAACCTTCACTTTTCTTAATGGCCCACACGGTCGTTTTAGGCGCACCATGATATAAAATGAATGATTTTCGATCAAAAAAAGTCAAGAGATTAGATATAATGGTAGGGGTAGTAGTCAGTAGGGACGGTAGTAGTAAGTGGTGGTGCTGATAGCATTAGTTGTGGTGTTGGCAGTGTGGTTTTGGTGGTAGTGCTGGTAATTAGCGAAAATATTGTTGTTGTTGTTGGTAGTGGTGGCAGCAGCAGCAGCAGTAGCAGCAGTAGCAGCTGTAGCAGCAGTAGCAGCAGTAGTAGTAGTTAGTAGTAGTAGCAGTAGTAGTAAGCAGGTGCTAATAGTGTAGTTAGCAGTAGTAGTAGTAGTAGCAGTAGTAGTCGTAGCAGTAGTAGTAGTAGCAGTAGTAGTAGTAGGCAAGTAGTAGTTAGTAGTAGCAGTAGTTGTAGTAGTAGAGTAGTAGTAGTAGTAGTAGTAGTAGTGTAGTAGTAGTAGTAGTAGTATTAGTAGCAGTAGTAGTGATGGTAATAGTCTTGCTTCTCGTCGTCATTTCCACCTCTGATACTCTTCCCTTCCCTTCTCTTCCTCCTGCTTCTATCCTCTTCCTCCATCCCCTTTTCCTCTTTTACCACCTCTTTCATCCTTGTCTGCAGCACCTCCTGCTGCTGCTGTTGTGCTGCTGCTGCTGCTGTAGCTGCTGCTACTGCTTGCTGCTGTGGCTGGCGTCTTGCTTGCCTTACTGGAGATTCTGGCAGCGGCCCCGGCAAGTAGGTCACATTGATATTGATTCTTGTGTTCCATTGTGGATGCAACCTAAACCTCGCTCTTCTGGGTTCCTCTGCTTAGCCAGAGTCCAACTCGAGTTCCCCCCAGACTCTTCAGAGGGTCAAATCCAGAGTCCTCCGAAAAGTCTTCCCGGGTTTCCAGAGTCTCTCAGAATCCAATCCTCCTTCTCCTCCATTGTCTCATAGAGTCTCCAGAGGAGCGACACAGTTCCATTCATTGATAGGACAGCTAAAGCCGAAGTCAATGAGCATTAATCAAACTAATGCGACAGTTTTCATTTTTTTGTGTGTGTAAACTGAGAACAAAAAACTTTGTCGGGTTCTCAAAAAACTCTGCCAATATCTTCGAATTTGACGTAACCTTATTCCACTTAACTTTGAAATATTGGTAGTATTACGTTCTATGCACACTTTTGCCCCAGACCAAGACCGTGGCATTCTGTATTCATTGAAAATTACAAAGGGAAAAAACTGTCATGCCGTTGAATACGCGTCTGAGACATCCTGGACACAGAGTCATCTCACAGTTATTAAAAATCCTCTATAACCTCAATCCAATCAGTTAGAAACAATGCATTTCCATATATTATACACTTGACGTTCTTCCATTATCAAAAATCTTTGATATGTGAGTTTTAAGAAGCAAGGATTGTTAGTTTATGAAATCGACATGAGCCGTCTTTAAATAGCGCCCTCGCAGCTGGGGTAGATCAGGTCTATCTGTCATTACTTCTTCATGGTTCTTCGGATGATAAGTTGAACACATGTGAACTCTTGGTGTATCTTTGATGAGGATCCCGTGAAACCGTTTCGCCAACACAGTGGCTTCATCAGGTCCATACGTAGGAGAAACTAGAAGAACAGGAGGATGAAAGTGGTAATCAGTCCCTTCAACCTTGAGTCGATGATGTTAGATCCATCAATCTGAATAGAATACGGCATATCAGCGGGAGGAAGCAGCTTATAAACCGTATTCTATTCAAGATTGATGGACTGAACACATCGACTAAGTTGAGGGATGATTACCACATTCTTCCTCCTGTTCTTCAAGTTTATCCTACGTTGGACTGATGAGCCACTGTAGTGGTAAACGTTTCCTCAATAAAGCTACCCAAGAGTTGCACATGTGTTCTAATGTATCAACATGGTCGGATTCATCCTGAAACCATCCCATCTTCATGCCGTCTTCGATACACTGGCTGCCCCAAAAAAAAAAAATGCAATAGGTGTAGAAGAATATTAATATGCCATACACAACAAATAGCTGAAAAGTGGCAGATAGAATTTTAATTTTAATAATTAGTTATTTTACTTTGTTTATGTCCGAGACAGAGCATGTGCCAGAGGCATCCTGTCATTTCTTAGCAGACTGATGCTGGAGCCTGTATGAGAGCAGCATCCCACGTGGACACAGCAAAGTTAGTGTCTGTGTCACATTAAGGGTGTGCTGTGTCATCCTAGATTCCTTGATTATCTGTGCGTTCTGCGAGAGAAGAGAGATGAGAGTAGAGACGAGAGAGAGAGAGAGATAGGAGAGAGAGAGAGAGAGATGAGAGAGAGGAGAAGAAGAGAGAGAGAGAGGAGAGACAGGAGAGAGAGAGAGAGAGAGAGAGGAAACAATTTAAAGGTTGCTTTTCCTTTCTACTTACATTAGTTTTTAAGCACTGTGTGACTACTCATCTTGTGGATGCTGGAAGAAGCTCGGTCCAGGGTGGTGCTGGCAAACTAACATTCTCTACCTCATCTCATTTCGGAGCACAACCAGGAAGCTGAGCCGGGCTCCTTTTCATTTGTGAGCCCCAACACGCTTTTTAATTTTTCTCCAGTGAATACAATTCAATTCGAACGGAATTACTCACTTTGACTCACTGACAAAAAGCTCTGTCACTGTAGTAGTTCGTAATAAAACAATAGACCGCCCCCCACCCGCACGCTCCCTAATACCCTGTTATTTGATTTTTTCCCCTCAAAATTTCATAGCAGATGATACCCAATATTCTCGCCTCTGCTTCGCCTCTCGCGCCCCCCCCCTCTCCCATGGCCTCCCCCACCGCTCCCTCATATTTACACCCCGCTCGCATCGGATAATCTGCTCTACTCTCTGATTAGTTTTCAACTCCCATCACGCGTGCTTGTTGATTGGGAGCGTGATCGGATTTGATAAAAGGCGCACATCACTGATACCGACCAATCAAATATGTGGTCAGTGTTGAAGGCAGCCTCGCGCTCTAGCTACGGTCTTTGCTGAGGGGGGAAGCCAGACCCACCTGTAACATGTGGGGCGCCAGCGACCCACCTGAACATGTGGGTGCGCCGACCCACCTGTAACATGTGGCGCGTGCAGACCCACCTGTAAATGTGGTGACGCAAACCCACCTGTAACATGTGGATGCGCCAGGACCCACCTGTAACATGGTGGCGCGCCAGACCCTACTGGTTAACATGTGGTAGCGCCAGACCCACCTGTAGCATGTGGCGCGCCAGACCCACCTTGTAACATGTGAGGCGCCAGACCCACCTGTAACATGTGGCGCGCCAGACCCCACGTGAAACATGTGGCGCGCCAGTGGACCCACCGTAACATGTGGGCGCCAGACCACCTGAAACATGTGGCGCGCCAGACCCACCTGTAACATGTGGTGTGCCACCAGACCCACCTTTAACATGTGGCGCGCAATACACCTGAACATGTGGCGCGCCAGCCAGACCCCACTGTAACATGTCGTGCGACAGATCCACCTTTAACATGTGGTGTGCCAGACCCACCTGTAACATGTGGTGTGCCAGACCACCTGTAACATGTGGTGCGCCAGATCCACTGTAACTTGTGGTGCGGCCAGACCCACCTGCTAACATGTGGGTGCGCCAGAACCCACCTGTAACTTCGTGGGCGCCACAGACCCACCTGTAACATTGTGGCCGCGCCGGACCCCCGGTAATATGCGGCACGCCAGACCCACTGTAACATGTGGTGCTCGCCAGACCCACCTGTAACATGTGCGCGCCCCAGACCCACCCTGATAAACATGTGGCGCCCCAGACCCACCTATAACAGTGTGTGTGCGCCAGAACCCACCTGTAACATGTGGCGCGCCAGACCCACCTGTACAAAAACTTTGTGGCGCGCCAAACCCACCTGTAATCATGTGGCACGCCAGACCCACTGTAACATTTGTGGCGCGCCAGACCCACCTGAACATGTAGGTGCCGCCAGACACCACCTGTAACATGTGGGGCGCCAGATCACCTGTAACATGTGGTCGTGCCAGTAGTCCCACCTGTAACATGTGGTGCGCCAGAAACCCACCTGTAACATGTGGCGTCAGACCCGCCTGTAACTGTGGCACGCCAGACCCACCTGTAAACATGTGGCGCGGCCAGACCTCCTGTAACATGTTGGCGCGCCACAGCCCCCTGTAACATGTGGCGTGCCAGTCACAACTGTTACTGTGGCGACGCCTGACCCACCTGTAACATTGTGTGTGGCCAGGAGACCCACCTGTAAACATCGTGGCGCGCCAGACCCCACCTGTAACATGTGGCGCACCAGACCCACCGTAAACATGTGGCACGCTGACCACCTGTAACACGTGATAAAGACCCAGCTGTAACACATAATAAAGACCCACCTGTAACACGTAATTAAAGGACCACTGTAACACATAATAAGACCCACCTGTAACACATAATAAAGAACCCACCTGTAACACATAAAGACCACCTGTAACACATAATAAAGACCCACTGTAACCATTAATAAAGGACCCACCTGTAAAACAATAATATAGACCCAAACTGTACACGTAATAAAGACCCACCTGTAACACATAATAAAGTCCCACTGTAACAACATAATAAAAAGACCCACCTTGTAAACACATAAATAAGACCCACCTGGTGTAACACATTTAATAAAGACCCACCTGAAACACATAATAAAGACCCACCTGTAACACGTAATAAGGACCCACCTGTAACACATAATAAAGACCCACCTGTAAACACATAATAAAGACCCACCTGTAAACACATAATAAAGGACCACCTGTAACACGTAATTAAAGACCCACTGTAACACATAATAAAGACCCACCTGTAACACTAATAAAGACCCACCTGTAACACATAATAAAGACCCACTGTAACACCATAATAAAGGACCCACCTGTAACACATAATAAAGAACCCCACCTGTAACACTAATAAAGACCCACCTGTATACACATAATAAAAGACCCACCTGTAACTACATAATTAAAAGGACCCACCTGTAACACATAATAAAGACCCACTCTGTAACACATAATAAAGAACCCCACCTGTAACACATAATAAAGACCCACCCTGTAACACATAATAAAGAACCCCCAGTAACACATAATATAAGACCCACCCTGTAACACATAATAAAGACCCAACATGTAACACATAATAAAGACCCACTCTGAACAACGTAATAAAGACCCACCTGTAAACCATAATAAAGATCCCACCTGTAACACATAATAAACGACCCACCTGTAATACATAATAAAGACCCACCTGTAAAACATAATAAGACCCACCTGTAAACTCATAATAAAGACCACCTGTACAATATAATGACCACCTGTAACACATAATAAAGACCCACCTGTAACACATAATAAAGGACCCACTGTAACACATACTAAAGACCACGTCGTAACACATGATAAAGACCCACCTGTAAACACATAATAAAGACCCACCTGTTAACCAAACATAATAAAAAGACCCACCTTCACATAATAAAGACCCACCTGTAACACGTAATAAAGACCCACTGTAAACAACATAATAAAGACCCACCTGTAACACGTAATAAAGACCCACCTGTAAACAATAAAATAAAAGGGACCACCACTTGTAACACATATTAAAGAACCCATCTGTAACACATAATAAAGACCCACCTGAAAACAAATAATAAGGACCCACCTGTAAACACATAATAAAGACCACCTGTAACACATAATAAAGACCCACCTGTAAAACACGTAATAAAGACCACCTGTAAACATAATAAAGTCCCACCTGTAAAACATAATAAAAGACCCACTGTAACACATAATAAAGAACCCACCTGTAACACATAATAAAGACCACCCTGTTAACACTTAATAAAGACCCACCGTAAACACATAATAAAGACCCACCTTGTAACACATAATAAAGGAACCACCTGTAACACATAATACAAGACCCACTGTAACACATTAATAAAGAACCCACCCCACCTGTAACACATATTAAAGATCCACCTGTAAACACATAATAAAAGACCCACCTGTACACGTAATAAATACCCACCTGTAAACATAATAAAGAACCGCCTGTAACCAATAATAAAGACCCACCTGTAACACGTAATAAAGACCCACCTGTAACAACGTATAAAGACCCACCTGTAACACTCGTAAATAAAGAACCCACCTGTAAAACAAATATAAGGACCCACTGATACACATAATAAAGAACCACCTGTAACACTTAATAAAGACCCACCTGTAACACATAATAAGGACCCAACTGTGACACATAATAAAGACCCACCTGTACACATAATAAAGACCCACCTAGTAACACGAATAAGACCCACCTGTAACCACATAATTAAAGACCCACCTGAAACACATAATAAAGACCCACCTGCTAACACATAATAAAGACCCACCTGTAACAAGTAATAAGACCACTGTAACACGTAATAAGACCACCTGTACACATAATAAAGACCCACCTGTAACACATAATAAGGACCCACCTGTAAACAAATAAAAAGACCAACTGTAAAAACACATAATAAAGACCCACCTGTAAACAATAAATAAGACCCAACCTGTAAACACATAATTAAAGACCCAACTGTAACACGTAATTAAGACCACCTGTAACATATAATAAAGTCCCACCGTACTCGTATAAAGACACACCTGTAAACACAATAATAAAGACCCCACTGTAACACTTAATAAAGACCCACCTGTAACACATAATAAAAAGACCACTATGTACACATAATAAAGAACCACTGTAACACATATAAAGCCCCACCTGTAAACACATAATAAAGACCCACCTTGTAACCACATAATAAAGACCCCACCTGTAACACATAATAAAGACCACCTGTAACACGTTAATAAAGACCACCTGTAACACATATAAAGACCCACTGTAACACATAATAAAGACCCACCTGTAACACATAATAAAGACCCACCTGTAACACATAATAAAGGACCCACCTGTAACACATAATAAAGACCCACCTGTAACACATAATAAGACCCACCTGTAATCACATTAATAATGACCCACCTTAACACGTAATAAAGACCCACCTGTATAAACATATAAAGACCCACCTCTGTAAACACATATAAAGGACCCACCTGTAAACACATAATCAAAGACCCACCTGTGAAACGTAATAAAGACCCACCTGTAACACATAATAAAAGACCACCTGTAACACGTAATAAAGGACCCCTGTAACACCATATTAAAACCCACCGGTAACACATAATTAAAGACCCACCTGTAAACATAATAAAGACCCACCTGTAAGACATAAGTTAAAGGTCCCACCTGTAACACATAATAAAGACCCACCTGTAAACGTAATAAAAAACCACCCCCCACACCTGGTAACACAAAATAAAAGACCCCCTGTAAAACCACATAATAAAGACCCACTTGTAAAAATAATAAAGACCCACCTGTAACAACATATAAAGTCCCACTGTAACACATAATAATGACCCACCTGATTGTAACAACATAATAAAGCCCCCTGTAACACATAATAGAGACCCAACTGGTTAACACGTAAATAAAGACCCACTGTAACACGTAATAAAGGGGACCCCCCCAAAATCCCCTGTAACACATAATATAAGACCCCACCTGTAACACGTAATAAAGACGCACCTGTAACACATTAATAAAGACCCACCTGTACACATTAATAAAGACCACCCTGTAACACATAATTTTAAAGACCCACCTGTTACACATAATAATGACCACCCCTGTAACACATAATAAAGACACCACCTGTAACACATAAATAAAGGGACCCACCTGGTAAAACACATAATAAAGACCCCCTGTAACACATAATAAGACCCACCTGTAAAACATAATAAAAGGACCACTGTATACGTATAAAGACCCACCTGTAACACGTATAAAGGACCCACCTGTAACACGTAATAAAGGACCACCTGCTAACACGTAATAAAGGACCCACCTGTAACAATAATAAAGACACACCTGTAACACGTAATAAAGGACCCCACCTGTAACACATAATTAAAGACCCAACCTTGTAACTCGAATAAGACCCACCTGTAACAATAATAAAGACCCACCCTGTTAACAACTTAATAAAGACACACTGTAACAACATAATAAAGACCCACCTGTTAAACACATAATAAAGACCCACCTGAACACATAATAAAGACCCTCCTGTAACCACAATAATAAAGACCCACCTGTAACACATAATAAAGTCCCAACTGTAACAATAATAAAGACCCACTGTAACACATAATAAAGACCCCACCTGCAACACATAATAAAAAACAAACCCACTGTTAAACATAATAAAAGAACCTCCTGTAAAACATAATAAAGGACCACACCTGTAAACACATAATTAATGACCCACCTGGTAACACATAATAAAGACCCACCTGTAACACATAATAAAGACCCACCTGTAAACACTAATAAAGCAGCCACCTGTAACACGTAATAAAGACCCACCTGTAACACGTAATAAAGACCCCACTGTATCTCATAATAAAAGACCACCTGTAACACGTAATAATGACCACCTGTAACAATAATAAGACCCCACCTGTAACACATAATAAAGAACCACCTTGTAAACATAATTAAAGACCAACCTGTAACACATAATAAGAAGAACCACCTTTAACATAATTAAAGACCCACCTGTAACACATAATTAAAGACCACCTGTAACCCACATATATAAAGACCCCACCTGTAACACATAATAAGACCCACCTGGAACAGTAATAAAGACCCACCTGTAACACATAATAAAAGGGGGACCCCACTGTAAACACATAATAAAGACCCACTGTAACACAGAATAAAGACCCACCTGTGAAACACATAATAAAAGACCCACCTGCTAACAATAATAATAACCCACTGTAACACATATAAAGACCCACTGTAAAAACTAATACAGACCCCTGTATCACATAATAAAGACCCACCTGTAACACATAATAAAGACCCCCACCTGTAACACATAATAAAGACCCACCATGTAACAGCATAATAAAGATCCACCTGTAAACATAATATAGACCACCTGACCACCATAATAAAGACCCACCTGTAACAATAATAAAGACCCCACCTGTAACACGTAATAAAGACCCACATGTAACACATAATAAAGACCACACCCATGTAACACATAAAAGACCCACCTGTAACACATATAAAGACCCGCACCTGTAAAACACGTAATAAGTGACCCACCTGTAACACATAATAAAGACCCACCTGTAACATCGTTATAAAGACCCACCTGTAACACATAGATAAAGACCACCTGTAACACATAATAAAGACACCCTGTAACTCGTATAAACGACCACTGTAACACATACATAAAGACCCACCTGTAACAATAATAAAGCACCAACCTGTAAACACATAATAAAAGACCCACTGTAACACTAATAAAAGACCCACCTGTAACACATAATAAAGACCCACTGTACACATAATACAAAGACCCACTGTAACACGTAATAATGACCCACCTGTAACACGTAATAAAGGACCCACCTGTAAACACATAATAAAGACCCACCTGTAACACATAATAAAGACCACAGTAAACACATAATTAAAGACCCACATGTAACACATATAAGACCCACTGTAACACGTAATAAAGACCCACCTGTAACACATTATAAAGACCCACCTGTAATCACATAAAAAAGAACCACCTGTAACACGTAATAAAGACCACCTGTAAACACATAATAAAGACCCACCTGGGATCACATATAAAGACCCACCGGTAACACATTAATAAAGGACACACCTGTAACAATAATAAAGACCCTCTGTAACTCATAATAAAGCCCACCTGTAAAACATAATAAAGACCCACACCTTGTACACGTACTAAAGACCCACCTGTAAAACTTAATAAAGACCCACCTGTAACACATAATAAAGACACACCTGTAAACACATAATAAAACCCACCTGGGTAACACATAATTAAAGACCCACCTGTAAACAACATAATAAGACCCACCTGTAAACACACAATAAAGGACCCACCTGTAAACACATATTAAAAGAACCACCTGTTATCACTTAATAAAGTCCATCACACTGTAAACCTCACCATGCGAATCATCTAGACCCACCTGTAACACATAAATAAGACCCCCACCTGTAACAACATAATAAAGTCCCACCTGTGTAAAACATAATAAAGCCCCTAACCTGTAACACAGATTAAAGTCCCACCTGTAACAACATAATAAAGAACCACCTGCTAACTCATAATAAAGGGAAACAACCATAGTAAACTCATAATAAAGACCCACCTGTAAACTAGTAATATTAGACCCCCTGTAACACAATATATTGTTCACAAATAATGGTTTCTCAGTTGTTTGTCCCTCATGGTACTATTTTTTTTGTAACTCCACGTGTTCTTATGTTTGTTATCAGTAAATAAGGACTGGAGCCCGGTCGGCGGTTTATATGCTTGGTGGGGTGGGGGGTGGGGCCGTTTGACCCACCATTCTTGCGTTCGTGACAAATAAGGGGGTACTTAGCGGCGGTTTGCCACAGCTTAATAATGTTTCTGGGTCTTGTTTCCGGTGACTTTTCGTGAAAATCAAGGGAGGTTCTATATGATGGGGTTTCTTCGCCTCCTGGTAAAATAAGAGGCGGCGGCCCTGCTATATGTTGTCGTTTGCTAAAATAAAGGTTACTTAAGGGGGTTTATATGTTGGGCTCCCTTGTTCAATACTGGAGGGGGTGGGGATGCTGGTGCGGGGCGGGGGGGGTTGGGGGCGCTATAAATAATAGGGAAACTTCACATCAGGGAGGCGATAAGAAAATACTAAGGGTTATACTGTGTTGGTGTTTGGGTCAATTTAAATAAAAAATAAGGGGTGCGGGGGGAACAAATAAGCAGGTTAATCCCTGGGTTGGTGTTCGTAAAACCAATAAGGCGTGGGGAGTTTTTATATGTTGTTTTGGTAAAAAAACAATATTAAAACATATCCCAAATTTAACAATAAGGGGGGTTTATACTGTTGCATTTTGTAAATTAGGGCAGGCGGCGAGATTTTGTATGGGCTGAGGAACATATTAAACGAAGGCGGAGAGAGGGGGGTGGAGGCCAAGGGTTATGTGCGCCAACGGAGGGGATCGTTAGAGTCTGGTGTTGTGGGTGTTGTGAACTTAAGCAGTTGTCGAGAGGGTTAGAGGTTTTGGGGGCGGGTGGTGAGGGCGACCCGCAGTCGTCTGTGCCTGCCTACGCGTGAGTGGGTGTAGTGGTCTGTGTGGGGTTCTAGCGAAGTGCCGGTAGCCAGTCGTTATCCTCTTGTAGGCTGCATCATGCGGGTGGCTGTGGAATGGAGGGTGTTCGGGTGGGGGTGGGGGGGGGCGCACTGGTACGGAGGCTCGTCGACTCTGTACGTTTGGGCTGGGCGGGGGGGGAGGGTGTCGGAGGGGGCCTAGCGGACGGGGGACGAGAGGGACAGGGGGCAAGGGCGGTGGCAGCGGGGAGGGGACGAGAGGGGTCGGTGGGGGGTGTGAGAGGGGAGGAGAAACCCCGGGGGGATGGGCCCGGTACGGTTGAGGATCGGCAGCTAACGCGGTGTAACTCATGTGTTTCGTTGAGTAAGTACCGGTTTGGAGGCGTGGTCGATTGTTTCTTAGTCAATGGAGGGGTTCGGGGGCCTGGGGCAGGGGGTAGACTGGTTAATGGGGAATTGGATGGTGGGGAGCGGAGGGGGCGGCACGAGCGGTGTAGGGAGTGGGGTCGAGGGGGGGTGTGGGGGAGGTATAAGGGTTGTGGGGGAGGCGGGCGAGGTGACAGAACGTGTAGGGCGAGTGGGGTGGCAAGACGAGTGGGGGACGGTGGGGAATACTCACAATACCTGGGGTGGCTACTGTGGGTTACAGCATGGACTCTAGGGTAATGCGGAGGGCCTAACGTGGTGACCAGGGTTCGGTCGGGCCGGAGGGCGCGGGGGGGGGGCGAATCAGACGGCATTGTTGCAAATACATTCATTTTATTTTTCTTTTGGTGCCTTTTTCGGGCCCTTGTTTTCGTGCTGATTTATGCACTGTGGTTTAGATTTTGTTTAAAGTTTTGGTTTGGGCTTTTTTCGATGTGCGCCTTGGAATAGTTCTCTCTATTCATTATTATAGGTCTTTGTGTTATGGATCATGGCCGCTATAAGAAGAGGGGGGGCGCGCGTAGCCAGCGGTCGACTGGGTGGGCGGGAGGGGGCAAGACGACAAGGCGAGGGGGGGGGTAGGTCGGGGGCGGCGAAGAAGGCGGTAGAAGGGGATTGGTTGTGGTAAGCAGCGGGGGGTTGGGGCAGGAGCGGGAGGGCGGGGTTAGGGGAGTCGGGAGGACAGGGTGGGCCAGATGATGGAAAAGGTTGGGGGAGGGTGTATTAGGGAGGGGGGGAAGCGGGACGTGCGGAGTGTGAGGAAGTGCTGGGCGGAGTGGGTTAGGGTAGCAGTGGGTGTAAGGTAAGAAGGACGGTAGAGGGGTAGTACGGGGAGGGAGGACGTGGGTGGCGAGAGTAATTGGGCGTGGGATGGATGGATTAGGCAAGGGACGGGAGGGGGTGGTGTCGGGGGGGGGAGGGGCCGGCGTGTATTAGGGCCCTTAGGCAGAGCTACTGGTAGAAGTAGGAGAGATCGTGGGACGCTCGGGGGTGACTGGCTGAGGTGGCGCGGTGAACGGGGGGGTGGATGAGGTACGGGGGCCGGTGGGTGGGGGGCGGGGCGGGGCTCGGTGTGGGACGCCGAGGGGGCGGTAGGGAGGGCGGGCAGTGGAGCGAAGAGGTGGGAGTCAGGACCGTGGGTCCCTATGCGAGGAGTGTTTTGTTGTGTGGCCGGGGTGGCCCATGTGGGGGGGGTGGATGAGAGGGTGCGGGAGTGGGTGACGTGTGTCGATGCAGTGGTTGCGGATGAGGTAATCGTTCGAGGTTTGGGGGGGGGGGGGACTGCGAATAGAGTTTATGAGTAGAAGGAGTGGGGGGGGGGGGGAGGTGGGCGTGGGGGGTAGTAGGGGTTAAAGCGGGAAGGCGGGTGCGGGGGGGTTGTGAACTACGAGGATGGAGTTTTAGGAGAGGGTCTATGGGAGGACCTGCCTTGTTAGGGGGGGGGGGGGAGGGGGGTGAGTGCCGAGGGCGGGGAGTGGTTGGGACAGGTGGGGTTTTGGGGCGTGGGGAGTTAGATTAGCGCAGTGGGTGGGAAGAGGGGGGGGTACCTGAGAGCGGGGGGGTGCTCGCCTGTGTAGATTGTCGAAAGCTGGTGGTGAAACGAAGTGGGGAGGGTGGTGCGCGGAGTCGGGATGCTGCGGGCGGGTGGAGGAGGCCGGGTGGGGAGTGACTCATGGACAACAGTAGAGGCGATGAGGGGTTAGGCGTGACTGCGTCTTGGTGGGGGAGGGGAGATACGTATGCGCGTTGCAGTGGTTGTGATATGGGCGGAGTGGGGGGGGAGAAGTTTACATTTTCGTGTCTGATTATCCATATTTGTCTTTATGGCTCCTTTTGCTTTATATTCGATTTTGTTAAGCTATTTTGTCGCTCTGCTTCATCTTTGGTAAAATTTGTCTTGGATCGTCTGGTTTCTTTGTAATTTTATTTCTTTTCCTTAAATTTTTCTTGCATTCGGGTCAGTTCTCTGCCTCTTCTGTTGGTCCGCCACTACCCACTCTTGATGCGATTGGTCGTTCGTTGAATTCTTGTCAAAAGCATATCCCCGGAGAGTGGAATATGGATGGGGCGCGGCGCCGCGGGGTGCGATGCTGGGGGATGGCGTAAAGTGTTCTTTGCAACAGTGTGTGGTCGCAGGCGAGCCGGTATGGGGGGGAGGGGGGTGCGATGGGGGGGGGGTGGAGGTATTCTGGGGTGGGTGGCTGTGCTGATCGTGAGTCGCAGCAGTCGCCAACGGGTGGTGGTGACGTGATGATGGGGGGGGGGTGGGGGATGGGAGGGGGGGCGAGGGAGGTACGCAGTTGGGTTGGTGTGGGGAGGGGGGAACCGGGTCCTGGTGGGTCGGTTAGGAAGGTGGGGGACGACTGGGATTGGGTTGCGGACTGGTAAGTGGGCGCGGAGCAAGGAGGAGTCGGGAGGATGGTGAGATCCGGGTTGGGAGGTGAGTGGGCGTGGGGTTGGCGGCGTGCGATGCGCCGAGGGAGAGGGGAAGGGAGGGAGGGGGGTGGGAGTGTCGCGGTGGTCGTAATGGCCAGTCGTGGGAGGGAGGGCGCAGGAGCAGTAAGAGGGGAGGGACGGAGGGGGAGTTGGGGAGGGGGGGCCCGCTGGGGGTGGGAGGAGATCGGGTGGGATGGTTCACGAGTGTGAAAGTTATTGTGTGTTGGATTGCCCGGTTGTTGCCCTTGGATTTGTTGTGACCGACTCTCTTTTAGGTTTATTCTCTTCGTTGGTTTAACATTTTTGTAAATGATATTTGCTTCACTCTTCTTGGTAAAATGTGCGAAGGGTGCTGTGGGGCGTGGAGTGGTGGCGATTGGTGTGTATATTGCTGTTATGCGTATGCCATCGGTTCTAATTCGAGTTACTCACGAGGATTTTATCGGCGGAGGTTGAGGAGGGTGGCGTAGCTGTTAGGCGTGTTTTGATTTGTTGAATTTTTTCTGTTGAAATTTGATATCTTTGTTGTTATTCCATTGAATTTGCTTTATTTTTTTTCTTTTTTTTTCTTTCTTATTTTTTTTTTTTTTCTATATATTTATTCTCTTTTATCTCTCACTAACATGCCGCCACCACCAGTGACCTTCTGTCCAGCTTCTTGGTTTGTTTTTTATTTTTTTTTTCTCTTTATCCCTTTTTTATAAAAAAAAAAAAACAAATAATAGGTCATAAAATTAGGCATAAAAGCTACTAACAAAAAAAAGAAAAAAAATACACTAACAAATGATAAAAGAGAAAGAAAGAATAGAAACAAAAAGAAGGGAAAGAAAAAATAGAAATTTAATAAAAAAAAATAAAAGAACAAAAAACACATTCCATAATAAAAAAAAAGAAATGGACCCACCATGTAATAACACATAATAAAGACCCACCTGTATAACAACATAATAAAGGACCCACCTTGTTAAAACATAATAAAAAGGACCCACCTGTAACACGTAATATAGACCCACCCTGCCCCCCACAATCCCTACTACCCTCACACTCCCACTAATAAAGACCCCACCCTCCCTGTAACAAATAAAGATCCCACCTGTAAACCACACTAATAAGACCCTCCTATGTAAACATAATAAAGACCAACCACCTTGTAACACATAATTAAGACCCACCTGTAACACGTAATAAAGACACCCCCTATCTACCACCTATATCCTGCCCACCTGTGTCAACACCCCACGCGTAACACCCACTAATAAAGACCCACCCACCTGTAACACTTATTAAAGACCCACCTTGTAACACTTAATGATAGACCCACCTGTAACACAACATAATAAAGGCCCACCTGTAAACAATAAATAAAGACCCCCCCCCACTGTAACACATAATTTAAGACCCACCTGGTAAACACATAATAAAGACCCACCTGTAAACACATAATAATGGACCCACCGTTATAACACATAATAAAGACACACCTTGTAATAACACACATAATAAAGACCCACCTGTAAACACATAATAAAGACCCACCTAGATAAACACATAATAAAGACCCACCTGTACAACACTATTAATAAAGGACCCACCTGTAACAATAATTAGACCCACCCTGTAACAATATAAAGACTCCTGATAACACATATAAAGACCCCACCTGCCCACCTGTAACACATAATAAAGACCCCACCTTGTTAACACATAATAAAAGACCCACCAATTAGTTATTATTTATAAATATCACGTTATTATTATTTATTATTTTATTATTATTATTATTTTATGATTATTATTATTATTATTATTTTTATTATAATTTTTATATTATTATGATGATATTATATTTTTTTATTATTATTATTAGAATTATTATTATTATTATTATGAGAAAAATGCCTAAAATCGTACTACATCGGCCGGGGTCAATAAACTTCTAGGGAAAAAACGACAGGTAATCAGGGTTGATACAGGAGAAAGAGAAATGTAGCATCTACGGTAAACAGTGCCTTGGATATCGAAGAGCCCTTAGCCTGAACGATATATTTTCACCCTCCCCCGACGAGCACCTGGCTTCCTAATCTGGAGCGCTACACCCGTGTGGTGGAGGCTGGAGCCTCCGTCCCCCTCCGCAGTAACCGGAAGACGAGGGATCAAACCTTCACTTTTCTTAATGGCCCACACGGTCGTTTTAGGCGCACCATGATATAAAATGAATGATTTTCGATCAAAAAAAGTCAAGAGATTAGATATAATGGTAGGGGTAGTAGTCAGTAGGGACGGTAGTAGTAAGTGGTGGTGCTGATAGCATTAGTTGTGGTGTTGGCAGTGTGGTTTTGGTGGTAGTGCTGGTAATTAGCGAAAATATTGTTGTTGTTGTTGGTAGTGGTGGCAGCAGCAGCAGCAGTAGCAGCAGTAGCAGCTGTAGCAGCAGTAGCAGCAGTAGTAGTAGTTAGTAGTAGTAGCAGTAGTAGTAAGCAGGTGCTAATAGTGTAGTTAGCAGTAGTAGTAGTAGTAGCAGTAGTAGTCGTAGCAGTAGTAGTAGTAGCAGTAGTAGTAGTAGGCAAGTAGTAGTTAGTAGTAGCAGTAGTTGTAGTAGTAGAGTAGTAGTAGTAGTAGTAGTAGTAGTGTAGTAGTAGTAGTAGTAGTATTAGTAGCAGTAGTAGTGATGGTAATAGTCTTGCTTCTCGTCGTCATTTCCACCTCTGATACTCTTCCCTTCCCTTCTCTTCCTCCTGCTTCTATCCTCTTCCTCCATCCCCTTTTCCTCTTTTACCACCTCTTTCATCCTTGTCTGCAGCACCTCCTGCTGCTGCTGTTGTGCTGCTGCTGCTGCTGTAGCTGCTGCTACTGCTTGCTGCTGTGGCTGGCGTCTTGCTTGCCTTACTGGAGATTCTGGCAGCGGCCCCGGCAAGTAGGTCACATTGATATTGATTCTTGTGTTCCATTGTGGATGCAACCTAAACCTCGCTCTTCTGGGTTCCTCTGCTTAGCCAGAGTCCAACTCGAGTTCCCCCCAGACTCTTCAGAGGGTCAAATCCAGAGTCCTCCGAAAAGTCTTCCCGGGTTTCCCCAGAGTCTCTCAGAATCCATCCTCCTTCTCCTCCATTGTCTCATAGAGTCTCCAGAGGAGCGACACAGTTCCATTCATTGATAGACAGCTAAAGCCCGAAGTCAATGAGCCATTAATCAAACTAATGCGACAGTTTTCATTTTTTTGTGTGTGTAAACTGAGAACAAAAAACTTTGTCGGGTTCTCAAAACTCTGCCAATATCTTCGAAATTTGACGTAACCTTAATACCACTTAACTTTGAAACTATTGGTAGTATTACGTCTATGCACTTTGCCCCAGACCAAGACTCGTGGCATTCTGTATTCATTGAAAATTACAAAGGGAAAAAACTGTCATGCCGTTGAATACGCGTCTGAGACATCCTGGACACAGAGTCATCTCACAGTTATTAAAAATCCTCTATAACCTCAATCCAATCAGTTAGAAACAATGCATTTCCATATATTATACACTTGACGTTCTTCCATTATCAAAAATCTTTGATATGTGAGTTTTAAGAAGCAAGGATTGTTAGTTTATGAAATCGACATGAGCCGTCTTTAAATAGCGCCCTCGCAGCTGGGGTAGATCAGGTCTATCTGTCATTACTTCTTCATGGTTCTTCGGATGATAAGTTGAACACATGTGAACTCTTGGTGTATCTTTGATGAGGATCCCGTGAAACCGTTTCGCCAACACAGTGGCTTCATCAGGTCCATACGTAGGAGAAACTAGAAGAACAGGAGGATGAAAGTGGTAATCAGTCCCTTCAACCTTGAGTCGATGATGTTAGATCCATCAATCTGAATAGAATACGGCATATCAGCGGGAGGAAGCAGCTTATAAACCGTATTCTATTCAAGATTGATGGACTGAACACATCGACTAAGTTGAGGGATGATTACCACATTCTTCCTCCTGTTCTTCAAGTTTATCCTACGTTGGACTGATGAGCCACTGTAGTGGTAAACGTTTCCTCAATAAAGCTACCCAAGAGTTGCACATGTGTTCTAATGTATCAACATGGTCGGATTCATCCTGAAACCATCCCATCTTCATGCCGTCTTCGATACACTGGCTGCCCCAAAAAAAAAAAATGCAATAGGTGTAGAAGAATATTAATATGCCATACACAACAAATAGCTGAAAAGTGGCAGATAGAATTTTAATTTTAATAATTAGTTATTTTACTTTGTTTATGTCCGAGACAGAGCATGTGCCAGAGGCATCCTGTCATTTCTTAGCAGACTGATGCTGGAGCCTGTATGAGAGCAGCATCCCACGTGGACACAGCAAAGTTAGTGTCTGTGTCACATTAAGGGTGTGCTGTGTCATCCTAGATTCCTTGATTATCTGTGCGTTCTGCGAGAGAAGAGAGATGAGAGTAGAGACGAGAGAGAGAGAGAGATAGGAGAGAGAGAGAGAGAGATGAGAGAGAGGAGAAGAAGAGAGAGAGAGAGGAGAGACAGGAGAGAGAGAGAGAGAGAGAGAGGAAACAATTTAAAGGTTGCTTTTCCTTTCTACTTACATTAGTTTTTAAGCACTGTGTGACTACTCATCTTGTGGATGCTGGAAGAAGCTCGGTCCAGGGTGGTGCTGGCAAACTAACATTCTCTACCTCATCTCATTTCGGAGCACAACCAGGAAGCTGAGCCCGGGCTCCTTCATCTGTGAGCCCAACACGCTTTTATTTTCTCTCCAGTGAATACAATTCAATTCGAACGGAATTACTCACTTTGACTCACTGACAAAAAGCTCTGTCACTGTAGTAGTTCGTAATAAAACAATAGACCGCCCCCCACCCGCACGCTCCCTAATACCCTGTTATTTGATTTTTTCCCCTCAAAAATTCATTGCTGTTGATTCATTGTGTTGTTGTTGTTGGCTTCTGGCTCCCGCTCTCATATTTAACCCGCTTCGCATCGGATAACTGCTCTAAAAGATTAGTTTTCACCCATCACGCGTGTGTTGATTGGTCGTATCGGATAAAAGGCACATCACTGTACCGACCAATCAATATGTGGTCAGTGTGTGAGGCAGCATGTAAGTACGGCCTTTGAGGGAGGAATGGAAGGGGTAGTGACATACATGTATGGGACCACAGAACCTTGAACTGGTCCTGTATGTGGTCCCTTCCCCAGCACCCGTGGTCCCCAGCGCCCGTGGTCCCAGTGTAGTGGCTCTGAGTGATTAATTGATATAAATTGAGAAGGCGCTAAGCCCTTCGCTGTTTGCCAGCTGGCTAGTGTGATATACGGGGTACAGATGACCATCACCAGCTGGCTAGTGTGATACACGGGGTACACATGACCATCACCAGCTGGCTAGTGTGATACAGGGGTACAATGACCATACCAGCTGGCAAGTGTGACACACGGGGTACAGATAACCATCACCAGCTGGCTAGTGTGATACACGGGGTACAGATGACCATCACCAGCTGGCTAGTGTGATACACGGGGTACAGATGACCATCACCAGCTGGCTAGTGTGATACACGGGGTACACATGACCATCACCAGCTGGCTAGTGTGATACACGGGGTACAGATGACCATCACCAGCTGGCAAGTGTGACACACGGGGTACAGATAACCATCACCAGCTGGCTAGTGTGATACACGGGGTACAGATGACCATCACCAGCTGGCTAGTGGGGATACACGGGGGACATATGACCATCAGCAGCTGGCTAGTGTGACACACGGGGTACAGATGACCATCACCAGCTGGCTAGTGTGATACACGGGGTACAGATGACCAGCTGGCTAGTGTGATACACGGGGTACAGAGGACCAGCTGGCTAGTGTGATACACGGGGTACAGATGACCATCACCAGCTGGCTAGTGTGATACACGGGGTACAGATGACCAGCTGGCTAGTGTGATACACGGAGTACAGATGACCATCACCAGCTGGCTAGTGTGATACACGGGGTACAGATGACCAGCTGGCTAGTGTGATACACGGGGTACAGATGACCAGCTGGCTAGTGTGATACACGGGGTACAGATGACCAGCTGGCTAGTGTGATACACGGGGTATAGATGACCAGCTGGCTAGTGTGATACACGGGGTGACCACGATGGAAACACATTGTATAACACCGAAACAATGGAAAATAACACTAATCAGTATAACGGGGTTAATGACAACG
>NC_069407.1:3603706-3626642 GCF_026875155.1 Cherax quadricarinatus | reverse complement strand
CTGATAACAATCACGGGTTTTGTGTTGCTGCTGCTAGTAACAACAATCACTGGTATTGTGTTACTGCTGCTAGTAACAAGTCACTCGTATTGTGTTACTGCTGTTAGTA
The DNA here is from genome assembly GCF_026875155.1 of Cherax quadricarinatus. Taxonomy (NCBI): domain Eukaryota; kingdom Metazoa; phylum Arthropoda; class Malacostraca; order Decapoda; family Parastacidae; genus Cherax; species Cherax quadricarinatus. The sequence continues at coordinate 3,626,533 of NC_069407.1, read as the reverse complement.
ACAACAATCACTGGTATTGTGTTGCTGCTGCTAGTAACAACAATCGCTGGTATTATGTTACTGCTGGTGGTAACAACAGTCACTGGTATTGTGTTGCTGCTGCTAGTAACAACAATCACTGATATTGTGTTGCTGCTGCTAGTAACAACAATCACTGGTATTGTGTTACTGCTGCTAGTAACAACAGTCTCTGGTATTGTGTTACTGCTGCTGGTAACAACAATCACTGGTGTTGTGTTGTGTTGCTCCTGCTAGTAACAACAGTCTCTGGTATTGTGTTACTGCTGCTAGTAACAACAATCGCTGCTATTGTGTTACTGCTGGTGGTAACAACAGTTACTGGTATTGTGTTGCTGATACTAGTAACAACAATCACTGGTATTGTGTTGCTGCTCCTAGTAACAACAATCACTGGTATTGTGTTGCTGCTGCTAGTAACAATAATCACTGGTATTGTGTTACTGCTGGTGGTCTCAGTATTAGTACCAGTTCCTAATAACCATTTTCAGGTAACCACTGTCCCATAGATGGACTCACTACAACCGTCTTGTGAAATCATTACTGTATTCTATTGCTGCTGACAATAGCAGGATTTCAAACCTATACACCACACCCGTAGGATTATGGGTCAGTCTTAGTTAGGCACAAAGAGGACAGGTCGTTTGTTGCGCTTCCCATACTTCCCGATATATATTATACATACTACAGCCTACGTGAGTATTTTTACCCTTTCAGTATCGAAAACCCACATGGACAAATGCTCTCAGTAGTAGTACCAGTTCCTAGTACCAGTGTACCAGTAGATGAACTCCGGTGTAAAATTTAATTAAATTTTTTATATTTTAACTTGTGTCTTTCAGCATTGTATTCTCCAAGTAACTTGTTGTTATACCAAATTATCCATTTATTTCTATGTGTATTTTTTTCGTACAAACCCAGCAGTGTCTCATTTCCCTGATCGTTTCGTCATGACCCCGTGTACCATTTTTTTTTTTTCCATCAGTTTTTTGTCGTATCAGTCACAGCAAGATTTTGTTGTAAGAAATCCCTAAAAATAATGAATAAGTGATATATTTGTGTACCCCGCCACTTGTAAGTGTTGTGTGCCCGCAACTTGTAAGTGTTTGTTGCCCCGCACTTGTGTTGTGGCACCGCCACTTGTAAGTGTTTGTGTGCCCCGCCACTTGTGTGTGTGCCCCGCCATTGTAAGTTTTGTGTGCCCCGCCACTTGTGTTGTGTGCCCCGCCACTTGTAAGTGTTGTGTGCCCCGCCACTTGTGTTGTGTGCCCCGCCACTTGTGTTGTGTGCCCCGCCACTTGTAAGTGTTGTGTGCCCCGCCACTTGTAAGTGTTGTGTGCCCCGCCACTTGTGTTGTGTGCCCCGCCACTTGTGTTGTGTGCCCCGCCACTTGTAAGTGTTGTGTGCCCCGCCACTTGTGTTGTGTGCCCCGCCACTTGTAAGTGTTGTGTGCCCCCACTTGTAAGTGTTGTGTGCCCCGCCACTTGTGTTGTGTGCCCCGCCACTTGTAAGTGTTGTGTGCCCTGCCACTTGTAAGTGTTGTGTGCCCCGCCACTTGTAAGTGTTGTGTGCCCCGCCACTTGTGTTGTGTGCCCCGCCACTTGTAAGTGTTGTGTGCCCCGCCACTTGTAAGTGTTGTGTGCCCCGCCACTTGTAAGTGTTGTGTGCCCCGCCACTTGTAAGTGTTGTGCCCCCCCACTTGTAAGTGTTGTGTGCCCCGCCACTTGTAAGTGTTGTGTGCCCGCCACTTGTAAGTGTTGTGTGCCCCGCCACTTGTAAGTGTTGTGTGCCCCGCCACTTGTAAGTGTTGTGTGCCCTGCCACTTGTAAGTGTTGTGTGCCCCGCCACTTGTAAGTGTTGTGTGCCCCGCCACTTGTAAGTGTTGTGCCCCGCCACTTGTAAGTGTTGTGTGCCCCGCCACTTGTAAGTGTTGTGTGCCCCGCCACTTGTAAGTGTTTGTGTGCCCCGCCACTTGTAAGTGTTGTGTGCCCCGCCACTTGTAAGTGTAGTGTGCCCCTCCACTTGTAAGTGTTGTGTGCCCCGCCACTTGTAAGTGTTGTGTGCCCCGCCACTTGTAAGTGTTGTGTGCCCCGCCACTTGTAAGTGTTGTGTGCCCCTCCACTTGTAAGTGTTGTGTGCCCCGCCACTTGTAAGTGTAGTGTGCCCCACCACTTGTAAGTGTTGTGTGCCCCGCCACTTGTAAGTGTTGTGTGCCCCACCACTTGTAAGTGTTGTGTGCCCGCCACTTGTAAGTGTTGTGTGCCCCGCCACTTGTAAGTGTTGTGTGCCCCCCACTTGTAAGTGTTGTGTGCCCCGCCACTTGTAAGTGTTGTGTGCCCCGCCACTTGTAAGTTTTGTGTGCCCCGCCACTTGTAAGTGTTGTGTGCCCCGCCACTTGTAAGTGTTGTGTGCCCCGCCACTTGTAAGTGTTGTGTGCCCCGCCACTTGTAAGTGTTGTGTGCCCTCCACTTGTAAGTGTTGTGTGCCCCGCCACTTGTAAGTGTTGTGTGCCCCTCCACTTGTAAGTGTTGTGTGCCCACCACTTGTAAGTGTTGTGTGCCCCCCACTTGTAAGTGTTGTTGTGCCCTTCCACTTGTAATGTTGTGTGCCCCACCACTTGTAAGTGTTGTGTGCCCCGCCACTTGTAAGTGTTGTGTGCCCCTCCACTTGTAAGTGTTGTGTGCCCCGCCACTTGTAAGTGTTGTTTTGCCCCGCCACTTGTAAGTGTTGTGTGCCCCGCCACTTGTAAGTGTTGTGTGCCCCTCCACTTGTAAGTGTTGTGTGCCCCCCACTTGTAAGTGTTGTGTGCCCCGCCACTTGTAAGTGTTGTGTGCCCCGCCACTTGTAAGTGTTGTGTGCCCCGCCACTTGTAAGTGTTGTGTGCCCCGCCACTTGTAAGTGTTGTGTGCCCCGCCACTTGTAAGTGTTGTGTGTGCCCTCCACTTGTAAGTGTTGTGTGCCCCGCCACTTGTAAGTGTTGTGTGCCCCTCCACTTGTAAGTGTTGTGTGCCCCGCCACTTGTAAGTGTTGTGTGCCCCTCCACTTGTAAGTGTTGTGTGCCCCTCCACTTGTAAGTGTTGTGTGCCCCGCCACTTGTAAGTGTTGTGTGCCCCTCCACTTGTAAGTGTTGTGTGCCCCGCCACTTGTAAGTGTTGTGTGCCCCGCCACTTGTAAGTGTTGTGTGCCACGCCACTTGTAAGTGTTGTGTGCCCCTCCACTTGTAAGTGTTGTGTGCCCCGCCACTTGTAAGTGTTGTGTGCCCGCCACTTGTAAGTGTTGTGTGCCCCGCCACTTGTAAGTGTTGTGTGCCCCGCCACTTGTAAGTGTTGTGTGCCCCGCCACTTGTAAGTGTTGTGTGCCCCGCCACTTGTAAGTGTTGTGTGCCCCGCCACTTGTAGTGTTGTGTGCCCTCCACTTGTAAGTGTTTTGTGTGGCCCCACCACTTGTAAGTGTTGTGTGCCCCGCCACTTGTAAGTGTTGTGTGCCCCGCCACTTGTAAGTGTTGTGTGCCCCGCCACTTGTAAGTGTTGTGTGCCCCGCCACTTGTAAGTGTTGTGTGCCCACCACTTGTAAGTGTTGTGTGCCCCGCCACTTGTAAGTGTTGTGTGCCCCGCCACTTGTAAGTGTTGTGTGCCCCGCCACTTGTAAGTGTTGTGTGCCTCGCCACTTGTAAGTGTTGTGTGCCCCGCCACTTGTAAGTGTTGTGTGCCCCGCCACTTGTAAGTGTTGTTTTGCCCCCCCACTGTAAGTTTTTGTGTGCCCCGCCACTTGAAAGTGTTGTGTGCCCCGCCACTTGTAAGTGTTGTGTGCCCCGCCACTTGTAAGTGTTGTGTGCCCCGCCACTTGTAAGTGTTGTGTGCCCCGCCACTTGTAAGTGTTGTGTGCCCCACCACTTGTAAGTGTTGTGTGCCCCGCCACTTGTAAGTGTTGTGTGACCCGCCACTTGTAAGTGTTGTGTGCGCCCCCACTTGTAAGTGTTGTGTGCCCCGCCACTTGTAAGTGTTGTGTGCCCCTCCACTTGTAAGTGTTGTGTGCCCCGCCACTTGTAAGTGTTGTGTGCCCCCCACTTGTAAGTGTTGTGTGCCCCGCCACTTGTAAGTTGTGTGCCCCGCCACTTGTAAGTGTTGTGTGCCCCGCCACTTGTAAGTGTTGTGTGCCCCGCCACTTGTAAGTGTTGTGTCCCCCGCCACTTGTAAGTGTTTGTGGCCCCGCCACTTGTAAGTGTTGTGTGCCCCGCCACTTGTAAGTGTTGTGTGCCCCGCCACTTGTAAGTGTTGTGTGCCCCGCCACTTGTAAGTGTTGTGTGCCCCTCCACTTGTAAGTTTTGTGTGTGCCCCTCCACTTGTAAGTGTTGTGTGCCCGCCACTTGTAAGTGTTGTGTGCCCCTCCACTTGTAAGTGTTGTGTGCCCCGCCACTTGTAAGTGTTGTGTGCCCCGCCACTTGTAAGTGTTGTGTGCCCGCCACTTGTAAGTGTTGTGTGCCCCGCCACTTGTAAGTGTTGTGTGCCCCGCCACTTGTAAGTGTTGTGTGCCCCGCCACTTGTAAGTTTTTGTGTGCCCCGCCACTTGTAAGTGTTGTGTGTGCCCCGCCACTTGTAAGTGTTGTGTGCCCCGCCACTTGTAAGTGTTGTGTGTGCCCCGCCACTTGTAAGTGTTGTGTGCCCCGCCACTTGTAAGTGTTGTGTGACCCACCACTTGTAAGTGTTGTGTGCCCTGCCACTTGTAAGTGTTGTGTGCCCCGCCACTTGAAATTGTTTGTGTGCCCCGCCACTTGTAAGTGTTGTGTGCCCCGCCACTTGTAAGTGTTGTGTGCCCCGCCACTTGTAAGTGTTGTGTGCCCCGCCACTTGTAAGTGTTGTGTGCCCCGCCACTTGTAAGTGTTGTGTGCCCCGCCACTTGTAAGTGTTGTGTGCCCCGCCACTTGTAAGTGTTGTGTGCCCCGCCACTTGTAAGTGTTGTGTGCCCCTCCACTTGTAAGTGTTGTGTGCCCCACCACTTGTAAGTGTTGTGTGCCCCGCCACTTGTAAGTGTTGTGTGACCCACCACTTGTAAGTGTTGTGTGCCCCGCCACTTGTAAGTGTTGTGTGCCCTGCCACTTGTAAGTGTTGTGTGCCCCGCCACTTGTAAGTGTTGTGTGACCCACCACTTGTAAGTGTTTTGTGCCCCGCCACTTGTAAGTGTTGTGTGCCCCGCCACTTGTAAGTGTTGTGTGTGCCCCGCCACTTGTAAGTGTTGTGTGCCCCGCCACTTGTAAGTGTTGTGTGCCCGCCACTTGTAAGTGTTGTGTGCCCCGCCACTTGTAAGTGTTGTGTGCCCCGCCACTTGTAAGTGTTGTGTGCCCCGCCACTTGTAAGTGTTGTGTGCCCCGCCACTTGTAAGTGTTGTGTGCCCCGCCACTTGTAAGTGTTGTGTGACCCACCACTTGTAAGTGTTGTGTGCCCTGCCACTTGTAAGTGTTGTGTGCCCCGCCACTTGTAAGTGTTGTGTGCCCCGCCACTTGTAAGTGTTGTGTGCCCCGCCACTTGTAAGTGTTGTGTTCCCCGCCACTTGTAAGTGTTGTGTGCCCCGCCACTTGTAAGTGTTGTGTGCCCCGCCACTTGTAAGTGTTGTGTGCCCCGCCACTTGTAAGTGTTGTGTGCCCCGCCACTTGTAAGTGTTGTGTGCCCCCCCCACTTGTAAGTGTTGTGTGCCCCTCCACTTGTAAGTGTTGTGTGCCCCACCACTTGTAAGTGTTGTGTTCCCCGCCACTTGTAAGTGTTGTGTGACCCACCCACTTGTAAGTTTTTGTGTGCCCCGCCACTTGTAAGTGTTGTGTGCCCCGCCACTTGTAAGTGTTGTGTGCCCCGCCACTTGTAGTGTTGTGTGACCCCCACTTGTAAGTGTTGTGTGCCCCGCCACTTGTAAGTGTTGTGTGCCCCCCCACTTGTAAGTGTTGTGTGCCCCGCCACTTGTAAGTGTTGTGTGCCCCGCCACTTGTAAGTGTTGTGTGCTCCGCCACTTGTAAGTGTTGTGTGCCCCGCCACTTGTAAGTGTTGTGTGCCCCGCCACTTGTAAGTGTTGTGTGTCCCGCCACTTGTAAGTGTTGTGTGCCCCGCCACTTGTAAGTGTTGTGTGCACCGCCACTTGTAAGTGTTGTGTGCCCCGCCACTTGTAAGTGTTGTGTGCCCCGCCACTTGTAAGTGTTGTTGTGTCCCCCACTTGTAAGTGTTGTGTGCCCCGCCACTTGTAAGTGTTGTGTGCCCCGACACTTGTAAGTGTTGTGTGCCCGCCACTTGTAAGTGTTGTGTGCCCCGCCACTTGTAAGTGTTGTGTGCCCCGCCACTTGTAAGTGTTGTGTGCCCCGCCACTTGTAAGTGTTGTGTGCCCCGCCACTTGTAAGTGTTGTGTGCCCCGCCACTTGTAAGTGTTTGTATGTGCCCCTCCACTTGTAAGTGTTGTGGCCCCGCCACTTGTAAGTGTTGTGTGCCCCACCACTTGTAAGTGTTGTGTGCCCCCACTTGTAAGTGTTGTGTGCCCCGCCACTTGTAAGTGTTGTGTGCCCCACCACTTGTAAGTGTTGTGTGCCCCTCCACTTGTAAGTGTTGTGTGCCCGCCACTTGTAAGTGTTGTGTGCCCCGCCACTTGTAAGTGTTGTGTGCCCCGCCACTTGTAAGTGTTACACTTCCAGTTTTGTTTCTTGTTTTATTTTTATTCATATTTTTCATATTTCTTTGAACAAATTCACTCTTAGTGTAATTTCAATTACTTTTAACGTAAAGTGTTTTCTTTACTCTGAGTAAATTGTTTTGTCTAATTTACAATTAAGAGTTAAAGTGTTCAATCAGTTTTTCTTCATATTTTTATTTTATTATTTAATCAACATTTTCCCAGTGTAACTTTATTACTGCAGTGATTATTTCTGCGTCTTATTTTGTTGCACTTGTTCTGCAGTGAATTATTTTGTTGCACTTGTTCTGCAGTGAATTATTTTGTTGCACTTGTTCTGCAGTGAATTATTTTGTTGCACTTGTTGTGCAGTGAATTATTTTGTTGCACTTGTTCTGCAGTGAATTATTTTGTTGCACTTGTTGTGCAGTGAATTATTTTGTTGCACTTGTTCTGCAGTGAATTATTTTTTGCACTTGTTCTGCAGTGAATTATTTTGTTGCACTTGTTGTGCAGTGAATTATTTTGTTGCACTTGTTGTGCAGTGAATTATTTTGTTGCACTTGTTGTGCAGTTGAATTATTTTGTTGCACTTTGTTCATGCAGTGAATTATTTGTTGCACTTGTTGTGCAGTGAATTATTTTGTTGCACTTGTTGTGCAGTGAATTATTTTGTTGCACTTGTTGTGCAGTGAATTATTTTGTTGCACTTGTTCTGCAGTGAATTATTTTGTTGCACTTGTTGTGCAGTGAATTATTTTGTTGCTCTTGTTGTGCAGTGAATTATTTTGTTGCACTTGTTGTGCAGTGAATTATTTTGTTGCACTTGTTCTGCAGTGAATTATTTTGTTGCACTTGTTCTGCAGTGAATTATTTTGTTGCACTTGTTCTGCAGTGAATTATTTTGTTGCACTTGTTCTGCAGTGAATTATTTTGTTGCACTTGTTGTGCAGTGAATTATTTTGTTGCACTTGTTGTGCAGTGAATTATTTTGTTGCACTTGTTGTGGGAGTGAATTATTTTGTTGCACTTGTTCTGCAGTGAAATTTTTTTGTTGCACTTGTTCTGCAGTGAATTATTTTGTTGCACTTGTTCTGCAGTGAATTATTTTGTTGCACTTGTTCTGCAGTGAATTATTTTGTTGCACTTGTTGTGCAGTGAATTATTTTGTTGCACTTGTTCTGCAGTGAATTATTTTGTTTCACTTGTTCTGCAGTGAATTATTTTGTTTCACTTGTTGTGCAGTGAATTATTTTGTTGCACTTTTTCTGGAGTGAATTATTTTGTTTCACTTGTTGTGCAGTGAATTATTTTGTTGCACTTGTTGTACAGTGAATTATTTTGTTGCACTTGTTGTACAGTGAATTATTTTGTTGCACTTGTTGTACAGTGAATTATTTTGTTGCACTTGTTCTGCAGTGAATTATTTTGTTGCAATGTTCTGCAGTGATTTATTTTGTTGCACTTGTTCTGCAGTGAATTATTTTCTTTTATTAACATTATTATTCTCAGTTCATTATTGTTTGAGTCTTGTTTTTCATTTTATTATTTTTCCTTATGTTGTCTTTGCATTAATTTTAATTTTGTTTATGCATTTCTTGAAAATATTTTAATTTCCCAGTTATTCTCTCGTTGCTACATTTAGTGATTTTTTTTTATACTTTTTACATTGATTTTTTACAGTTTTATTAGTTAATTTCTTTATTAGCAAGGAGTACAGACAGCTCATGTTGCATTTTTATTCAGTCTCTAGTAATATTTTTACTTTGTAAATTCCAATGTATCTTTCTTTTATCATTGTCCAGCAGTCTTTAATTAAGTTGTTTTCCCCTTGCAGTGTATCTTTGACATTTTTTTTATTGCTTCTGCAGAATTAGTTGCATCTCTTTTATTTTATTTTTAACATGTTTATATCATTTTTATTGTTTCATTATTTTTGCCTTATTTGTTCTTGTACAACTTCTTTGCCATTATGTTTCACATACCGTCAGTGATTTCTTTTGTGAATGTCGACACTTCGGACCTTTTCAGGATTTCTGCTGCTGCTGTCATCGTCCTCACAAATTCTTTGCGACTGACAGACCGACCCAGACACTGAACACTATAGTTTTATCTCATGATTCCCTTGATTTCCGTTACCGTTAAATTTAGTGGCCATGTTACATAGTCTTGAAGCATGGTTTTCTGCCATTCGTTCTCTCGTGTTAATGCTTGTTGACAGTCTCCTTCAGAGAAAGTTTATCAGATTTGCGGGAAAAAATCTTTTCATCGATCCCCTGCGTGCTGTTCACGTTGTTTGAATTTATTTGAATGCTAGATTTCAGGAATCTACTAAGTGGTCACAATATGAGAAACTGATTCTTCTTTCCTCGTACCAGTAAAAACATGATCCATAGTGTTCTTGGGAACTGTGAATGCTACATCCATGACTAATGAATTGTTGAGTGCAATTTGCTGATTGATTAGACAACTTTTATCATTTAATTATCAATGCTGTCCAGTCCTCAGCTTTTGTCCCTGACGAGGATAAACCATCCACAGCATCGCTTGGTAAAATAGCACTTTTGGAGCAATCAAAGAACTAATGCCGCCTGCTTCCGTGTGTGCTTATGTGGCTAATCTCCAACTGTGACGATGGAACCACTTACAGCCTGAAATCATTTTCGTTCCTTGTGCCCCAGGGTACTTTCCCATGTATCAAGAGTAAATTTCACACCTATGCCTCAGTCTGCACCACCCTTGTTTGTTTCCACGGACAAATCGGATCGTCAACCATCTCAGCGATCACCAGGACTAGTGTACAGAGTTATTATAAACCTCGTAGTATTCATAGTTCATTCAGTAAACTTGTTAGCGACTTGTTACATCGTGGTTTCCGTGGCCATTTTTGCAATTAATTGTTCCTGATAGTTACACCTAAGAGACGTCGTGCATGATATGATACCAGTCAGATCTTCCACTGGTACTTATCATAGATACATGGCATGAACATCTGATGCAATGCTCTCTACAACCTCATACTCTAGGTTCTTTCCTGGGCCCTTCCAACCGCAGAACCCGTAGAGAACAGACATCGTGGTTCACAAAATTTCCAGAACAGGAATCATTCTTCCAATTCAGGAATTCGAGCGCCCAGTCAAACCGTCCCATGTGACAGTAGGTGATATGGTACACCCTTTCCCGTTCACAATTCCTTTAAGCCTTCAACAGTCTTCGAGAAATGACAATCCTGCTGATGATGTTGCTTCACATGTCTTGCATAGATATTTTGGGGATGAAGTGGACAAATCTTTGCTATGACAATCCACCTTTTTGTTTGCACATAACTTTTCAATGCAACCTAGGCCCTATAGTGCAAGCTTATCTGTTCATAATGTGCCCGTTCATTTGTATGGACTCTGGTGCGCAAGTCAATATTATCTGGTCTAGTTTTTTTTAAGATAAGCAGTTACGACATGTCCTTCTCGTAGAACCGACTCATGTGTTCCTCCTTAGTGGAGTAGCTAGGTTCTCACCTGCGTGTCCGAGGTCGACTTCCCTCACTTTTTCATCCAAGGTAGAGACTTCACTGTTCCTCTTGTTGTAGACCAGATTACTTTCCCTAGTGACACTTCTACGGAATTTGCTCCATGCAACTTGCGCATTGTGCTCGATCCTTAGCACTTGGGTCCGAGATCTGCCATACTGCGCAGAGACGACATTCGAAAGTCCTTACAGGCCAGTGCATTTTCCAGTAGCGTACCCAAGCGGTCAGGCACTGATGATCCTGTCACTACTGTCTGTGTTCCTGCAACTACAGACTTGCAAGATAGTGTCCATTACCTCAAATGTCGTAGGCCTTGACTTACCTTGATGCTGACTTATCCCTGCAATGTCTGTAGTTCAAGTTTTTAGTTTCTCCACAGAACGCCTTGTCAGAAAACGATTACTTGCAACTAGTAATGCCATCTCTTGTTGATGTTCACATGCCGTCTGCGAAAACTTTTGTCGCAGCTAGTGCCCCACTAAGTGTCTGTTGTTGTTCCTAGTGTTCCATTGTATAACGACCTTTGTTGACAGTGATTCTTGCAAGTAAATGGTCTATTTGTTGAACCATCTTAATGTTGTATGAGATAGTAAGATCCATTTCTTTCCTAGCAATCACTTCTGTCACTGTGTTCGTCTCAACAAATACCATTCTTGTTGACCTTGTTCACTTTCCTTACCCTGTTCAGGTAGAGGATGAGTTTCACCTGCCATGGGGGTATGCTATTCTTACCGGGAGACCTATCCACTTCACTGGATCAATCTGTTGTCACACCAGTTGAGGATATAAAATCTCCCACTGACTTCCAGATGAAGTCAACGTTTGTTGACTCTGTTGAACAAACGTCGTAAAGCCATTGCCTTTTAACAGTGTAGAAGATGGGTATAATGAACTTTATTGTCCCATCGTATTCCATTGACCTGGTACTAGACCTATCTATATACCTGCTACAGATGCCTCATTCAACAAGTTGCTGTCCAGAAGAATTGATCAATCAATGCTTGATATGGGGTTATTGCAACCTTAGCAATTCACCTGAATGCGCCCTTTAAACCTAGTACCTAAGAAGGATGGTACTTGGCGCCCCGTGATTGACTTTAGGAGTTAAATGCGAAAACATTTCCCAATCGCTTCCCACTTTTCTGTACTGGGTGATCTTTACGTAAATACGGAGATAACAAACCCCTTTCAACCTGGACTTGTTACAAGGGTTTTGGGCAAATCCCTCTTCACGGGACAGCCAAGAGCTAACTGATTCTCCACTCCTACAGGGCTTATCACTTCCTCCGTATGGGCATTTGGATTACACCTCCCCTATCACGTTCTCAAGCTCATGGTAATCACTTATGTGTACTTAGATGACGAATCGTCATGTCTTAAGGGCGTGGTTACACACTTGAAAAGACTTGATGTGTACTTGATAACTTTGAAGAAGCCAATTTAAAGATCAAACTGTTCTTCAATTTTTCAGATCAAAATTAAGTTTCTTGGTCACGTAGTCACTCCTAGAGGGTTATGACTGACCAAAGTAAAGGAACTGCATACTAATTTTCCAACTCCCAAAACTGCTGATCCTAAAATCCTTTGTGGGATTACAGGTTTTTTATAGATCATTTTTGCCAATTTTTCTTCCATAAGCTGTTCCTCTCAACTGAGTTGCTTAAGAAAGAAGCCCTTTTGTTTGCGACCTTCCATCAAAAAAAAGAGCATTCCAATCTCTAAAAAGGGAAAAGCTAACATCTGCCTCCAATTTTGAAATTTTCCCAGATTTTTCAAGCCCTTCTATCTGACAACTGATCTAGTTCTATTGGCAAAGGTGCCGTACTAGCTCAGAAGACTGATGGCAAGTCAACAGTTGCGTTTTGCAGCCGAGTCCTTCGTAGGCTGAACATTATTTATACAGTAACTGAGCAAGAGCTTTAGCAATAGATGTCTTTAAAGCACTTCGAGACATTATATATCGTACTCTGTTCATGTCTTGACAGACCCATGCTCCACTGCTACCTTTATTCCAAACAACAACCACTGTAAGGTTAGCCAGATGGTCCTTGACTATCCAAGAGTTCACTCCCACCTTTGAACACTTACCAGGCAAGTCAAATGTAGTCGCAGATGCCTTATCGCGACAAGTAGTAAGTAACTGCAGACCCTCCATTTAGTGGCTGAGAATGTTATAGAGTGCTCAACGAACAGATCCCATTGGTTGGTGTGATTCGATTCCTGCCTAGGAAGATCTTATTCTGACTGTAAGCACCAGCACCATCAGTGACTTTGTCATGAACCAAGAGTACAGTATCAACTTTACCAGTTTTTCAATAATTTTTTTGTGTGTGTTCACGTCGTATTCTCCGTAATTCTGAGTTACAGTCTAGATTTGAGTGCACCGAATCTGCCTTTTCCTGTTAAACACATTCTTTCCCTTTGTACATATTCCTTCCTCAGAATCCGTAATCACATGTAGATCTTAATAGTACGGATTGCGAAAAGATTTAGAGTTCTGGTTAGCAGTAATCTGAAACCAAGACAACAGGCATATGTTTCGCAGTAAAGCTAATAGAATCCTTGTTCATATCAAGAACATTAAATAATAGGAGTCCTCAGTTGTTCTCAACTCTATACATCCTTGGTTAGCCTTTATTAGATGTTGCTGCACAGTTTTGGTCACTGTATTTACAGAAGGATATAAATGCTCGGAAAATGTACAAAGGGATGACAAAGTTGATCCCATGTATCAGAAACCTTCCCTATGAGGACAGACTAAGGGCCCTGAATCTGCACTCTCTAGAAAGACGTAGAATTAGGGGGATATGATTGAGGTGTATAATGGAAGACAGGAATAAATTAAAGGGGATGTAAATATGTGTGCTGAAAATATCTAGCCTAGACAGGACTCGCACCAATGATTTTAATTTTGGAAAAATTCAGATTCAGGAAAGGATATAGGAAAGTATGGTTTGGTATAGAGTTGTGGATGAGTGGAACACAAACTCCAAGTACAGTTATAGAGGCCAGAACATTGTGTAGCTTTAAAATAGGTTGGATAAATACATGAGTGGATGTGGGTGGGTGTGAGTTGGACCTGATAGCTTGTGCTACCAGGTCGGTTGCCGTGTTCCTCCTTAAGTCAAGGTGACCTGACGTGACTAGTTTGGGTGCATGGCTTAAGCTGGTAGGAGACTTGGACCTGCCTCGCATGGGCCAGTAGGCCTTCTGCAGTGTTCCTTCGTTCTTATGTTCTTATGTTCTTAATTATGTAAGCTTCCATTCCAATATTCTACTTATGTATGTTATAATGTTCAATTGTTGTGTACTTTGACATTGTATAGAATCAGCCAAGCTGTACACCTGCCGTCTCTAGTTTGTATTAGTCGTATGTCGGGACGACTTTCGTTAGCGCCGCCGAGCTCTCAGTAGCAGTACCAGTTCCTAGTAACCAGTTACCAGTAACCACTGTACCAGTAGATGACTCACTACCAACCGTCTCTGTGAATCATTGACTGTATTCATATTGCTGCTGACCATAGCAGGATTTCAAACACTCTCACCCTGTAGACACTTGTGAGTCAGCCGTAGTTAGGCAGCAGAGAGAGACAGGTCGGCTGTTGGCGCTTTCCATACTTCCCGTTATATATTATACGTACTACCAGCCTACGTGAGTATTTTTACCCATCCACGTATCGAAAACCCACATGACAGTGGTAACAATCACTGGTATTGTGTTACTGCTGCTAGTAACAATCACTGGCATTGTGTTACTGTTGTGGTAACAACAATCACTGGTATTGTGCTACTGCTTGTGGTAACAACAATCACTGGTATTGTGTTACTTTTGGCGGGAACAACAATCATTGATATTGTGTTACTTGGCTAGTAACAACATCATGGTATTGTGTTACTGCTGCTAGTAACAACAATCACTGGTATTGTGCTACTGCTGCTAGTAACAACAATCACTGGTATTGTGTTACTGCTGCTAGTAACAATCACTGGCATTGTGTTACTGCTTGTTGGTAACAACAATCACTGATATTGTGTACTGCTTGTGGTAACAACAATCACTGGATATTGTGTTACTGCTTGTGGTAACAACACCAATCACGGTATTGTGTTACTTTGGCTAGGGAACAACAATCATTGATATTGTGTTACTGCTGCTAGTAACAACATCACTGGCATTGTGTTACTGCTGCTAGGTAACAACAATCACTGGTATTGGTGTTACTTTTGGGGTGAACAACAATCATTGGATATTGTGTTACTGCTGCTTAGTAAACAACAGTCACTGCATTGTGTTACTGCTGCTATAAAACAACAATGCACTGGTATTGTGTTCTGCTGCTAGTATACAACAGTCACTGGAATGTGTTACTCTGCTGTAACAACAAGTTACTGGTATTGTGTCTCTGCTGCTAGTAACAACAATCACTGGTATTGTGTTACTGCTCTAGTAACAACATCACTGATAGTTTACTGCTGGGGTTATAAACAATCACTGGTTTTGTGTTCTGCTGTGGTAACAAAAATCACTGATATTGTGTTACTGCTGGTGGTAACACAGTCCTGGTATTGTGCTATCTGCTGCTAGTAACAGCAATCACTGGTATTGTGTTCTGCTGCTAGTAACAACAATCACTGATATTGTGTTACTGCTGCTGTAACAACAGTCACTGGTATTGTGTTACTGCTGGTGTAACAACAGTCATTGGTATTGTGTTGTTGAAGCTAGTGAACAACAGTCACTGGTATTGTGTTGATGCTGCTAGTAACAACAAGTCACTGTTTGTGTTACTGCTGTAGTAACACAGTCACTGTATTGTGTTACTGCTGCATAACATACAATGACTGGTATTGTGTTGCTGCTGCTTAGTAACAAAAGTCTTCTGAGTATTGTTTGTGTAAACAACAGTTACTGGTATTGTGTTGCTGCTGCTGTAACACATCACTGGTATTGTGTTACTGCTCCTAGTAACAACAGTCCACTGGTATTGTGTTGTGCTGCTAGTAACAACAATCACTGGTATTGTGTTGTTGCTGCTAGTAACAACAGTCACTGGGTTATTGTGTATACTGCTCCTGTAACAACAGTCTTGGTATTGTGTTATTGCCTGCTAGTAACAACAGTCACTGGTATTGTGTTACTGCTGCTAGTAACAACAGATCACTGGTATTGTGTTACTGCTGCTGTAACAACAGTCCTGGTATTGTGTTACTGCTTCTAGTAACAACAGTCTCTGGTATTGTGTTATTGCTGCTAGTAACAACAATCGCTGATGTTGTTTACTGCGTGGTGGTAACAAACAGTCACTGGTATTGTGTTGCTGCTGCTAGTAACAACAGTCACTGGTATTTTGTGTTGCTGCTGCTATGTAACAACAGTCACTGGTATTGTGTTGCTGCTGCTAGTAACAACAGTCCTGGTATTGTGTTGCATGCTGCTAGTAACAACAGTCACTGGTATTGTGTTGCTGCTGTGTAGACAACAGTCCACTGGTATTGTGTTACTGCTGCTAGTAAACAGTCACTGGTATTGTGTTGCTGCTGCTAGTAACAACAGTCACTGGTATTGTGTTTGCTAGATGTCTGACTTTGTAGTAACAATAATCATTGGTATTTGTGTTGCTGCTGCTAGTAGCAACAATCACTGGTATTGTGTTGCTGCTGCTAGTATCAAAATCACTGGTATTGTGTTACTACTGCTAGTACAACAATCACTGGTATTGTGTTACTGCTGTTAGTAACAACAATCATTGGTATTGTGTAGATGCTGCTAGTAACAACAATCACAGGTATTGTGTTGCTGCTGCTAGTAGTAATGATCACTGGTTATTGGTTACTGCTGCTAGTAACAATAATCATTGGTTTGTGCTGATGTGCTAGTAGCAACAATCACTGGTATTGTGTTGCTGCTGCTAGTAACAAAAACCACTGGTATTGTGTTACTGCTGCTGCTTAGTAACAACACATCTCTGGTATTGTGTTGCTGCTGCTTGTAACAACAATCATTGGTATTGTGTTGCTGCTGCTAGTAACAACAATTCACTTGTATTGTGTCATTGCTGCTTAGTAACAATCAATCACTGTTATTGTGTTGCTGCTGCTAATAACAACAATCACTGGTATTGTGTTGCTGTTGATAGTAACAACAGTCACTGGTATTGTGTTGCTGCTGCTAGTAACAACACTCACTGGTATTGTGTTGCTGCTGCTAGTAACAACAGTCAGTGGTATTGTGTTGTTGCTGCTAGTAACAATAATCACTGGTATTGTGTTGCTGCTCCTGGTAACAACAATCACTGGTATTGTGTTGCTGCTGCTAGTAACAACAATCACTGGTATTGTGTTGCTGCTGCTAGTAACAACGGTCACTGGTATTGTGTTGCTGCTGCTAGTAACAACAATCACTGGTGTTGTGTTGCTGCTGCTAGTAACATCACTGGTATTGTGTTGCTGCTGCTAGTAACAACAGTCATTGGTATTGTGTTGCTGCTGCTAGTAACAACAGTCACTGGTATTGTGTTGCTGCTGCTAGTAAAAACAGTCACTGGTATTTTTTTGTGTTGTTTTGTTGCTGCTGTAACAACAGTCACTGGTATTGTGTTGCTGCTGCTAGTACAACAGTCACTGGTATTGTGTTGCTGCTGCTAGTAACAACAGTCACTGGTATTGTGTTGCTGCTGCTAGTAACAACAGTCACTGGTATTGTGTTGCTGCTGCTAGTAAAACAGTCACTGGTATTGTGTTGTGCTGCTAGTAACAACAGTCACTAGTATTGTGTTGCTGCTGCTAGTAACAACAGTCACTGGTATTGTGTTGCTGCTGCTAGTAACAACAGTCACTGGTATTGTGTTGCTGCTGCTAGTAACAACAGTCACTGGTATTGTGTTGCTGCTGCTAGTAACAACAGTCACTGGTATTGTGTTGCTGCTGCTAGTAAACAACAGTCACTGGTATTGTGTTGCTGACTGCTAGTACAAACAGTCACTGGTATTGTGTTGTGCTGCTAGTAACAACAGTCACTGGTATTGTGTTGCTGCTGCTAGTAACAACAGTCACTGGTATTGTGTTGCTGCTGCTAGTAACAACAGTCACTGGTATTGTGTTGCTGCTGCTAGTAACAACAGTCATGGTATTGTGTTGTGCTGCTAGGGTCTAGTAACAACAGTCACTGGTATTGTGTTGCTGCTGCTAGTAACAACAGTCACTGGTATTGTGTTGCTGCTGCTAGTAACAACAGTCATGGTATTGTGTTGCTGCTGCTAGTAACAACAATCCACTGGTATTGTGTTGCTGCTGCTAGTAACAACGGTCATGGTATTGTGTTGCTGCTGCTAGTAACAACAGTCACTGGTATGTGTTGCTGCTGCTAGTAACAACATCACTGGTATTTTTTGCTGCTGCTAGTAACAACAGTCACTGGTATTGTGTTGCTGCTGCTAGTAACAACAATCACTGGTATTGTGTTGCTGCTGCTAGTAACATCACTGGTATTGTGCTTTCTGCTGCTAGTAGTAATGATAAGTGGTATTGTGTTGCTGCTGCTAGTAACATCACTGGTATTGTGTTGCTGCTGCTAGTGTAATGATAACTGGTATTGTGTTGCTGCTGCTAGTAACAACAGTCACTGGTATTGTGTTGCTGCTGCTAGTAACAACAGTCACTGGTATTGTGGTGTTGCTGCTAGTAACAACAGTCATGGTATTGTGTTGCTGCTGCTAGTAACAACAGTCACTGGTATTGTGTTGCTGCTGCTAGTAACAACAGTCACTGGTATTGTGTTGCTGCTGCTAGTAACAACAGTCACTGGTTTGTGTTGTGCTGCTAGTAACAACAGTCACTGGTATTGTGTTGCTGCTGCTAATAACAACAGTCACTGGTATTGTATTGCTGCTGCTAGTAACAACAGTCACTGGTATTGTGTTGCTGCTGCTAGTAACAACAGTCACTGGTATTGTGTTGCTGCTGCTAGTAACAACAGTCAATGGTATTTGTGTTGCTGCTGTAGTAACAACAGTCACTGGTATTGTGTTGCTGCTGCTAGTAACAAATCACTGGTATTGTGTTGCTGCTGCTAGTAACAACAGTCACTGGTATTGTGTTGCTGCTGCTAGTAACAACATCACTGGTATTGTGTTGCTGCTGCTAGTAACAACGGTCACTGGTATTGTGTTTGCTGCTGCTAGTAACAACAGTCACTGGTATTGTTGTTGCTGCTGCTAGTAAAAACATCACTGGTTTTTTGTGTGCTGCTGCTAGTAACAACAGTCACTGGTATTGTGTTGCTGCTGCTAGTAACAACAATCACTGGTATTGTGTTTGCTGCTGCTAGCAACATCACTGGTATTTGTGTTTCTGCTGTTAGTAGTAAGATAGTGGTATTGTGTTGCTGCTGCTAGTAACATCACTGGTATTGTGTTGCTGCTGCTAGTTAGTAATGATAACTGGTATTGTGTTGCTGCTGCTAGTAACAACAGTCACTGGTATTGTGTTGCTGCTGCTATGTAACAACATCACTGGTATTGTGTTGTGCTGCTAGTAACAACGTCACTGGTATTGTGTTGCTGCTGCTAGTAACAACAGTCACTGGTATTGTGTTGCTGCTGCTAGTAACAACAGTCACTGGTATGTGTTGCTGCTGCTAGTAACAACAGTCACTGGTATTGTGTTGCTGCTGCTGTAACAACAGTCACTGGTATTGTGTTGTGCTGCTAGTAACAACAGTCACTGGTATTGTGTTGCTGCTGCTAGTACAACAGTCACTGGTATTGTGTTCTGCTGCTAGTAACAACATGTAACGTGGTATTGTGTTGCTGCTGCTAGTACAACAGTCACTGGTATTGTGTTGCTGCTGCTAGTACAACTGTCACTGGTAGTATTGTTGTGCTGCTAGTAACAACAGTCACTGGTATTGTGTTGCTGCTGCTAGTAACAACAGTCACTGGTATGTGTTGCTGCTGCTAGTAAAACGTCATGGTTTGTTGTTTGCTAGTAACAACAGTCACTGGTATTGTGTTGTGCTGTGGTAGTTGTGAAGTTGCAGGAAGAGCCTCGCAGGTCGCAGTTAGCGGCCATCACCATCCTGCCCAGTGCTATGTGTAGGTGCCAGGGTCAGTTATAACGGTTGTTGTGGAAGGTGCCATATAGGGAAATGATTTGTGACTAGCAGTGAACGTAGATCAGTGAGGGGAAATAAAGATAGGGATTAGCATAAACTCAGAGAGCAGAAAGTTAAGAAATGGAAAAGTATTATTGCTAAAACCACGGGAGAATATAAGATATTATTATTAATAAAAGTGAGGGGGAGCAGTGTGTAGGCCTACAGATGATACCATACAGTGGGTCGTGTTTTATACTGAAGGATTGTTCCTCATACCATGTAAGTAATATAGTGAATGGTGAGGTAATGATGTTCAGTGATATAGTGATGCTGAAATTGTGGATTACAGCAATCTGTCAAATACCCAGTACGTAGTGTATAAATACTGAATAATTGTATCTCATAAATTGTATCTCATAAATGTTTCTCATTACTGTATCTCAATAAATTGTATCTCATAAATGTTTCTCATTATTAGTATCTCATAAATTTCTAACCTGTGACCCAATCAAACTTTATTTTTTAATTACCTTACCTAACAGAATACTCCATTCTACTGAATGTTCAGCAACACAGTAATGACCATATATGACCTGTCTTTGTAATATCATTTGTGCTTAATAGTTATCTGTTTTACAATAATGGTTTACCACTGAATATATCATTGATTAGTTAATCTTAAGTTATTTTAAGCCTGCCATAATGCTCTGCATACAAGGGACTTTTGGCATGTTCCGCTGTAATAACTGTATTCCTTTGTTATTCACTGTATCATGTTCAAATAAATAAATAAATAAATAAATGGGTTGACCACCACCAGGAAAAATTATTGCCAGAGGCGACAGAGAAATGTAAACTATCGTACAGGTGTTATAACCAGGAAAAAGGATTTGAATTGGCAGTGATACAGTGTACTGAATTGTGGATGAGAGTAATCCTTTTAAATCCTTTTAAATCGAGTGCTTGTGTAAGCTATGGTGTAATTATATGGCAACATAACTGCCAATTTTCCGGTCACCCCACTTGATCCCCCCACCTCTCCCCCGCCGACCCCCCGCCCCTTCCTACCCCAACCAGCGGGGGTGTTCCCCCCCCCTGCTGGCATCCATACCACAGACCCACCTATTCAAACTTTATTCTCTATAAGTATTATAATGCTGAGTTTACAGAATTTGGTTATTGTGTGGTTTACATGTAGTAAAATAATAAATACAGAGGGGGGGATACAAACTGGATGAGTATTAAGCCATAGTAGAAGTAATAAAATAAGAGATAGTTGATTGATGTGCAGGGAAACAGTGAACATGCAGTGACTGGATAGTGGAAAAGGATAAACCACCACCAAATCCTCTGGCCACCCTCCCCCTCCGAATACCCAACCAGCGAGGATGGTCCTCACCCCCCTTGGCACCCATTACCCCTGACCACCGAACTACCTTCATCATCGAAACCCAGCCACCACCACTACATATAACTGCCCAGGACAAGATAAACAGCAATGACCATGACACGAATAAGATGCTGTAGGTGTATGATATATGATGTTATACAACATAAAAGTTTTTAATGGGTAAATAAGTCCTCCATACTAATTACATCCCACATCCCATGTATTGACCTATAACACCCACACCTGAGTGCAGTGCTAAAAGGTAAAGTGAAGATCAGGCTCTTGTGGTACCCAGTTGCAAATAGGATATGGACAGGATGGCAGTACAGTATACCTGTGGGACATGTGAAAGGCTCTTGGAAAAAATCTACAATCACATGCAACCTTTGTTTTTCAAAACATCATGTTACTTGTGCAAGATAAACACTGCAACCAAAAATGACATCTATCTAGATAGGTGTTTCTGGATCTGCAACAGGGATGTGGAAACTATGGACAGATATCAGGAAAGCACTCAGGAGGTTAATAAACAATAAACACGAAAAAAAGGAGGAACTACTAAATGTCTACCTGGTATATATAGAGCATGGGAAGATTGAAGAGGAGTAAAATCTAACACACAGAATGCCCAGTCTACAACAATTGACCAAAAATAAGCAGATATCCCTGGAAAAAAACACAGGAAACAAAAACAACAGCTAGTTCAGTCCCCAGCCCTAGGGCTGACCCGAACCCAGCCCCCAGCCCCCAGCCCCCAGCCCTAGACTGACCCAGACCCAGCCCCTAGCCATTGTGAAAATCCGGATTCAGTTAAAGAACTCCTCCACAGCCACCAACGCCATAGCCTCCAGTACAGATGTAGTAGAGGAGCCCTCCTCTGCGGTAGACTCTTCTGCAACCATCACAGTCGTAGCCTCTAGCACAGATGTAGCCGGGGAGTCCCTTCCCAGGAAAAATGTTGGTGCTATGACAACAGATGGTGGTGTCTCTGGATTGGCTGTGGAGGACTGTAGTGCAGCTCTAGGGCCAGCACAGATTAAGAATACATCCAGCACGAATTGTACCCAGCGAAAAACAAAATGGTGCAAATACTATTTTTGGGGCATCTGTAAACACGGAATATCAGGGAAAACAAATGGGGCATGCAACTTTGAGCATCCCAAAAAATGCCTCGACCTCCTGTCTAGGGGAGTGTATCGTTCTACTTCTTGCAAATACTTCCACCCTGAGATGTGTCAGTCTTCAGTCCTTGAAAAACAATGTTACAATACCAATTGCACTGCATATTTATCTAAAAGGGACCAGGAGGCACACACCCCATACAACACATCATAGTAACTATGGTAGCTATGACAACACCCCAAGTGATTTTTTAGTGGTAGGAAACGAAGAAAGAAATAGAAAGAGATAATCAAAACAGTCCACCACCTTGGAGCCTTGTTGGACTGAGACACAGCCAGTGGCACCTCCAGACTCACAAACTACTGATGCCAACAATAAAAACCCTCCAACAAACACGCAACACAACCTCATTTATATTTGCTAATATACAGGGCCTTAAGCCATCCACAAACAACAAAATACCTTTCATTAGTGGACTTCTAGGGGAGTCAAAAGCAATGTTTGCAGCCTTCACAGAGACCCACGCAAAAGATTACTTTGACAGTGAAATATGGATACCTGGATACAACCTTTTCAGATGCGACAGAAAGAACAGGCAACAAGGGGTAAGGGGGTTGGCCTGTATGTCAAAGAGATACTGAACACCACAAACGATGTAGTTGAAGTTCTGACAATAAACATCGAGAACCAGAAACTTAGTCATTGTGCTTGTACATAAGACACCAGATGCAGCTTCCCAACAGTTCAAAGAAACAACTGTCAAAAATCGACTCATGTCTGGATAACTTTCCAGCCACATCCCCAACGTCTTGCTGCTTGGGACTTCAATCTAAGACACACACAAAATGGAAGAATATAGCAAATAATGTCGTAGCAGAAATAATCCCTGGAGGCAGCTCAGATGAAAAGTCACACGCACAGGAAACTGCTAATTTCTGTGGCAAAACACACCCTAAGTCAGCGATAGTGGAGCCAACAAGACTGGAGAACACACTGGGCCTTATTTTCACAAATAATGAGGACCTGGTAAGG
>NC_069407.1:3572615-3603206 GCF_026875155.1 Cherax quadricarinatus | reverse complement strand
AGTGACTTGATAAGCTTGAAGAAGCCAATTTAAAGATCAAACTGTCTGTCAATTTTTCAGATCAGAAATTAAGTTTCTTGGTCACGTAGTCACTCCTAGAGGGGTTATGACTGACCAAAGTAAAGTAACTGCAGTACTAAATTTTCCAACTCCCAAAACTGCTGATGCCGTAAAATCCTTTGTGGGATTAGCAGGTTTTTATAGATCTTTCATTGCCAATTTTTCTTCCATAGCTGTTCCTCTAACTGAGTTGCTTAAGAAAGATGCTCCTTTTGTTTGGACCTTCCATCAAGAAAGAGCATTCCAAACTCTAAAAGAAAAGCTAACATCTGCTCCAATTTTGAAATTTCCAGATTTTTCTAAGCCCTTCTATCTGACAACTGATGCTAGTTCTATTGGCATAGGTGCCGTACTAGCTCAGAAGACTGATGGCAAGTACAACGCAGTTGCGTTTGCTAGCCGAGTCCTTACGAAGGCTGAACATAATTATACAGTAACTGAGCAAGAAGCTTTAGCAATAGTATGGTCTTTAAAGCACTTCCGAGACATTATTTATCAGTACTCTGTTCATGTCTTGACAGACCATGCTCCACTGCTACCTTTATTCCAGAACAAACAACCTACTGGAAGGTTAGCCAGATGGACCTTGACTATCCAAGAGTTCAATCCCACCTTTGAACACTTACCTGGCAAGTCAAATGTAGTCGCAGATGCCTTATCGCGACATGTTAGTATAGTAACTGCAGACCCTCCATTTAGTGCTGAAGATGTAAAGAATGCTCAACGAACAGATCCCATGTGGTCTGGTGTGATTCGATTCCTGCTCCAGGAAGATCTTATTCTGACTGTAAAGCCACCAGCACCCATCAGTGACTTTGTCATGAACCAAGAATTACAGTATCAACTTACCAGTATTCAATAATTTTTTTTGTGTGTTCACGTTCTCTCCGAATTCTGAGTTAACAGTCTAGATTTGAGTGCACCGAATCTGCCTTTCTGTTAAACACTTCTTTCTTTGTACATATTCCTTCCTCAGAATCCGTAGATCACATGTAGATCTTAATATTACGGATTGCGAAAAAGATTTAGGAGTTCTGGTTAGCAGTAATCTGAAACCAAGACAACAGTGCATAAGTGTTCGCAGTAAAGCTAATAGAATCCTTGGCTTCATATCAAGAAGCATAAATAATAGGAGTCCTCAGGTTGTTCTTCAACTCTATACATCCTTGGTTAGGCCTCATTTAGATTTTGCTGCACAGTTTTGGTCACTGTATTACAGAATGGATATAAATGCTCTGGAAAATGTACAAAGGAGGATGACAAAGTTGATCCCATGTATCAGAAACCTTCCCTATGAGGACAGACTAAGGGCCCTGAATCTGCACTCTCTAGAAAGACGTAGAATTAGGGGGGATATGATTGAGGTGTATAAATGGAAGACAGGAATAAATAAAGGGGATGTAAATAGTGTGCTGAAAATATCTAGCCTAGACAGGACTCGCACCAATGATTTTAAGTTGGAAAAATTCAGATTCAGGAAGATATAGGAAAGTACTGGTTTGGTAATAGAGTTGTGGATGAGTGGAACAAACTCCTAAGTACAGTTATAGAGGCCAGAACATTGTGTAGCTTTAAAAATAGGTTGGATAAATACATGAGTGGATGTGGGTGGGTGTGAGTTGGACCTGATAGCTTGTGCTACCAGGTCGGTTGCCGTGTTCCTCCCTTAAGTCAAGGTGACCTGACGTGACTAGTTTGGGTGCATTGGCTTAAGCTGGTAGGAGACTTGGACCTGCCTCGCATGGGCCAGTAGGCCTTCTGCAGTGTTCCTTCGTTCTTATGTTCTTATGTTCTTAATTATGTAAGCTTCCATTCCAATATTCTACTTATGTATGTTATAATGTTCAATTGTTGTGTACTTTGACATTGTATAGAATCAGCCCAAGCTGTACACCTGCCGTCTCTAGTTTGTATTAGTCGTATGTCGGGACGACATACGTTAGCGCCGCCGAGCTCTCAGTAGCAGTACCAGTTCCTAGTAACCAGTTACCAGTAACCACTGTACCAGTAGATGACTCACTACCAACCGTCTCTTTGAATCATTGACTGTATTCATATTGCTTCTGACCATAGCAGGATTTCAAACACTCTCACCCTGTAGACACTTGTGAGTCAGCCGTAGTTAGGCAGCAGAGAGAGACAGGTCGGCTGTTGGCGCTTTCCATACTTCCCGTTATATATTATACGTACTACCAGCCTACGTGAGTATTTTTACCCATCCACGTATCGAAAACCCACATGACAGTGGTAACAATCACTGGTATTGTGTTACTGCTGCTAGTAACAATCACTGGCATTGTTGTTTGTGTAACAACAATCTGTATGTGCTACTGCTTGTGGTAACAACAATCACTGGTATTGTGTTACTGCTGTGGTAACAACAATCACTGGTATTGTGTTACTTTTGGCGGGAACAACAATCATTGATATTGTGTTACTGCTGCTAGTAACAACAGTCACTGGAATTGTGTTACTGCTGCTAGTAACAACAATCACTGGTATTGTGTTACTGCTGCTAGTAACAACAATCACTGATATTGTGTTACTGCTGGTGGTATAAACAATCACTGGTATTGTGTTACTGCTTGTGGTAACAACAATCACTAATATTGTGTTACTGTTGGTGGTAACAACAGCCACTGGTATTGTGTTACTGCTGTAGTAACAACAATCACTGATATTGTATGTGCTAGTAACACAATCATGGTTTGGTTACTGCTGGTGTAACAACATCATTGTATTGTGTTTTGAAGCTAGTAACAACAGTCACTGGTATTGTGTTGATGCTGCTAGTAACAACAGTCACTAGCATTGTGTTACTGCTGCTAAAACAACAATGACTGGTATTGTGTTAGCTGCTGCTAGTAACAACTAGTCCGTATGTTGTAACACTTACTGTAGTTGGTTGCTGCTGCTAGTAACAGCAATCACTGGTATTGTGTTACTGCTCTAGTAACAACAGTCACTGGTGTTACTGCTGCTAGTAACAACAGTCACTGGTATTGTGTTGCTGCTGCTAGTAACAACAATCACTTTTATTGTGTTGCTGCTGCTAGTAACAACAGTCTCTGTATTGTGTTACTGCTGGCTAGTACAAACAATCACTGGTATTGTGTTTTGCTGTGTAACAACAATCGCTGATGTTGTGTTACTGTGGTGGTAACAACAGTCACTGGTATTGTGTTGCTGCTGCTAGTAACAACAGTCACTGGTATTGTGTTGCTGCTGCTAGTAACAACAATCACTGGTATTGTGTTGTTGCTGCTAGTAACAACAAACACTGGTGTTGTGTTACTGCTTGCGTAAACAACAGTCATGGTATTGTGTGTATGCTGCTAGTAATACAATCACTGGTATTGTGTTGTGCTCTTAGTAACAACAGTCTTTGATATTGTGTTACTGCTGCTAGTAACAGCAATCGCTGGTATTGTGTTACTGCTGGTGGTAACAACAGTCACTGGTATTGTGTTGCTGCTGCTAGTAACAATCAGTCACTGGTATTGTGTTTTGCTGCTAGTAACAACAATCACTGGTTTTGTGTTATTGCTGCTAGTAACAACAGTCACTGGTATTGTGTTACTGCTGCTAGTAATAACAATCACTGATATTGCGTTGCTGCTCTTAGTAACAACAGTCTTTGATATTGTGTTACTGCTGCTAGTAGCAACAATCGCTGGTATTGTGTTACTGCTGCTAGTAACAACAATCACTGGTATTGTGTTACTGCTGGTGGTAACAACAGTCATTGGTATTGTGTTGCTGAAGCTAGTAACAACAGTCTCTGGTATTGTGTTACTGCTGCTAGTAACAACAATCGCTGGTATTATCTTACTGCTGGTGGCAACGACAGTCACTGGTATTGTGTTGCTGCTGCTAATAACAACAATCACTGGTATTGTGTTGCTGCTGCTATTAACAACATTCACTGGTATTGTGTTGCTGCTGCTAGTAACAACAATCGCTGGTATTGTGTTGATGCTGCTAGTAACAACAGTCACTGGTATTGTGTTGCTGCTGCTAGTAACAACAATCGCTGTTATTGTGTTACTGCTACTAGTAGCAACAATCTCTGGTATTGTGTTACTGCTGCTAGTAGTAATGATCACTGGTATTGTGTTACTGCTGCTAGTAACAAAAATCACTGGTATTGTGTTGCTGCTGCTAGTAGTAATGATCACTGGTATTGTGTTACTGCTGCTAGTAACAATAATCATTGGTATTGTGTTGCTGCTGCTAGTAGCAACAATCACTGGTATTGTGTTGCTGCTGCTAGTATCAAAAATCACTGGTATTGTGTTACTACTGCTAGTAACAACAATCACTGGTATTGTGTTACTGCTGTTAGTAACAACAATCATTGGTATTGTGTAGATGCTGCTAGTAACAACAATCACAGGTATTGTGTTGCTGCTGCTAGTAGTAATGATCACTGGTATTGTGTTACTGCTGCTAGTAACAATAATCATTGGTATTGTGCTGATGCTGCTAGTAGCAACAATCACTGGTATTGTGTTGCTGCTGCTAGTAACAAAAACCACTGGTATTGTGTTACTGCTGCTAGTAACAACAATCACTGGTATTGTGTTGCTGCTGCTTGTAACAACAATCATTGGTATTGTGTTGCTGCTGCTAGTAACAACAATCACTTGTATTGTGTCATTGCTGCTAGTAACAACAATCACTGTTATTGTGTTGCTGCTGCTAATAACAACAATCACTGGTATTGTGTTGCTGCTGATAGTAACAACAGTCACTGGTATTGTGTTGCTGCTGCTTGTAACAACACTCTTTGGTATTGTGTTGCTGCTGCTAGTAACAACAGTCAGTGGTATTGTGTTGTTGCTGCTAGTAACAATAATCACTGGTATTGTGTTGCTGCTCCTGGTAACAACAATCACTGGTATTGTGTTGCTGCTGATAGTAACAACAATCACTGGTATTGTGTTGCTGCTGCTAGTAACAACGGTCACTGGTATTGTGTTGCTGCTGCTAGTAACAACACTGTATTGTGTTGCTGGGCAGAAATCACTGGTATTGTGTTGCTGCTGCTAGTAACACGTCACTGGTATTGTGTTGCTGCTGCTAGTAACAACATCACTGTTGGTGCTGCTGCTATAACAGTCATGGTATTGTGTTGCTGCTGCTAGTAACAACAGTCACTGGTATTGTGTTGCTGCTGCTAGTAACAACAGTCACTGGTATTGTGTTGCTGCTGCTAGTAACAACAGTCACTGGTATTGTGTTGCTGCTGCTAGTAACAACAGCCACTGGTATTGTGTTGCTGCTGCTAGTAACAACAGTCACTGGTATTGTGTTGCTGCTGCTAGTAACAACGGTCACTGGTATTGTGTTGTTGCTGCTAGTAACAATAGTCACTGGTATTGTGTTGCTGCTGCTAGTAACAAGTCACTGGTATTGTGTTGCTGCTGCTAGTAACAACAGTCACTGGTATTGTGTTGCTGCTGCTAGTAACAACAGTCACTGGTATTGTGTTGCTGCTGCTAGTAACAACAGTCACTGGTATTGTGTTGCTGCTGCTAGTAACAACAGTCACTGGTATTGTGTTGCTGCTGCTAGTAACAACAGTCACTGGTATTGTGTTGCTGCTGCTTAGTAACAACAGTCACTGGTATTGTGTTGCTGCTGCTAGTAACAACAGTCACTGGTATTGTGTTGCTGCTGCTAGTAACAACAGTCACTGGTATTGTGTTGCTGCTGCTAGTAACAACAGTCACTGGTATTGTGTTGCTGCTGCTAGTAACAACAGTCAATGGTATTGTGTTGCTGCTGCTAGTAACAACAGTCACTGGTATTGTGTTGCTGCTGCTAGTAACAACAGTCACTGGTATTGTGTTGCTGCTGCTAGTAACAACAGTCACTGGTATTGTGTTGCTGCTGCTAGTAACAACAATCACTGGTATTGTGTTGCTGCTGCTAGTAACAACGGTCACTGGTATTGTGTTGCTGCTGCTAGTAACAACAGTCACTGGTATTGTGTTGCTGCTGCTAGTAACAACAATCCCTGGTAGTATTTTTTGCTGCTGCTAGTAACAACAGTCACTGGTATTGTGTTGCTGCTGCTAGTAACAACAATCACTGGTATTGTGTTGCTGCTGCTAGTAACATCACTGGTATTGTGTTTCTGCTGCTAGTAGTAATGATAAGTGGTATTGTGTTGCTGCTGCTAGTAACATCACTGGTATTGTGTTGCTGCTGCTAGTAGTAATGATAACTGGTATTGTGTTGCTGCTGCTAGTAACAACAGTCACTGGTATTGTGTTGCTGCTGCTAGTAACAACAGTCACTGGTATTGTGGTGTTGCTGCTAGTAACAACAGTCACTGGTATTGTGTTGCTGCTGCTAGTAACAACAGTCACTGGTATTGTGTTGCTGCTGCTAGTAACAACAGTCACTGGTATTGTGTTGCTGCTGCTAGTAACAACAGTCACTGGTATTGTGTTGTTGCTGCTAGTAACAACAGTCACTGGTATTGTGTTGCTGCTGCTAGTAACAACAGTCACTGGTGATGTGGGGGTGTGTTGCTGCTGCTAGTAAACAACAGTCAATGGTATTGTGTTGCTGCTGCTAGTAACAACAGTCACTGGTATTGTGTTGCTGCTGCTAGTAACAACAGTCACTGGTATTGTGTTGCTGCTGCTAGTAACAACAGTCACTGGTATTGTGTTGCTGCTGCTAGTAACAACAATCACTGGTATTGTGTTGCTGCTGCTAGTAACAACGGTCACTGGTATTGTGTTGCTGCTGCTAGTAACAACAGTCACTGGTATTGTGTTGCTGCTGCTAGTAACAACAGTCACTGGTATTGTGTTGCTGCTGCTAGTAACAACAGTCACTGGTATTTTTTGCTGCTGCTTGTAACAACAGTCACTGGTATTGTGTTGCTGCTGCTAGTAACAACAATCACTGGTATTGTTGTGCTGCTGCTAGTAACAACATCACTGGTATTGTGTTGTCTGCTGCTAGTAACATACAGTCCTGGTATTGTGTTGCTGCTGCTAGTAACAACAATCACTGGTATTGTGTTGCTGCTGATAGTACAACGGTCACTGGTATTGTGTTGCTGCTGCTAGTAACAACAGTCACTGGTATTGTGTTGCTGCTGCTAGTAACAACAGTCACTGGTATTGTGTTGCTGCTGCTAGTAACAACAATCACTGGTATTGTGTTGCTGCTGCTAGTAACAACGTCACTGGTATTGTTGTTGCTGCTGCTAGTAACAACGTCACTGGTATTGTGTTGCTGCTGCTAGTAACAACAGTCACTGGTATTGTGTTGCTGCTGCTAGTAACAACAGTCACTGGTATTTTTTGCTGCTGCTTGTAACAACAGTCACTGGTATTGTGTTGCTGCTGCTAGTAACAACAATCACTGGTATTGTGTTGCTGCTGCTAGCAACATCACTGGTATTGTGTTTCTGCTGCTAGTAGTAATGATAAGTGGTATTGTGTTGCTGCTGCTAGTAACATCACTGGTATTGTGTTGCTGCTGCTAGTAGTAATGATCACTGGTAGTATTTTTTGCTGCTGCTAGTAACAACAGTCACTGGTATTGTGTTGCTGCTGCTAGTAACAACAGTCACTGGTATTGTGTTGTTGCTGCTAGTAACAACAGTCACTGGTATTGTGTTGCTGCTGTGGTAGTTGTGAAGTTGCAGGAAGAGCCTCGCAGGTCGCAGTTAGCGGCCATCACCATCCTGCCCAGTGCTATGTGTAGAGTGCCAGGGTCAGTATAACGGTTGTTGTGGAAGGTGCCATATAGGAAATGATTTGTGACTAGCAGTGAACGTAGATCAGTGAGGGGAAATAAAGATCAGGGATTAGCATAAACTCAGAGAGCAGAAAAGTTAAGAAATGGAAAAGTATTATTGCTAAAACCACGGGAGAATATAAGATATTATTATTAATAAAAGTGAGGGGAGCAGTGTGTAGGCCTACAGATGATACCATACAGTGGGTCGTGTTTTATACTGAAGGATTGTTCCTCATACCATGTAAGTAATATAGTGAATGGTGAGGTAATGATGTTCAGTGATATAGTGATCTGAAATTGTGGATTACAGCAATCTGTCAAATACCCAGTACGTAGTGTATAAATACTGAATAATTGTATCTCATAAATTGTATCTCATAAATGTTTCTCATTACTGTATCTCATAAATTGTATCTCATAAATGTTTCTCATTATTGTATCTCATAAATTTCTAACCTGTGACCCAATCAAACTTTATTTTTTAATTACCTTACCTAACAGAATACTCCATTCTACTGAATGTTCAGCAACACAGTAATGACCATATGGACCTGTCTTTGTAATACTCATTTGTGCTTAATTGTTATCTGTTTACAATAATGGTTTACCACTGAATATATCATTGATTAGTTAATCTTAAGTTAATTTTAAGCCTGCCCATAATGCTCTGCATACAAGGGACTTTGGCATGTTCCGCTGTAATAACTGTATTCCTTTGTACTTCACTGTATCATGTTCAAATAAATAAATAAATAAATAAATGGGTTGACCACCACCAGGAAAAATTATTGCCAGAGGCGACAGAGAAATGTAAACTATCGTACAGGTGTTATAACCAGGAAAAAGGATTTAAATTGGCAGTGATACAGTGTACTGAATTGTGGATGAGAGTAATCCTTTTAAATCCTTTTAAATCCGAGTGCTTGTGTAAGCTATGGTGTAATTATATGGCAACAAACTGCACAAGTTTCCGGTCACCCCATTGATCCCCCCACCTCTCCCCCGCCGACCCCCGCCCCTTCCTACCCCAACCAGCGGGGGTGTTCCCCCCCCCCTGCTGGCATCCATACCACAGACCCACCTATTCAAACTTTATTCTCTATAAGTATTATAATGCTGAGTTTACAGAATTTGGTTATTGTGTGGTTTACATGTAGTAAAATAATAAATACAGAGTGGGGATACAAACTGGATGAGTATTAAGCCATAGTAGAAGTAATAAAATAAGAGATAGTTGATTGATGTGCAGGGAAACAGTGAACATGCAGTGACTGGATAGTGGAAAAGGATAAACCACCACCAAATCCTCTGGCCACCCTCCCCCTCCGATACCCCAACCAGCGAGGATGGTCCTCACCCCCCTTGGCACCCATACCCCTGACCACCGAACTACCTTTCATCATCGAAACCCAGCCACCACCACTACATATAACTGCCCAGGACAAGATAAACAGCAATGACCATGACACGAATAAGATGCTGTAGGATGTATGATATATGATGTTATACAACATAAAAGTTTTTAATGGGTAATAAGTCTCCATACTAATTACATCCCACATACCCATGTATTGACCTATAACACCCACACCTGAGTGCAGTGCTAAAAGGTAAAGTGAAGATCAGGCTCTTGTGGTACCCAGTTGCAAATAGGATATGGACAGGATGGCAGTACAGTATACCTGTGGGACATGTGAAAAGGCTCTTGGGAAAAAATCTACAATCACATGCAACCTTTGTTTTTCAAAACATCATGTTACTTGTGCAAGAATAAACACTGCAACCAAAAATGACATCTATCTAGATAGGTGTTTCTGGATCTGCAACAGGGATGTGGAACTATGGACAGATATCAGGAAAGCACTCAGGAGGTTAATAAACAATAAACACGAAAAAAAGGAGGAACTACTAAATAGTCTACCTGGTATATATAGAGCATGGGAAGATTGAAGAGGAGTAAAATCTAACACACAGAATGCCCAGTCTACAACAATTGACCCAAAAATAAGCAGATATCCACTGGAAAAAACACAGGAAACAAAAACAACAGCTAGTTCAGTCCCCAGCCCTAGGGCTGACCCAGACCCAGCCCCCAGCCCCCAGCCCCCAGCCCTAGGACTGACCCAGACCCAGCCCCTAGCCATTGTGAAAATCCGGATTCAGTTAAAGACTCCTCCACAGCCACCAACGCCATAGCTCCTAGTACAGATGTAGTAGAGGAGCCCTCCTCTGCGGTAGACTCTTCTGCAACCATCACAGTCGTAGCCTCTAGCACAGATGTAGCCGGGGAGTCCCTTCCCAGGAAAAATGTTGGTGCTATGACAACAGATGGTGGTGTCTCTGGATTGGCTGTGGAGGACTGTAGTGCAGCTCTAGGGCCAGCACAGATTAAGAATACATCCAGCACGAATTGTACCCAGCGAAAAACAAAATGGTGCAAATACTATATTTGGGGCATCTGTAAACACGGAATATCAGGGAAAACAAATGGGGCATGCAACTTTGAGCATCCCAAAAAATGCCTCGACCTCCTGTCTAGGGGAGTGTATCGTTCTACTTCTTGCAAATACTTCCACCCTGAGATGTGTCAGTCTTCAGTCCTTGAAAAACAATGTTACAATACCAATTGCACTGCATATCATCTAAAAGGGACCAGGAGGCACACACCCCATACAACACATCATAGTAACTATGGTAGCTATGACAACACCCCAAGTGATTTTTTAGTGGTAGGAAACGAAGAAAGAAAATAGAAAGAGATAATCAAAACAGTCCACCACCTTGGAGCCTTGTTGGACTGGAGACACAGCCAGTGGCACCTCCAGACTCACAACTACTGATGCCAACAATAAAAACCCTCCAACAAACACGCAACACAACCTCATTTATATTTGCTAATATACAGGGCCTTAAGCCATCCACAAACAACAAAATACCTTTCATTAGTGGACTTCTAGGGGAGTCAAAAGCAATGTTTGCAGCCTTCACAGAGACCCACGCAAAAGATTACTTTGACAGTGAAATATGGATACCTGGATACAACCTTTTCAGATGCGACAGAAAGAACAGGCAACAAGGGGTAAGGGGGTTGGCCTGTATGTCAAAGAGATACTGAACACCACAAACGATGTAGTTGAAGTTCTGACAATAAACATCGAGAACCAGAACTTAGTCATTGTGCTTGTACATAAGACACCAGATGCAGCTTCCCAACAGTTCAAAGAACAACTGTCAAAAATCGACTCATGTCTGGATAACTTTCCAGCCACATCCCCAAACGTCTTGCTGCTTGGTGACTTCAATCTAAGACACACAAAATGGAAGAATATAGCAAATAATGTCGTAGCAGAAATAATCCCTGGAGGCAGCTCAGATGAAAAGTCACACGCACAGGAGCTGCTGAATTTCTGTGGCAAACACACCCTAAGTCAGCAGATAGTGGAGCCAACAAGACTGGAGAACACACTGGGCCTTATTTTCACAAATAATGAGGACCTGGTAAGGAATATAACAATATCAAAAGCAACAAATTCTGATCACAATCTAATCGAAGTCCAGACTTGCATGCACAGAAGTCCTAATCGGCAAGATGCATACAGTTATGAAGGTACCTTTACTAAATTCAACTTCAACAACAAGAACATCATCTGGGATCAGGTAAACTATGTCCTAAATAAAACATGCTCTGAGGATATCTTAAATTACATGGATCCTAACCAATGCCTCGAAAAGATCACCCTCTTGGTAGCTGAAGTATGTTCAAGGTATATTCCTATAAGACAAAAGAAAAGAAGAAGTAAACTGGAGAGAGAGAGACGCTCCCTCTTCAGGAGAAGACGAAGAATCATTGAGCTCCTCAAGAATGCCAGATTATCTGATACACGGAAGGAATTGCTAACCAGGGAAGTGGAAAATATTGAGCTGAAGTTAAAGGACTCGTACAGGATCCAGGAGAGACAAGAGGAGCTAAAAGCGATTAATGAAATTGAAGGAAATTCGAAATATTTCTTTTCATATGCCAAAAACAAGTCAAAAACCACTTCTAGTATAGGGTCCCTGCTCAGACAAGACGGATCCTACACTGACGACAACAAAGAAATGAGCGAGATATTGAAATTGCAGTATGACTCAGTGTTCAGTGAGCCACTAACCAGTTTAAAAATAGACAATCCAAACAATTTTTTCATGAATGAGCCTCAAAACCCTGCCAATGTAGGCCAAACTTATGACATAACCCTAACTCCACTAGACTCTGAGAAAGCCATCAACGACATGCCCATGCACTCAGTTCCAGGCCCAGACTCGTGGAACTTGGTGTTCATTAAAAACTGCAAGAAACCCGTCTCACGGGCTCTAAGTATGCTATGGAGAAGGAGCATAGACACAGGCGAGATTCCACAGACACTAAAAACAACAGATATAGCCCCACTCCATAAAGGTGGTAGCAAAGCAGTAGATAAGAACTATAGACCAATAGCTTTAACGTCCCACATCATAAAAATCTTTGAAAGAGTTCTAAGAAGCAGGATAGCAAACCACCTGGACTCCCAAAAATTGCACAACCCGGGGCAGCATGGTTTCAGAGCAGGTCGCTCCTGCCTTTCGCAACTGCTTGACCACTATATGGTCTTGGATACACTGGAAAACAAACAGAATGCGGATGTAGTATACACAGACTTTGCAAAAGCCTTTGACAAGTGCGACCATGGTGTAATAGCACACAAAATGCGTGCTAAAGGGATAACCGGCAAAGTAGGCAGATGGATCTTCAACTTTCTAACCAATCGCTCACAAAGAGTAGTGGTAAACAGAGTTAAATCAGATGCTGCCATAGTGAAGAGCTCTGTTCCACAAGGCAGAGTACTCGCACATATCCTGTTCCTTATTCTCATACCAGACATAGACAGAGATGTAAACCACAGCACTGTATCATCTTTTGCAGACGATACTAGGATCTGCATGAGAGTGTCATCCACTGAGGACACGGCAAAGCTCCAAGAAGATATAAACCAAGTTTTCCAATGGGCAACAGAGAACAATATGATGTTCAATGAAGACAAATTCCAACTTCTCCATTATGGAAAACTGGAGGAAATAATAACTAGAACTGAGTATACTACAAACTCCAATCACACAATAGTGGAAAAGTAATGTGAAGGACCTGGGTGTGGTAATGTCCGAAGACCTCACCTTCAAGGACCACAACAATGCCACTATCACATCTGCTAGGAAACTGATAGGATGGATAATGAGAACATTCAAGACAAGAGATGCTAAGCCAATGATGATCCTTTTTAAATCACTTGTTCTCTCTAGGCTGGAATATTGCTGTACATTAACATCCCAATTCAAGGCAGGTGAAATTACAGATCTAGAGAACGTACAGAGAACCTTTACTCTACGTGTAAGTTCCATCAAACACCTTAACTACTGGGAACGCCTGGAAGCACTTGACTTGTACTCACTGGAGCGCAGGCGAGAGAGATATATCATAATCTACACCTGGAAGATTCTGGAGGGACTGGTCCCTATATGCACCCAGCAATCACTTCCTACGAAAGCAAAATACTTGGC
This sequence comes from Cherax quadricarinatus, assembly GCF_026875155.1. Lineage (NCBI taxonomy): Eukaryota > Metazoa > Arthropoda > Malacostraca > Decapoda > Parastacidae > Cherax > Cherax quadricarinatus. The sequence goes on along the minus strand of NC_069407.1, from coordinate 3,589,802 downwards.
AGGCGATGCAACATACCCCCAGTGAAAAGTAGGGGCGTCACTGGTACACTAAGAGAAAACACAGTAAGTGTCCGGGGCCCAAGACTGTTCAACAGCCTCCCACTAGCAATAAGGAGCATTACGGGTAGGCCCCTGGTTGTCTTCAAGAGGGAGCTGGACAGATACCTAAAGACGGTGCCGGATCAACCGGGCTGTGGTTCGTACGTTGGATTACGTGCGGCCAGCAGTAACAGCCTCGTTGATCAGGCCCTGATCCACTGGGAGGCCTGGTCGTGAACCGGGCCGCGGGGGCGTTGATCCCCGGAATAACCTCCAGGTAGACTCAGGTAGGTAGGGAGGTGAGGGGAAGGTGGGGAGGGGGGAGTGGTGGGAGGGGAAGGGGAGGGATGTAGAGGTGGGAGGGGAAGGGGAGTTTACCTGGAGTTTTACCTGGAGAGAGTTTCGGGGGTCAACGCCCCCGCGGCCCGGTCTGTGACCAGGGATGTAGAGAGTGGGAAGGGGAGTGGGAGGGGGAGGGGGAAGGGGAGGGGGAAGGGAGGGGGAAGGGGAAGGGGAGGGGAAGGGGAGGGGGAGGTAAGTCAGGTTGGAAGTGTGAAAAACTTATTTGCTCTAACTTTATTATTAAAATTTTTGTGCTTTTATTTCTCTCATTTTCAGTGACATTCTTGGTAGGGGGAGTGGGAGGGGGAGGGGGAGGAAGGGAGGGGCAAGGGAGTGGCAGGGGAGGGGCAGGGGAGGGGCAAGGGAGTGGCAGGGGAGGGGCAGGGGAGGGGCAAGGGAGTGGCAGGGGAGGGGCGGGGAGGGGCAAGGGAGTTGCAGGGGAGGGGCAGGGGGAGGGGCAAGGGAGGGGCAGGGTGCTGAAGAAATACTTCCTAACATCCCTGTGATTCATCTGTGTCTTCAACTTCCAACTGTGTCTCCTTGTTACTGTGTCCAATCTCTGGAACATCCTGTCTTTGTCCACCTTGTCAATTCCTCTCAGTATTTTGTATGTCGTTATCATGTCCCCCCTATCTCTCCTGTCCTCCAGTTTCGTCAGGTTGTATGTGTGTGTGTGTGTGTGTGTGTGTGTGTGTGTGTGTGTGTGTGTGTGTGTGTGTGTGTGTGTGTGTTTGTGTGTGTGTTTGTGTGTGTGTGTTTGTGTGTGAGTGTGTGTGTGTGTTTATGTGTGAGTGTGTGTGTGTGTGTGTGTGTGTGTGTGTGTGTGTGTGTGTGTGTGTGTGTGTGTGTGTGTGTGTGTGCGTGTGTGTGTGTGTGTGTGTATTTAATTTTACTCATCTAATTGTGGTTGCAGGGGTCGAGACTCAGCTCCTGGCCTGGCCTCTTCACTAGGTCCTCTCTCTTTGCTCCCTGAGCTTTGTCATACCTCGTCTTAAAGCTATGTATGGTTCCTGCCTCCACTACATCGCTTGCTAGGCTATTCCACTGCCTGACAACTCTATGACTGAAGAAATACTTCCTAACATCCCTGTGACTCGTCTGAGTCTTCAACTTTCAATTGTGACCCCTTGTTTCTGTGTCCCCTCTCTAGATCATTCTGTCTCTGTCCACCTTATCAATTCCACGCAGTATTTTGTATGTCGCTTTCATGTCTCCCGTGACCCTTCTGCCTTCCAGCGTCGTCGGGCCGACTTCCCTCAACCTTTCTTCGTAGGACATTACCCTGTGCTCCGGAACTAACCTTATTGCAAACTTTTGCACTTTCTCTAATTTCTTGACGTGCTTGACCAGGTGTTAATTCCAAACAGGTGTTGCACACTCCAGTATGGGCCTGACGTACACAGTGTACAGTGTCTTGAACGATTCCTTATTAAGGGATCGGAACGCTATTCTCAGGTTTGCCAGGCGCCCATAGTGCTGCAGCAGTTATCTGGTTGATGTGTGCTTCCGGAGACGTGCTCGTTGTTATGCTTACTCCAAGATTTTTCTCCTTGAGCGGGGTTTGCAGTCTTTGGCCACTTAGCCTATACTCTGTCTGTGGTCTTCTTTGCCCTTCTCGTCTTCGTTTTGCAGGGTTGAATTCGAGAAGCCAGTTGCTGGACCAGGTGTTCAGCCTGTCCAGGTTTCTTTGTAGTCCTACCTGATCCTCATCTGATTTAATTCTCCTCATTAACTTCACATCATCTGCGAACAAGGACACTTCTGAGTCTATCCCTTCCATCATGTCAATCACATATACCAAAAACAGCACTGGTTCTAGGACTGACCCCTGCGTGACCCCGCTCGTTGTCATGTAGAGGGGTAATGGACGAATGGAATATATGGATAGTTAGGGAATATGTGAGTAACTGGAGGGAGTGGGGTAATGTGAAGTCACTGCAACTAGATCATCACCTCTACCACTACACCACTCACCCTTTCACCACTTAAAATAAAATAATGAATAAAAGAATAACTAAAGGGGAACAGTGAATATTACTATTCCACTCACAGTTTGTTATTAAGTCCTTGTACAATAATATATTTGGGAACAGGAGAACGTTATTGGGGTTTAGATAAATGGTGATGGTACACAAAAGCAGTGAGACAAGGAATACAATTAACTGACGGAACAGAATATAACTTACAATATAGTTCAGAGGACAGTTCACCACAGGAACTCAGACACAGGTCCCAAGACCTACACAGTATGAGTACTGCTCCAAGCCAGTACTCTCCCCAATGTCTCCAACAGTCTCCTCCAGAGACTCCAGCAGCCTTCTCCCGAGCCCTGCACACCAGCAGCAGTTCCTCTCGAAGAGCTCTGCACCCAGGCCAGAGTTCTGCCCGAATCTCCTTCCTCAGTTGTTCCTTGGGCTTATGTTGTCCTTCAAGCACCCACCCACACTGGGATGTGCACCACGTGTTTTGACTCTGACGCCGAAATCTGACGCCGTCGAGAACAAAAGATCTCAGACTTAAGCCGAAAGGCATGTCTGACAGACATTTGCCAAAGCAAGGTGTGACCCTGTAATTGGTTAAATTAGGTCTCCCTTAGCGACCTACACAACCCCAGTTGAACTACATCACCACCTCCTCCTCTGCCTCCTCTGATCTTTCTCCCTCTTTCCTCACTTTTATATTTCGTTTGTGTCTCTTCGTTTATAACAGCTTCCTTCACTGTCTCTTTTATTATTTTATGAAACTGTTATTTATTTTCATCATGCCTGAGAGGTTGCAGTCCCTGACTGTTCCCAGTTCTTCACAGTTTGAATCATCTTGCCCAACGCTCACCTTAGTTGCCTCTTCTCTCATTCTCTATCCCTCCTCTCTTACTAAATCTCTCTCCTCCCTCAATGCCTCGTTCTTCTTCTCCGTCTCTTCCTGAATAATTAATTTTTTTCTCCTTCCAGTTCCCTCTGCATTTTACATTCTAAGCCGTCAATTAAGATATCCAGTAACTACCATCTTTCCTCCCACGTCTCAGCGATTATGTCACTTGCCTGTTGGTGATACCCTCGCTGTATATCACATTTGCTTCATCCATCTTCTACTTTTCCCCCTTGTTCTCATTTTTTTTAACCTATGTTCACCTAAGATATCCTCATCCACCTACTTTAAGACCCTTGTATACCAGCGATGTTGTTCGTGGGCGAGACCTCGGCTACTTGTAAATTATTACTGTTCTTACCACACAACACAGCTGTGCAAGGTTCTTGATGTTACCAGTCCACTGATGTGTCCTCCACCGGTGGTTTATGCACTTAACACCTGCTGGTTGACTCAGGTGGAAGCAGGTAGGCATGGACTCCACCACACACCAGGTTGATGGCTGAAAACTTCTGCTGGCAACTTTGACCTTTCTCAGGTCAGCTGGGCGGTGTCTTGATTCTCAAATCTATCTAACGTGTGTGTGTGTGTGTGTGTGTGTGTGTGTGTGTGTGTGTGTGTGTGTGTGTGTGTGTACTCACCTAATTGAACTCGCCCAATTGTGGTTGCAAGGGTCGGGTCTCGGCTCCTGTCCCGCCTCTCTGCTGGCTGCTACTGGTTTTTACTCCTGGCTGTGTGAAACCTGTCATACCTACTCATGAAATTGTGGATGAACTCTGCCTTTACCAGTTCCCTGTCTAGGTTGTTCCACTTCCTAATCGCTCTATGGCTAAAGAAGTATTTCCTGACATCCCTTTGATTTGTCTGTGCTTTTAACTTCCAGCTGTGACCTGAGATAGGCCCCTCAAACAGGATCTCCCTATCCACCCAGTAAATACTTCGGAGTATTCTGTACGTCGTAATCATCTCATCTCTGGTCATTCTGTCTTCTAGTGTCTTCAGGTTTAGCTCCTCTAGCCTCTTCTCACAGGTCATACCGCTCAGCTCTGGGATTAGTTTTTTTGCAACCCTTTGCACTTTTTCCATGATCTTTACATGCTTCACCAGATGTGGGTTCCTTAATGGCGTTACATACTCCAAGATGGGCCTGACATATGCCCTGGTCATGTATGTCTCCTTGTTGATCCTCAAAATTACCCTTGTGTGTGCGTGTATATATATATATATATATATATATATATATATATATATATATATATTATATATATATATATATATATATATATAATATATATATATCTCAATGCACCACGCAGAAACAAGCGGGTATATATAAAGATCGCAGTCAGCAGGATTCGAAACTACTACTGAGGATGGTCAAGATTCTCAGGCAGCGTTCTTATCCACTCGGCCACACAAATACCACATAGACTTCGCAGCCTGGTTCACAAGCCATGTTTCTTTCCCAGCCCGGGCACATCGGTCAGCCTCAAGCATGGATTCAGCCTATTTCAATCTCCTCTTGTATGTTCTGACCTCTCAAGCGATTTTTATATCAGTGCACCATGCAGAAACCAGCGCGTATATACAGAGAAAGATCGCAGTGAGCACTTGACTATTTGTCAGACAGAAGGTCTTAGAAAAATCTGGAAATTTCAAAATTAGAGCAGATGTTAGCTTTTCTTAGAGAGTTTGGAATGTATCTCTACTCTGTACTGAGAGTAGAGATAGTACCCTCAAGGTAGTGTCTTGATACTGTGGAGGCGATACCTTCAAGATAGTGAGTTGATGCTGTGTGGTAGTGCCTTCAAGGTCGTGTCTTGATACTGTGGAGGTGATACCTTCAAGATAGTGTCTTGATACTGTGGAGGTGATACCTTCAAGATAGTGAGTTGATGCTGTGGGGGAATACCTTCAAGGTCGTGTCTTGATACTGTAGAGGTGGTACCCTCAAGATAGTGTCTTGATACTGTAGAGGTGGTACCCTCAAGGCAGTGTCTTGATAATGTAGAGATGGTACACTCAAGGTAGTGTCTTGATACTGTAGAGGTGGTACCCTCAAGGTAGTGTCTTGATACTGTAGAGGTGGTACCCTCAAGGTAGTGTCTTGATACTGTAGAGGTGGTACCCTCAAGGTAGTGTCATGATACTGTAGAGGTGGTACCCTCAAGGTAGTGTCTTGATAATGTAGAAATGGTACCCTCAAGGTAGTGTCTTGATACTGTAGAGGTGGTACCCTCAAGGTAGTGTCCTGATACGGTAGAGGTGGTACTCTCAAGGTAGTGTATTCATACTGTAGAGGTGGTACCCTCAAGGTAGTGTATTCATACTGTAGAGGTGGTACCCTCAAGGTAGTGTCTTGATACTGTAGAGGTGGTACCCTCAAGGTAGTGTCCTGATACGGTAGAGGTGGTACCCTCAAGGTAGTGTCTTGATAATGTAGAGATGGTACCCTCAAGGTAGTGTCTTGATACTGTAGAGATGGTACCCTCAAGGTAGTGTCTTGATAATGTAGAGATGGTACCCTCAAGGTAGTGTCTTGATAATGTAGAGATGGTACCCTCAAGGTAGTGTCTTGATACTGTAGAGGTGGTACCCTCAAGGTAGTGTCTTGATACTGTAGAGGTGGTACTCTCAAGGTAGTGTCTTGAGGACAGGTGGTACCTTCAAGGTCGTGTATTGATACTGTGGAGGCGATATCTTCAAAGTAGTGCCTTGATACTATGGAGGTAGTACCTTCAAGGTCGTGCCTTTATGCTGTGAAGATGGTACCTTCAAGGTAGTGTTTTGATGCTGGGGGCAGTACCTTCAAGTTCGTGTCTTGATACTGTGGGGATGGTACCTTCAAGTTCGTGTCTTGATACTGTGGGGATGGTACCTTCAAGGTTGTGTCTTGATACTGTGGAGATGGTACCTTCAAGGTTGTGTCTTGCATACTGTGGAGATGTACCTCAAGGTTGTGTTTGATACTGTGAGATGGTATAGTGGGGGGGTACCCCAAGGTTGTGTCTTGATACTGTAGGGGATGGTACCTCAAGGTTGTGTCTTGATACTGTGGAGATGGTACCTTCAAGGTTGTGTCTTGATACTGTGGAGATGGTACCTTCAAGGTTGTGTCTTGATACTGTGGAGATGGTACCTTCAAGGTTGTGTCTTGATACTGTGGAGATGGTACTTCAAGGTGTGTCTTTGATGACTGTGGGATGGTACCTTCAAGGTTGTGTCTTGATACTGTGGGATCGGTACTTCAAGGTGTGTCTTGATACTGGAGATGGTACCTTCAGGTTGTGTCTTGATCTGTGAGATGGTACCTCAAGGTGTGTTTTGATACTGTGGGATGGTACCTTCAAGGTTGTGTCTTGATACTGTGGGGATGGTACCTTCAAGGTTGTGTCTTGATACTGTGGGATGGTACCTTCAAGGTTGTGTCTTGATACTGTGGAGATGGTACTTTCATGAGAGTGCCTTGATTCATCTCTAGTGCTCATCAAAATAATGACATCGACTCCTCTTCCTCGGATCACACTTGATTACCTCCCCTCCAACAAGTAGTGTATGTCACTATAATAATAATAATAATAATAATAATAATAATAATAATAATAATAATAATAATAATAATAATAATAATTATTATTATTTATTATAATTCTTATAGTAATAATCATTGATTTAAGTACGTGATGTACTAGACTGTTATTTAACCTCACGGGTAGAAAACTCGAGAACCTTTCCTCACACCTGCTGTCCCAGTTCACCGAGCAGTGAGTAGGTAGTTGGGTGTTAGTCGACTGGTGTGGGTGCATCCTGGGGAGTCATTAGACTGCAAAATGATTTCTGTAAATCTCTCTCTCTCTCTCTCTCTCTCTCTCTCTCCTCTCTCTCTCTCTCTCTCTCTCTCTCTCTCCTCTCTCCTCTCTCTCTCTTCTCTCTCTCTCTACTCTCTCTCTCTCTCTCTCTCTCTCTCTCTCTCTTTTCGTACATAGGGTTTGACAAGGTTAAGGACCCTAGCTTTTATTGACAAGCTATTTACAGGTTAAGGATTCCTAACTTTATGACAAGCTAAGAGCTGTTACCTACATCAGCTCATTTGAAAGCATTTTTTTGTTTGAGACATACAAGTAGGGAACAGGATGAAGTTGGAGCCATCTGTGGGCCAGCTTTTTCATTTGATCAACTGACTTTAATTTTCGTTGACATCATAATGCTGTACGAATGTGTTCCATACTCGAGTCATCCTGGGTATATATGATCTCAGATGGAGTGATGTTCTGGAGAAGGGTACAGCCAGAGTGAAGTTGCTGCTTTCTGCCCGTCTTGTGGCATAAAAGCTTGTTTTCACGCTGTCCTCGAAGTGGATCCAAGTGTGGTACTTTGACAATTTTGGGCCCTTGTACATAACAGTAAGGCCACCCACATCCCTCCTGTGTTGAAGGCTCTGCTGAAATGACAGATCTATCCAGGATGGGTCCAGGCGAGAGGTGAGATGTCTTGCTCTGTTCTTTACTCTGTCAAACAGTCACAGATGAGAGGGGGGGGGCAGGCAAACCAAGAAAGTGGAGCATACTCAAGGTGTGAGCGTACGTGTGCCTCGTACAGAATCTTGCAACCCCTACTGTCAAGCAGATGCGAGATACGGCGAAGCGCTGTAAGCTTCCTGGCTGCCTTGTTTGCAAGATTTACAACATGGTTCTTCATGGTTAGTTTGGAGTCAAATTTCACCCCAAGGATATCAACTTCTTCTCCAGGTGCCAACACCCTCCCATTCATCCTTACTACTGCACCAGCATTACCATCATGGTGCCTAGAGACGATCGTCATTTGCGTTTTCTCAGATGCAAATGTTACTTGCCATCTATTTCCCCAAGCTGATATAGCTCTCAGCTGGTGATTGATGTAGCTTAGAGCAGCTGGCATTTCTTCTCTTGGATAAGTGAATGTCAGTGTACAGTCGTCTGCATATGCATGTGATTCTGGGATGAGATGAAGAAGGTCGTTGAAGTAGACATTCCATAACAATGGTCCCAGCACGCTTCCTTGTGGAACACTTGCCCCAATAGGATGTCTTGCTGATTCCGTTCCATTGAGAACTACACTTAGAGATCTATCATGAAGGTAATCACTGAGGAGACATAGCATAGAGCCTGCAATTCCCAAAATTGAAGTTTAGCTAAGAGGCCCTGGTGCCACACCCGGTCGAAAGCACCAGCAATGTCCAATGCTACCACACAGCTGACTTTGGATTCATCCAGTGACTGGTGCCACTTAGTGGAGAGGTTTAACAACAGATCAGCAGCAGAGTAACCTTTCATGAAGCCATATTGACGATCACAAAGTAGTGAGTGGTAGTCAAAAAACTCTGTCATTTGTCTTGAGATTATTGTCTCAAGGATCTTACCAGTGATTGACAGGAGTGACACTGGTCTGTAGTTGCTGATTTCTGCTCTGCTCTTCTTTTTGTGAACAGGGACTACATTTGCCTCTTTCCATAGAGAGGGCCATTTACACTGTACTAGGCAGTGCTGAAAGATGCGAGTTAGAGGTGCTGCTAGCTGGTCTGCACATCTCAGCAATCTTGGGCTCAAATTGTCTGGGCCCACAGCCTTTTCATGGTCAAGCGATTTAAGAAGGAAATGCACCTCCTCCTGCCTTATTGTCACCACTGACAGTTTTGACACAGTTCTTGCAGCTAGCCAAGGAGGGTCCCTTGCTGGATCAGGAACTTGCATTTTGGTAGCAAAGTGTTCAGCAGAGAGGTCTGCCTTCTCTTGACTACTAGTAGAGGTGGTCCCATCCTGTCGATTTAGAGGTGGAATGAGTTCATCAGGCAGATAACCTTGTCTGTCCCTTGACCGGGGACCACCAGGTTTTGGAGCCTACCCTACCTGATGCTAGCTTTCTTTTTGTGTCCCCCTCTCATTTAGCAATGGCCCACTTTTGAACGTCACCCATATGCCTACAGGCTTGCCTGTGCAAGTTCTTGTAATAGGTGGTAGGATGTCTCTTATACCTTCGCCATGCTTTGTACTTAGCAGTAGCAGCCTCTCTACAACGAAAGCCAAACCAAGGCTGATCTGTAGGCTTCGTCACATATTGCCGGTGAGGAATGTGTTCTTGTTGTAGATTAAGGATGTGTCCAGTGAAGGCTTTCACTTGGTTGTCAACATCCCCTTGGAGAAGAGCATTCCAATCGGTGGTGGCGAGCTCAGAGCGAAGAAATAACAAAAAGGCACAATACCGTGACTGGAACGATACACAAATAACCCGCACATAAAAGAGAGAAGCTTACGACGACGTTTCGGTCCGACTTGGACCATTGACAAAGTCACACTGTGTGACTTTGTCAATGGTCCAAGTCGGACCGAAACGTCGTCGTAAGCTTCTCTCTTTTATGTGCGGGTTATTTGTGTATCAGAGCGAAGGGCTGGCGAATTACCTCTTTCCCATAGCCAGGTTGTGCGTGTGGACTCCTCACCTCGTTCTGTTGGGATCTTAAGTGTCGTAAAAACAGCCTTGTGGTCAGACGATCCAACGTAGCCGAGGGGTTGACAAGTGACTATGCCTTCTGCCAGATCACTCACTACTGGGTCAAGGGAGGAGCCAGAGATATGAGTAGGGAAATCAACAAAGTTTCTCATGTCAAATGCTGCAAGAAGGTCATCAAAGTCCCTCTCTATAAGGTGTTGGTTGAGGTCACCAACAATTATGATATGTTGACAGTTGTGTTGTAGCAGAAGGGAGTCAATATATTCCATTAGGAAGTTGATGGGGTCTGCATGCTGCCACTGAGGTATGTACATTGCACATGCTAGTACAGAGGTACTAGTGTTTATGCAGAGCTTGAAGAACATCATTTCAAGATGTGCAGGGGTGGCAACATTAATGTGCTGGGCATGAACACTTTTAGAGAAGCACACAGCAACACCTCCTCCTTGCCCTTGACTGTCTGTTCTCATCCATGAGGTGTAGCCACCAATTCTTGCAAAATTTTCTGGAGTCCTGTCATCCAAAAATGTTTCAACAACAGCTATCATGTCGGGACGTCGAGTGTTCACAAAACTATGTGTGAGCTCTCCAACATTAGTAATGAAACCTCTAATGTTGGCCGACAGGAAGCTGATAGACTGACTCCTCATGATGTGGTCAGCTTGAGGTAGTGGGTGTGTAGGGCATGTAAGGTGCCTGCCTCTCTCTCTCTCTCTCTCTCCTCTCTCTCCTATTCTACTCTCTCCAACTTCTCTCTCTCTCTCTCTCTCCTCTGTCTCTCTCTCTCTCTTCTCTCCTCTCTTCTACTCTCATCTCTCCTCTCTCTCTCTCTCTCTCTCTCTTCTCTCTCTCTCTCACCAGATCCAGCAACTGAATTTCCTGCCAGTAAAATATGTCAAGAATTGTGCCAGCAGGCAACCACTGGTGCATCCGCTGCTGAGGCGCCGCTGACTGGTCAGTGGTGGGTAGTGGATGGATGGAGTCAGGTGGGATGGATCAAATCAAATCAAAGTTTATTCTCTATAAGGATTACAATGCGGGGTTTACGATTTTGGTTATTGTGTGGTTTACATGTAGTAAAATACTAATTACAGAGGGGGCAGCTAGAACACCTAGCATGGCTAGGCATTTCGGGCAGACTTGGATTAATTCTTAACCCTAAATTATTACAAATTGTGGAGTAAGTTGACTAAATACTAAATGACTAAATACTAGTTTGTGAGTTTAGCAATGTGAATTCTTTTGTTTTGGCACAATACATAGTTTCTATATTGGAGTATCACAGGCAAAATTGTGACTAGTTAGGAATCGTTATTTTAAGATTAAGATACGTATTTCTGTGCTTATAGTCAAATGGGTGAGTGTAAAGTGTGAACCACCAGGTGGTTTTTATGTAGTTAGTTGACGGGGTGTATCAGGGAGATAAGATGTTTTCTAATGGTAGTTTTGAAGGTGATGAATGTGTCTGCAGTTCTAGAGTTCTCAGGTAGGGTGTTCCAGATTTTAGGGCCTTTGACATACATTGAATTTTTGTAAAGGTTTAGTCGGACACGGGGAATGTCGTAGAGATGTTTGTGTCTGGTGTTGTGCCTGTGGGTTCTGTCACAACTATCAAGAAAGCATTTTAGGTCAAGGTTGATATTGGAATTTAAGGTCCTGTAGATGTAGATTGCACAGTAGTAAGTGTGGATGTACTGAACAGGGAGTAAGTTTAGATCTATGAAGAGTGGGGGGGGGGGTGTTGCCAGGGATGGGATTTACTGATTATTCTTACTGCGGTTTTTTGTTGGGTTATTATTGGCTTTAGGTGTGTTGCTGCAGTTGATCCCCAAGCACAAATAGCATAGGTGAGGTATGGATAAATAAGTGAGTGGTATAGTGTGAGAAGGGCAGTTTGCGGCACGTAGTATCGTATCTTGGAGAGGATCCCAATCGTTTTGGATACTTTTTTTGATATGTGTTGGATATGGGTGCTGAAATTCAGGTTGTTGTCGAGGTATAGGCCTAGGAATTTGCCCTCATTATGTCTGGCAATTAGAGAGCCTGGAGGTTACCTGGAGGTTATTCTGGGGATCAACGCCCCCTCGGCCCGGTCCATGACCAGGCCTCCCGGTGGATCAGGGCCTGATCAACTAGGCTGTTACTACTGGCCGCACGCAGTCCAACGTATGAGCCACAGCCCGGCTGATCCGGCACTGACTTTAGGTATCTGTCCAGCTCTCTCTTGAAGGCAGCCAGGGGTTTATTGGTAATTCCCCTAATGCTTGATGGGAGGCTGTTGAACAGTCTTGGGCCCCGGACACTTAGTGTAATTCCCCTAATGCTTGATGGGAGGCTGTTGAACAGTCTTGGGCCCCGGACACTTAGTGTACCAATGGCGCCCCTACTTTTAATTGGAGGCATTTTGCATCGCCTGCCCAGTCTTGTACTATCGTAGGGAGTGATTTCTGTGTGCAGTGCAGTGTTGTCAATCTTAATGCTTAGTTGCGCAGCACCTGCTCTGCTACCAAATATAATATAGTAGGTTTTGTCAGTGTTAAGTCTAAGTTTATTGGCTCTCATCCAAGTTGATATTTTGAGCAGCTCTTCATTAACAGTTGTGTTGAGGGTGGCAAGATTAGGGTGAGAGATGACATAAGTCGTGTCGTCAGCAAAGAGAATGGGTTTCAGGTGTTGGGATACGTTTGGAAGATCATTGATGTATATGAGGAAGAGCAGGGGTCCAAGGACACTTCCCTGTGGAACTCCAGTATCAAGTGGCCGTGTTGATGATGCTGTGTCTTTAATGGTGACATACTGATACCTATTAGTAAGGTAGGATTTGAAATATGCAAGCGCATGGCCTCTTATACCATAATGGTCAAGTTTGCGGAGTAGGATGTCGTGGTCTACTGTGTCAAAAGCTTTTCTTAGGTCAATAAAAATTCCTGGGGGAAGGAGTAGTGATGGATGGGGAGGGAGGAGGTACTCCATCCCCAATCTGTGCTTCAACTGTCTGTCTTCCAGCAACTTCTCTTTCAGCAATTTGTCTTCCTACAACTTATCTTCCAGCAACTTGTCTTCTAGCAACTTCTCTTTCAGCAGCTTGTCTTCCAGCAAGTTGCCTTCCTACAACTTGTCTTCCAGCAACTTGTCTTCCAGCAACTTGTCTTCCAACAACTTGTCTTCCAACAACTTGTCTTCCAGCAACTTCTCTTCTAGCAACTTCTCTTTCAGCAGCTTGTCTTCCAGCAAGTTGTCTTCCTACAACTTGTCTTCCAGCAACTTGTCTTCCAACAACTTGTCTTCCAGCAACTTGTCTTCTAGCAACTTCTCTTTCAGCAACTTGTCTTCCAGCAAGTTGTCTTCCTACAACTGTCTTCCAGCAACTTGTCTTCCAGCAACTTGTCTTCCAGCAACTTGTCTTTCAGGAAAATGAAGGGTAATATGTAGCTTAGTTGTGAGAACGCTCGTCTCACATCTGAGAGGATTTTGGTTGGTTTCCAGAGCCGGTGAGATAGAGGAGCATCTTCCCTCACGCTTGCTGCCCCTGCTCGCTTAGCAGGTAAAGTAGGTGTTTGTGTGTTAGTCGGCTGCTGCTGTGGGTCGCATCTAGGAAAAAGATGCTTTGCAAATTTGTTAGGATCTCAGGTTCTGCTGGAATTAATATCACTGGTCAACAATTTTCGAAAAGTTGTATGCTTCTTTAATGAGATTAGTTAATTCTTATGTATTTTCATGTCCTGAATCCAAATATCACCTTAAAAATGTTTATTGGTTTAAAGATACGAGACATGTAATATTTGATTATTTTATTATAACGTATAATATGTGTCAGTATGTTTTAAACTCTAATCCGTACCTACTCTGCCTTTTTGCTAGACTCTTATAGTGGGCTGAAGAATCATCTCTTACCACTGTCCAGCAATAGTCTGCAAACATTCTTGTGCTCCATTTGCCCTGGTACCATTTTTCCATGGCTGAAATATCTTGGTGAAACCTTTCACCATGTTCGTCACTAACTGCCTCACAGTTCGCTGGGAAAAAAAGTCTAAATGTGAATCCAAAAAGTGGATTTTAAGTGACATGTTACATCCCATGTTCTTGTAAGCCTTGATGAGGTTTTCCACCAATTCTTCACAGTTGTCTTCCCTTCTGTTTCCCAGAAATCCCTTCGCCACTAACTTGAATGCTTCCCAAGCAGGTTTTTCCTCCTCATCAAGGTCTGATTCAAAGTCACCATCTTTAAGGAGCACAACCACCTTCTATGACTGCTGGAACAATAATGAAGGTCAGTCAGACTGTGAGTGTGGTAAGAAACACACTGCCACAAGCCTGTTGGAACCTGTTGTGACACGTTGGTCTATACTGAAAAGTAGAGATAACAAACAATTTTAACCATGCTATTTATTATCAGTGACCTAAAATTAGTTGGGAATTGCTACTCTGGTCTCGGAAGCATTTTGGTTGTTGACCAGTAATATGCAGAGGTAAGGCTTAAGGTATTAGAGGCTTCTGACCTGCTCGAAGTCTTCCAACGTAGGGTCCGAGTCAGTCACTGAGCCTGGTGTAGTGTAGACAGTGTGAAAGTTGTGTTTAGTGTTTGTTGTCACTGAGGCTGGTGTAATGTAGTCAGTGTGAGCGTCGTGCGTCGTGTTTGTTGTCACGAAGTCTGGTGTGGCGTAGTCAGTGAGAAAGCTGTGTATGGTGTTTGCAAAACTCTATACCATAGCGGAATTGCAAGTGGGATTAACCATTAGCAGTCTTGTTTATTGCTTATGTCTTCCTGGAGTTCACAGGGTAGCAATTTCAGCGAGCTTGGGAGCGGCCATTGTAGATCACTGGAGTGCTCTTCACGAGCAGCACTTTCAGCACATCTCGCAAAATGACTTGTTAAAGAGACGGATGATGTCAGATTTAGTGTACGGCCGTTCATCGTGTATTCTTTCGCTAGACTGGACATCCTGTCTGTGCATACACCGAGAACCTCTCACATTTTAGCAAAGATCATTGTTTAACAGTCTGATAGACGTAAGAGTAGAAGACCCAAATATTTTTTTCTAAACCCCGAGTCATCCTTCCATCTATCTACCTTCCTGCCTACAAGACTTTCAAGAATTACAAGAATACTTCCATCCTACCACTTGCATAACTAATGTCAACACAGATCTTACAGAATTTGAAAAAGAACTCGATAATATGCTCATGCACTCTTGGCCGGAGCTCGAGTCTTGGAATCAAGTAGTTACAAGACCCGCAACACAGAGGCAGCAAGGCTGTTAAGTGTACTATAGAGTAAGCATTTAGACAAGTACAATTCCATATGCTCTAAAAGAAAGCAGAAACAGCGACACTACACACAGGAGACAACAGAAAAGTAAACAAAGATTACGGGGCAGTAACACTAACGTAACAAGTGATCTCTCAGTGTATACACACAAGCACTGGACTTGAGAGTCACTGTTTTAGGGAATGAAGTGACCTTGGTCTATAATATCCAACATACTCAAAGATCAGACCATCAGAACCTTCAGTAGCGGCACTACCTGAAGCATGAAGATGAAGGAGAAGATGAAGAAATGAAGGTGATAATGATGATGGTGATGAAGTGTGGAAACATTCTCAAAGAGTGGTTTGCTGGTGTTCCCACAGTGTGGCTCTGCTGGTGTTCCCACAGTGTGGCTCTGCTGGTGTTCCCACAGTGTGGCTCTGCTGATGTTCTCACAGTGTGGCTCTGCTTGTGTTCCCACAGTGTGGCTCTGCTGGTGTTCCCACAGTGTGGCTCTGCTGGTGTTCCCACAGTGTGGCTCTGCTTGTGTTCCCACAGTGTGGCTCTGCTGATGTTTTTCACAGTGTGGCTCTGCTTGTGTTCCCACAGTGTGGCTCTGCTGATGTTCTCACAGTGTGGCTCTGCTTGTGTTCCCACAGTGTGGCTCTGCTGATGTTCTCACAGTGTGGCTCTGCTTGTGTTCCCACAGTGTGGCTCTGCTGATGTTCTCACAGTGTGGCTCTGCTTGTGTTCCAACAGTGTGGCTCTGCTGGTTTTCCCACAGTGTGGCTCTGCTTGTGTTCCCACAGTGTGGCTCTGCTTGTGTTCCCACAGTGTGGCTCTGCTGGTGTTCTCACAGTGTGGCTCTGCTGGTTTTCCCACAGTGTGGCTCTGCTTGTGTTCCCACAGTGTGGCTCTGCTTGTGTTCCCACAGTGTGGCTCTGCTGGTGTTCTCACAGTGTGGCTCTGCTTGTGTTCCCACAGTGTGGCTCTGCTTGTGTTCCCACAGTGTGGCTCTGCTGGTGTTCTCACAGTGTGGCTCTGCTTGTGTTCCCACAGTGTGGCTCTGCTAGTGTTCCCACAGTGTGGCTCTGCTGGTGTTCTCACAGTGTGGCTCTGCTGGTGTTCTCAGTGTGGCTCTGCTTGTGTTCCCACATTGTGGCTCTGCTTGTGTTCCCACAGTGTGGCTCTGCTGGTGTTCCCACAGTGTGGCTCTGCTTGTGTTCCCACAGTGTGGCTCTGCTGGTGTTCTCACAGTGTGGCTCTGCTGGTGTTCTCCACAGTGTGGCTCTGCTTGTGTTCCCACAGTGTGGCTCTGCTTTGTTCCCACAGTGTGGCTCTGCTTGTGTTCCCACAGTGTGGCTCTGCTGTGTTCCACAGTGTGGCTCTGCTTGTGTTCCCACAGTGTGGCTCTGCTTGTGTTCCCACAGTGTGGCTCTGCTGTGTGTTCCACAGTGTGGCTCTGCTGTGTCCACGTTGGCTCTGTGTGTTCCACAGTGTGGCTCGCTGGTTCACAGTGTGGCTTGTGTTTCCCACAGTGTGGCTCTGCTTTGTGTTCCCACAGTGTGGCTCTGCTTGTGTTCCCACAGTGTGGCTCTGCTGGTGTTCTCACAGTGTGGCTCTGCTGGTGTTCTCACAGTGTGGCTCTGCTTGTGTTCCCACAGTGTGGCTCTGCTATGTGTTACTTCCACAGTATGGCTCTGCTTGTGTTCCCACAGTGGGCTCTGCTTGTGTTCCCACAGTGTGGCTCTGCTTGTGTTCCACAGTGTGGCTCTGCTGTGTTCCACAGTGTGGCTCTGCTTGTGTTCCACAGTGTGGCTCTGCTGTGTTCCCACAGTGTGGCTCTGCTTGTGTTCCCACAGTGTGGCTCTGCTTGTGTTCCCACAGTGTGGCTCTGCTTGTGTTCCCACAGTGTGGCTCTGCTTGGTGTTCTCACAGTGTGGCTCTGCTGGTGTTCCCACAGTGTGGCTCTGCTTGTGTTCCCACAGTGTGGCTCTGCTTGTGTTCCCACAGTGTGGCTCTGCTTGTGTTCCCACAGTGTGGCTCTGCTGGTGTTCTCACAGTGTGGCTCTGCTGGTGTTCTCACAGTGTGGCTCTGCTTGTGTTCCCACAGTGTGGCTCTGCTTGTGTTCCCACAGTGTGGCTCTGCTGGTGTTCCCACAGTGTGGCTCTGCTTGTGTTCCCACAGTGTGGCTCTGCTTGTG
>NC_069407.1:3500115-3567615 GCF_026875155.1 Cherax quadricarinatus | reverse complement strand
CAAGGAGTAGGGGAAATACCACAAGGAGTAGGGGAAGTACCACAATGAGTAGGGGAAGTACCACAAGGAGTATGGGAAGTACCACAAGGAGTAGGGGAAGTACCACAAAGAGTAGGGGAAATGTGTAACAAGGGTCGTAGGTGAGGGCATTGTGTAGCGTTGATGACTCAGGTATGTGTCTCAGGTGACCTCGTTAGCGTCTTCTCTGCCAGGCTCAGCTACAGCGTTGCCAGTTCGGTTCTCTGTGTGGCACTGTTACCCTGGTTCTCTGTGTGGCACTGTTGCCCTGGTTCTCTGTGTGGCACTGTTACTCTGGTTCTATGTGTGGTACTGTTACTCTGGTTCTATGTGTGGCACTGTTACTCTGGTTCTATGTGTGGCACTGTTACTCTGGTTCTATGTGTGGCACTATTACTCAGGTTCTATGTGTGGCACTGTTACTCTGGTTCTATGTGTGGCACTATTACTCAGGTTCTATGTGTGGCACTGTTACCCTGGTTTTTTGTGTAGCACTGTCACTCTGGCTCTAGTTTACAGGTAGACTAGAGGCAGGTCATGTACCTGGTGTGGTCACCTTCCCGACCAGTCTGGTCGGGAACGGGCCGCGAGGACCAGGATCCCAGGAGCTGGTGGATGAAGACCTGGTCAGCCGGGATGTTACTGGTTTTGCATACAGTCCAACGTATAAACCACAACCCACTAGTCAGACACGGATTTGAGGAACTTGTTCATTCTTGATGACGAAGGTTGGTAATTCCCCTTATGCGCGAGGAGAGGGCGTTGAAGAGTCGGGGACCTCTGACGCTTATGGAGTTGTTCTCTCTTAGTGTACTTGTCGCGCCCCTGCTTTTCAGTGGAGGTATTTTACACAAGTCTGTCAAATCTGTTGTCATACGGAGTCATCTCAGTGTGCAGGTTTGGGGTCAGTCCCCCCTGGATTTTTCAGGTGTAAATTATGATGTACCTTTCTCGCCTAAGTTCCAAGAAATACAGTTGAAGGGACTTCAAGTGTTCCCAGTAGTTCAGAACTTGACTGAGTGTATACGAGCAGTGAAAGTTCTCTCTACGTTTTCCATCTCAGAAGTCTTGCCTAATTTGAAGGGATCTGTTAGCATACAACAAAATACCAGCCTGGGGACTTGAGTATCGTTACTGGCTCAGCATCTCTTGTCTTGAATGTTCTAGTTATCCAGCCTACTGACACCAAATGACTGACAATTGTCTCTTCCACTGTCCTCCTCCTCCTCACCCTCCTCCTCCTCACCCTCCTCCTCCTCACCCTCCTCCTCCTCACCCTCCTCCTCCTCACCCTCCTCCTCCCCACCCTCCTCCTCCTCACCCTCCTCCTCTTCCTCACCCTCCTTATCTTCACCCTCCTCCTCCTCACCCCCTCCTCCTCACCCTCTCACCTCCTCTCCACCCTCCTCCTCCTCCACCCTCCTCACCCCACCCTCCTCCTCCTCACCCTCCTCTCCTCACCCTCCTCCTCCTCACCCTCCTCATCCTCACCCTCCTCCTCCCTCACCCTCCTTCTCCTTCCTCCTACCTCCTCCTCCTCCCCACCCTCCCTCCTCCCTCCTCCCCTCCTCATCCTCACCCTCTCTCCTCCTCCCCTCCTTCTACCTTCTCCTCCTCCTCCTCCTCCCACCTCCTCCTCCTCCTCCTCCTCCTCCTCCTCTCCTCCTACCTCCTCCTCCTCCTCCTCCTCATCCTCACCCTCCTCCTCCTCACCCTCCTCTCTCCTTCACCTCCTCCTCCTCCTCCTCCTCCACCTCCTCACCTCCTCCTCCTCACCCTCCTCCTCCTCCTCCTCACCCTCCACCTCTTACCTTCCTCATCGTTACCCTCCATCTCCTCCCCTCCTCCCCTGGCCTCTCCACCACACATTCATCATCCATCCTCCCCTCCTGCACCTCGTTCTCTCCGTCTCCGTCCTCACCTGCGAAGCAGCTTGTGCACCGGTACCAGGTACAATTATCAATAACCAATCAGTTTGGCCATCGTACTTGTGCGTGGCGATGAGAGGAATGTACCGCTGGTACCAGTGAACTGCTGATACCAGTGTGCTGCTGGTACCAGTGTACTGCTGATACCAGTGTACTCGTGGTACCAGTGTACTGCTGGTACCAGTGTACTGCTGGTGCCCGTGTACTGCTGGTACCAGTGTACTGCTGATACCAGTGTACCGCTGGTACTAGTGTACCGCTGATACCAGTGTACCGCTGGTGCCAGTGAACTGCTGATACCAGTGTACTACTGGTACCAGTGTACTGCTGGTACCAGTGTACTGCTGGTACCAGCGTACTGCTGATACCAGTGTACTGCTGATACCAGTGTACCGCTGGTACCAGTGAACTGCTGGTAATAGTGTACTGCTGGTACCAGTGAACTGCTGGTACTAGTGTACTGCTGGTACCAGTGTACCTCTGGTGCCAGTGTACCGCTGGTACCAGTGAACTGCTGGTACCAGTGTACTGCTGATACCAGTGTACCGTTGGTACCAGTGAACTGCTGGTACCAGTGTACTGCTGGTACCAGTGTACTGCTGGTACCAGTGTACTGCTGGTACCAGTCTACCGCTGGTACCAGTGAACTGCTGGTACCAGTCTACTGCTGGTACCAGTGAACTGCTGGTATCAGTCTATTGTTGGTACCAGTGTACTGCTGGTACCAGTCTACTGCTGGCATCTGTGTACCGTTTGTACCAGTCTACTTCTGGTACCAGTGTACTGATGGTACCAGTGTCAGGTACTGCTGAGTACCAGTGCCTGGCACTGCTGAGCACCAGTGCCTGACACTGATAATTAGCCCTAAGGGTCCAGATTCAGGCTTTGAAGACTGATCTCCAGTAAGTGAACCTTTAAGACTGATCTCCTGCAAGTGAGCCTTGAAGACTGATCTCTAGTAAGTGAGCCTTGAAGACTGATCTCAGCAAGTGAGTCTCGAAGACTGATCTCCTGCAAGTGAGCCTTGAAGACTGATCTCTAGTAAGTGAGCCTTGAAGACTGATCTCAGCAAGTGAGTCTCGAAGACTGATCTCCTGCAAGTGAGCCTTGAAGACTGATCTCCAGTAAGTGAGCCTTGAAGACTGATCTCAGCAAGTGAGTCTCGAAGACTGATCTCCAGTAAGTGAGCCTTGAAGACTGATCTCCAACAAGTGAACCTTGAAGACTGATCTCCAGCAAGTGAGTCTTGAAGACTGATCTCCAGCAAGTGAACCTTGAAGACTGATCTCCAGCAAGTGAGTCTTGAAGACTGATTTCCAGCAAGTGAACCTTGAAGACTGATCTCCAGCAAGTGAACGTTGAGGACTGATCTCCAGAAAGTGAACCTTGAAGACTGATCTCCAGCAAGTGAGCCTTTAAGACTGATCTCCAGCTGTCGTGGGGGTTCGTTAGGAGATAAGAGGTTTGAAGGTAGACTCACTTGTTGGATGGTAACGATATATATTGCCAGACTGTGATGGGAGCCCAGGCCTGCCTGCTTGCCTTCGTATGTCTAAACGCGGAGTGAGGACGAGGCAGAGCGACCCACTCACTCATGCTGCATCCCGTGACGTCATACAGTCACAGGCCTAGGGATCTTCTATATAAAGCACATGGATGGTGCTATAATGCTCAGTTAATCTATGCATACAACACGTAAAGGAGGATCAGCAACTATGCTGACACAGCAAGTGAGTCTTGAAGACTGATCTCCAGCAAGTTAACGTTGAAGACTGATCTCCAGAAAGTGAGTCTTGAAGACTGATCTCCAGCAAGTTAACGTTGAAGACTGATCTCCAGAAAGTGAACCTTGAAGACTGATCTCCAGCAAATGAACCTTGAAGACTGATCTCCAGGAAGTGAACCTTGAAGACTGATCTCCAGCAAGTGAACCTTGAAGACTGATCTCCAGTAAGTGAGTCTTGAAGACTGATCTCCAGCAAGTGAACCTTGAAGACTGATCTCCAGCAAGTGAACCTTAAAGACTGATCTCCAGCAAGTGAACCTTGAAGACTGATCTCCAGCTTTCTCCCAGTTTTCTTTGGGATTTCTTCTGTCAGAGTAAACGTGTGGCGTTCATTAAGGGAGGAAGAGATGGCAGTAGAGAGGAGATGGGGAGAGAGGGGAGGGGGAGAGAGGAGAGGGGGAGAGAGGGAATATTAATGGTTATGGGGTAGGGGGTTGGGAGAGGAACTAAAGATCTGGATGGAAGCTCACAGAGGCACGCTAGTTGGTCAACATCACTTCCCCTCCCCCTTCCCCTTTCCCCTACCCTCCCTTCTTTTACCTATGACTCTCTCTCTCCCTTCTCTTTCGTTTCTCGTCCCCTTCCCCTTCCTTCTCCTCTGTCTCCTTCCACTCTCATCCCCTGCATATTCTTCCCTTCCCTGCCTCTTCCCCTCTCCTCGTCTCCTTCTTCTCCCCCTCCCCTGCGTGTTTCCCCCCCCCAGCCAACCTCCTCTTCCATAATCAAAATTTTCTTCTCATGGAGTGTCTGGCATCCAGAACTTCTAATATCCAGACCGGATAGTGACTCTCCGTGTGACGGTAAAGTCTTCTCTATTGTATATACTCTTAGTAAAGTCTTTTATACCTGAAGAATACCTGAAGGACGTTTACCCGGGTCAACGCCCGGTCCTAGACCAGGCCTTGTGGTGGATCAGTGCCTGATCAACCAGGCTGTTACTGCTGTCCACATGCAGTCCATCTTACGTACCACAGTACGTTGAAGAGTCGGGGTCTCTTAGTGTACTTGTCACCCCCTTGCTTATTAGTAGAGGTATTTTGCACTGTCTTCTATGTCTCTTGTCACACGGAGTGATTTCAGTGTTTCAAGTTCGGGACCAGTCCCTCCAGGATTTTCCAGGTGTAGATTATTATGTACCTTTTTCGCCTATGTTCCAAGGGATGCAGGTGAAGGGACTTCGTGTTGTCAGCAGTTCAGATGCTTGATTGCGTGTATACGAGCAGTGAAAGTTCTCTGTACGCTTTCCAGCTCAACAGTCTGGCCTGCCTTGAAGGTGGCCGCCAGTATATAACAATTTTGCAGCCTAGAGACAAGTGACTAGAGGAGTATCACCAGTGGCTCAGCATCTCTTGTCTTGAAAGTTCTAGTTATCCAGTCTATCATTTTCCTTGAGGTAACAATAGCAACATTGTTGTGATTCTTGAATGTGAGATATTCCTACATCATTACTCCCAGGTCTCGCACAAGGAACTATCGCTCTACTGAATGATTGGGGTTTATTATGCACTCCGTTACATCTTTATTTCCAACATTCTTCCATAGTGGAGCAACTGAAGCTTGTCCTTGTTAAACATAATGTTGGTAAGTAAGGCAACATTAAGGCAACTTTATTCCGAAACGTTTCGCCTACACAGTAGGCTTCTTCAGTCGAGTACAGAAAGTAGGCAGGAGCAGTAGAGATGTGAACACGATATAATCAATCCATCACCTTTGAAACGTAGATTTGAGGTTGTCAGTCCCTCAGCCTGGAGAAGAATTCTGTTCCATAGTCTGAAACAATCTGTTGTGGAACAGACTATGGAACAGAACTCTTCTCCAGACTGAGGGACTGACCACCTCAAATCTACATCTTCAAAGGTGATGGCCTGATTACATCATGTTCACATCTCTACTGCTCCTGCCTACTTTCTGTACTCGACTGAAGAAGCCTACTGTGTAGGCGAAACGTTTCGGAATAAAGATACCTAAATGTTGCATATGTCTTACCAACTTGTTAATACCGTCTACCATTTTGATATAAACGTAATGTTGGTGTCGGAGGTCCACTGGAAGACTGATTTATATCTGCTTAAAGATTCACTGTGTCTTCGACGGACGCCATTCTCACAGAGCAGTGCCAGGGTTGAGCAGTGCCATTGTTGAGCAGTGCCAGGGTTGAGCAGTGCCAGGGTTGAGCAGTGCCAGGGTTGAGCAGTGCCAGGGTTGAGCAGTGCCAGGGTTAAGCAGTGTGAGGGTTGAGCAGTGCCAGAGTTGAGCAGTGCCAGGGTTGAGCAGTGCCAGGGTTGAGCAGTGCCAGGGTTGAGCAGTGCCAGGGTTGATCAGTGCCAGGGTTAAGCAGTGTGAGGGTTGAGCAGTGCCAGAGTTGAGCAGTGCCAGGGTTGAGCAGTGGGAGGGTTGAGCAGTGCCAAGGTTGAGCAGTGCCAGGGTTGAGCAGTGCCAGGGTTGAGCAGTGCCAGGATTGAGCAGTGTGAGGGTTGAGCAGTGCCAGGGTTGATCAGTGCCAGGGTTAAGCAGTGTGAGGGTTGAGCAGTGTGAGGGTTGAGCAGTGCCAGGGTTGATTAGTGCCAGGGTTAAGCAATGTGAGGGTTGAGCAGTGTGAGGGTTGAGCAGTGCCAGGGTTGAGCAGTGGGAGGGTTGAGCAGTGCCAAGGTTGAGCAGTGCCAGGGTTGAGCAGTGCCAGGGTTGAGCAGTGCCAGAATTGAGCAGTGTGAGGGTTGAGCAGTGCCAGGGTTGATCAGTGCCAGGGTTAAGCAGTGTGAGGGTTGAGCAGTGACAGCGTTGAGCAGTGGGAGGGTTGAGCAGTACCAAGGTTGAGCAGTGGGAGGGTTGAGCAGTGACAGGATTGAGCAGTGTGAGGGTTGAGCAGTGCCAGGGTTGAGTAGTGGGAGGGTTGAGCAGTTCCAGGGTTGAGCAGTGCCAGGGTTGAGCAGTGCCAGGGTTGAGCAGTGCCAAGGTTGAGCAGTGGGAGGGTTGAGCAGTGCCAGGGTTGAGCAGTGCCAGGGTTGAACAGTGTCAAAGTTGAGCAGTGTATGGGTTGATCAGTGCCAGGGATGAGCAGTGCCAGAGTTGAGCAGTGCCAGGGTTGAGCAGTGGGAGGGTTGAGCAGTGCCAAGGTTGAGCAGTGCCAGGGTTGAGCAGTGCCAGGGTTGAGCAGTGCCAGGATTGAGCAGTGTGAGGGTTGAGCAGTGCCAGGGTTGATCAGTGCCAGGGTTAA
The DNA here is from genome assembly GCF_026875155.1 of Cherax quadricarinatus. Classification (NCBI taxonomy): domain Eukaryota; kingdom Metazoa; phylum Arthropoda; class Malacostraca; order Decapoda; family Parastacidae; genus Cherax; species Cherax quadricarinatus. The sequence continues at coordinate 3,560,669 of NC_069407.1, read as the reverse complement.
GCAGTGTGAGGGTTGAGCAGTGTGAGGGTTGAGCAGTGCCAGGGTTGATTAGTGCCAGGGTTAAGCAATGTGAGGGTTGAGCAGTGTGAGGGTTGAGCAGTGTGAGGGTTGAGCAGTGCCAGGGTTGAGCAGTGGGAGGGTTGAGCAGTGCCAAGGTTGAGCAGTGCCAGGGTTGAGCAGTGCCAGGGTTGAGCAGTGCCAGAATTGAGCAGTGTGAGGGTTGAGCAGTGCCAGGGTTGATCAGTGCCAGGGTTAAGCAGTGTGAGGGTTGAGCAGTGACAGCGTTGAGCAGTGGGAGGGTTGAGCAGTACCAAGGTTGAGCAGTGGGAGGGTTGAGCAGTGACAGGATTGAGCAGTGTGAGGGTTGAGCAGTGCCAGGGTTGAGTAGTGGGAGGGTTGAGCAGTTCCAGGGTTGAGCAGTGCCAGGGTTGAGCAGTGCCAGGGTTGAGCAGTGCCAGGGTTGAGCAGTGGGAGGGTTGAGCAGTGCCAGGGTTGAGCAGTGCCAGGGTTGAACAGTGTCAAAGTTGAGCAGTGTATGGGTTGATCAGTGCCAGGGTTGAGCAGTGCCAGGGTTGAGCAGTGCCAGGGTTGAGCAGTGTCAGGGTTGAGCAGTGCCATGGTTGAGCAGTGCCAGGGTTGAACAGTGTCAGGGTTGAGCAGTGTCAGGGTTGAGGAGTGGGAGGGTTGAGCAGTGCCATGGTTGAGCAGTGCCAGGGTTGAACAGTGTCAGGGTTGAGCAGTGTCAGGGTTGAGGAGTGGGAGGGTTGAGCAGTGTCAGGGTTGAACAGTGTCAGGGTTGAGCAGTGTCAGGGTTGAGGAGTGGGAGGGTTGAGCAGTGTCAGGGTTGAGCAGTGTCAGGGTTGAGGAGTGGGAGGGTTGAGCAGTGTCAGGGTTGAGCAGTGCCAGGGTTGAACAGTGTCAGGGTTGAGCAGTGTCAGGGTTGAGGAGTGGGAGGGTTGAGCAGTGTCAGGGTTGCGCAGTGGGAGGGTTGAGCAGTGTCAGGGTTGAGCAGTGCCAGGGTTGAACAGTGTCAGGGTTGAGCAGTGTCAGGGTTGAGGAGTGGGAGGGTTGAGCAGTGTCAGGGTTGCGCAGTGGGAGGGTTGAGCAGTGTCAGGGTTGCGCAGTGGGAGGGTTGAGCAGTGTCAGGGTTGAGCAGTGTCAGGGTTGAGGAGTGGGAGGGTTGAGCAGTGTCAGGGTTGCGCAGTGGGAGGGTTGAGCAGTGTCAGGGTTGAGCAGTGTCAGGGTTGAGGAGTGGGAGGGTTGAGCAGTGTCAGGGTTGCGCAGTGGGAGGGTTGAGCAGTGTCAGGGTTGAGCAGTGCCAGGGTTGAGCAGTGCCAGGGTGCTCCTGCTACCTTTAATATATATCCTCCATCCAGCGACACCAGTGCCACCTCCCTCCCTCCTCCCTCCCTCCCTCCCTCCCTCCCTCCCTCCCTCCCTCCCTCCTCCTCCCTCCCTCCCTCCCTCCTCCCTCCCTCCCTCCCTCCCTCCTCCTCCTCCTTCCTCCCTCCCTCTCCTCCCTCCCTCCCTCCCTCCCTCCCTCCCTCCCTCCTTCTCTCCCTCCCTCCCTCCCTCCCTCCCTACAGTCCTGGAGTTATCAACGTCAGTAACTACTTCTCCTCCCCCTCCCTCTCCCTCCCTCCCTCCCACCAGTCCTACCATCCAAAATAGTCTTCTTTAAATCTCACTCTTACAACCCCTCCTCCCCCCTCCCCCACCCCATCCCCCCTTCCCTCCTCCCCCTCTCTTCTTTCTTCTCCGTCTCCCCTCCCCTCCTCTCCCCTCCCACTTTCTCCATTTTCCAACTTCTCCCCCCCTTTTCCCTCTTCTTCCTCCACCTTCCATTCCCTCCCCTCCCTCCTCTCTGTCAACTTCTTGTCCTTCCTTCAGTTCTCCCTTCCTTCACTTCCACCCTCCTTCAATTCTCCCTTCCTTCAGTTCTCTCTTCCTTCATTTCTCCCTTCCTCCTACCACACACAGGACGGGTCTACCTACCTGGAGGGTATTCCAGGGATCAACGCCCCCGCGACCCGGTCCACGACCAGGCCTCTTGGTGGATTAGATCCTGATCAACGAGGCTGTTACTGCAGGCCGCACTACAGCCCGTCTGATCCGGTACTGACGTTAGGTATCTGTCCAGCTCCCTCTTGACGACAACCAGGGGTCTATTGGTAATTCCCCTTATGGCTGATGGGAGGCTGTTGAACAGTCTTGGGCCCCGGACACTTATTACGTTTTCTCTTAGTGTACTAATGGCGCCCCTGCTTTTCACTGGGGGTATATTGCATCACCTGCCAAGTCTTTTGCTTTCGTAGGGAGCGATTTCTGTGTGCAGGTTAGGGACCAGTCCCTTCGGATCTTCCAGGTGTAGATTATGATACATATCCAGTGAGTACAAGTCAAGTGCTTCCAGGCGTTTCCAGTAGTTAAGGTGTTTGATGAAATTTATACGTGCAGTAAAGGTTCACTGAAGTCTCTAGATCTGCAATTTAACCTGCCTTGAATGGGGATGTTTATGAACAGCAGTATTCCAGCCTAGAGAGAACAAATGATTTAAAAAGGATCATCATTGGCTTAGCATCTCTTGTCTTGAATGTTCTCATTATCCATCCTATCAGTTTCCTAGCAGATGTGATAGTGGCATTGTTGTGGTCCTTGAAGGTGAGGTCTTCAGACATTACCACACCCAGGTCCTTCACATTACTTTCCCACTATTGTGTGATTGGAGTTTGTAGTATACTCAGTTCTAGTTATTATTTCTTCCAGTTTTCCATAACGGAGAAGTTGGAATTTGTCTTCATTGAACATCATATTGTTCTCTGTTGCCCATTGGAAAACTTGGTTTATATCTTCTTGGAGCTTTGCCGTGTCCTCAATGGATGACACTCTCATGCAGATCCTAGTATCGTCTGCAAAAGATGATACAGTGCTGTGGTTTACATCTCTGTCTATGTCTGGTATGAGAATAAGGAACAGGATAGGTGCGAGTACTGTGCCTTGTGGAACAGAGCTCTTCACTATGGCAGCATCTGATTTAACACTGTTTACAAGTACTCTTTGTGTTAGTTTGGTTAGAAAGTTGAAGATCCATCTGCCTACTTTGTTAGTTATCCTTTTAGCACGCATTTTGTGTGCTATTACACCATGATCGCATTTGTCAAAGGCTTTTGCAAAATCTGTGTATACTACATCTGCATTCTGTATATTTTCTAGTGCATCTAAGACCATATCATAGTTGTCCAATAGTTGCGAGAGGCAGGAGCGACCTGATGTGAAACCATGTTGCCCTGGATTGTGCGATTCTTGGGAGTCCAGGTGGTTTGTAATCCTGCTTCTTAGTTCTTAGCTACTGCTTTGCTGCCACCTTTATGGAGCGGGACTATATCCATTGTTGTCAGTGACTGGAATCTCACCTGTGTCTATGCTCCATCTCCACAGCATACTTAGGGCCCGTGAGAGGGGTTTCTTGCAGTTCTTAATGAACACAGAGTTCCACGAGTCTGGGCCTGGGGCTGAGTGCATGGGCATGTCGTTGATGGCTTTCTCAAAGACTAATGGAGTTATGTGAGAAATTTGTCATACATTGACAGGGTTTTGAGGTTCATTCATGAAAAAATTTGTTGAGAAATGGGATTACCAGCTAAGTTTAAATATAGGGAAACTTAATTTAGAAAGACAGCTCATCACCTGCACAGCCGCCCCTGCAGACGAGGTCTTGTGAAGCTATCGAAGTCATCTCTCAACGGGCTGTAAATGAGTTATAATTTGTAAGATTATAAATTACCCCTAGGGGGTGTTATGTCAGCATATTTCATTCACTGATTGCTGACAAACTTACGTCTGTGGACTCAAAGGTCCGCATATCACCGGGGTTTATGATAAGTGACTAACTCACGATTTTATACTCAACTGCGCAGTCAATAGTAGCACATCACGGTTAGAACATTTACCTGGGTATATGTATCTGACCCGAAATTTTACGCCCCGGATACCCGTTGAGTTGATTGAAGAATAGTGTTCTTTAAAGAATGTCCCCACTACACTCTGTTGGATCGCAACACTCGTTGTTACACTGTTCATAAATAATTGTTCACACCAATATCATGAAGAAGCTGATCACACTTCTCTGTAAGTGTTTATTGTGTTTTGTGAGACACTTTGTTCACATTAACGCACAGATCGTTCTTTGTTGTTATCCTGGCGTCAGTGTCACTCTCAGTAGAGTAAAAAGTAATCTGAAGACGCCAAAACGCCCCACGCCGTCACTGCCCCCAGCAAAAAGGAAAGCTGACCTGTACTTTTGCTTCCTTGCCACTTCCTCGATGAAGCAAAGCAGAATGTTTAAATTTGCTGTCTTAAGCATGGACAACAATGTCCACTATCTTTACTATGGTAATAAAGTGGGAGCAGAATTTTCCTTAATCGTCCTGCTAAGGTAAGAGATGTACTGTCTCTTATTAAAATACACTCTGCAACACTGGACTGCAAGGAGCGGCGGTCGCTTGACCACGTCGCATACTCGTACGGCATCTGTGATCAATTACTCACTGTAGCAGTAAACAAGACGCTTGCCCCTTCTGAGAGGGCTGGGCCCCTCAGGGCTGAAAGGGGCTGAAGGGGGCTGATACCCCCTTCCTGGAGAAAATTTCTCCACAAAATTATTGGATTTTCTATCTTTAGACTGATTAGTGGTAGTGGGTATGGTGTGTCTACCACACACAGACTAGGTATGGGGTGTCTACCACACACAGGAGGGGTATGGGGTACCTTCCACACACAGGAGGGGTAAGGGGTGTCTACCACACACAGAATGAGTATGGGGTGTCTACCACAAATAGGACTGGTATGGAGTGTCTACCACACACAGAAGGGGTATGGGGTGCCTACCACACACACAGGAAGGGTATGGAGTGACTACCACACACAGGAGGGGTATCGAGTGTCTACCATATACAGGAGGGGTATGGAGTGTCTACCACACACAGGAGGGGTATGGAGTGTCTACCACACACAGGAGGAATATGGAATGTCTACCACACACAGGAGGGGTATGGAGTGTCTACCACACACAGAATGGGTATGGAGTGTCTACCACACACAGGAGGAATATGGAATGTCTACCACACACAGGAGGGTATGGAGTGTCTACCACACACAGAATGGGTATGGAGTGTCTACCACACACAAGAGGGGTATTGAGTGTCTACCACACACATAAGGGGTATGGAGTGTTTACCACACACAGGAGGGGTATGGAGTGTCTACCGCACACATAACGGGTATGGAGTGTTTACCACACACAGGAGGGGTATGGAGTGTCTACCACACACAGGAGGGGTATGGAGTGTCTACCACACACGGGAGGGGTATGGAGTGTCTACCACACACAGGAGGGGTATTGGGTGTCTACCACACACAAGAGGGGTATGGGGTGTCTATACACAGAATAGGTAAGGAAGATCTATCACACACAAGATGGGTGACGAACATCTATCACATTCAGGATGGGTCAGGAACATCTCTCACACACAGGATGGGTCAGGAACATCTCTCACACACAGGATGGGTCAGGAACATCTATCATACACAGGATGGGTCAGGAACATCTCTCACACACAGGATGGGTCAGGAACATCTCTCACACACAGGATGGGTCAGGAACATCTCTCACACACAGGATGGGTCAGGAACATCTATCACACACAGGATGGGTCAGGAACATCTATCACACACAGGATGGGTAAGGAACATCTCACACAGAGGATGGGTCAGGAACATCTATCACACACAGGATGGGTCAGGAACATCTCTCACACACAGAAGGGTGCACAACTCTACGGTCGTCTCCCACCAGGTTTCACTGTCTCATGTGTGTCTCGTCCAGCGTGGAGAATAATTACTGTAAGATGGTGTGAGGGAACCAGGGATGATTGATCATTGTCAGCAGACGCTTCTTATAGTTTAATAATTTTTGCGTTTGAGCTTCATGATCAACAAGAACCTAATCATAGACATAATCACAAAAGAAATATTCTCTGACCACAACATGACCAACAGCCTGATTGATCAGGCCGTCAGCCAGGAGACCTGTCTGTAGGTTCTTCTTATTTACGAGGCGCCGGTTTAGCGCTTCCCTATAAATATAATTAATAATAATAATAACAATAATAATGTGTAGTACATGTGACTGGGTGATGGTGCTAGCAAGAGGCATGACACATGTCGTATATAGTTTGGTGAGCGAGTCATATGGTTCCGACGGATCCTGGGTGAATCTCTGGTGATATGTTGGGTATCACACTCACCCCCCCCCCTTTCCCTTGCCGTGTGTTTGCAACGCTGTGTTTGAGTCTGGTTTTGTAACCCGCTTCACTCCCTCTGGAAAATTCCCTCGATTACCTTTGATGGTTTCACAGCAGCGCAACACCTGGTTAATTTAGTATTGTTAGTGCTTTTATATCCCTTACCTTTGATATACCTTTGATGGGTTTCAAGAGTCTTTCTACCCGGGTCAGGCCATGGACCCGGGGTCGTCTGGTGTTGCCTGGTTAACCAGGGTGTTGCTGTACAGGGCCCGCTGCCCCCCATACCCTTCACAGCCTGGTTGATTTGGCACTTGTAAAGATTTAAAATGTTCCCCGCCGTGTTTGTCCTGCACGTTGGAACGTCAAAGAATTTTACACCATCCCCCCAACTACACCTTTTATTGGCGTCTCTTCTTTTGCCATCTCTGTTCATTATTCTCATCACTAATTTCTCACCACAAGGGAATGGTGAAGTGCCCGTGGTGGTCTTACACTATTTTTTTATATACTATAAAAGGGAAAATCATAGTGTGTTGTTCATATTCTGTTGATAGTTACATTGTGGGAACACCAGTAGGGGCTGCTACCTATTCTGTTGATAGTTTCTTTTGGGAACATCAGTAGTGTGCTGCTACACTATTCTGTATGATAGTTACATTGTGGGAACACCAGTAGTGTGCTGCTACACTATTCTGTATGATAGTTACATTGTGGGAACACCAGTAGTGTGCTGCTACATTATTCTGTATGACAGTTACGTTGTGGGAACACCAGTAGTGTGCTGCTACATTATTCTGTATGATAGTTACATTGTGGGAACACCAGTAGTGTGCTGCTACATTATTCTGTATGATAGTTACATTGTGGGAACACCAGTAGTGTGCTGCTACATTATTCTGTATGATAGTTACATTGTGGGAACATCAGTAGTGTGCTGCTACACTATTCTGTATGATAGTTACATTGTGGGAACATCAGTAGTGTGCTGCTACACTATTCTGTATGATAGTTACATTGTGGGAACACCAGTAGTGTGCTGCTACATTATTCTGTATGATAGTTACATTGTGGGAACATCAGTAGTGTGCTGCTACATTATTCTGTATGACAGTTACGTTGTGGGAACAAAAGTAGTGTGCTGCTACATTATTCTGTATGACAGTTACGTTGTGGGAACAAAAGTAGTGTGCTGCTACATTATTCTGTATGACAGTTACGTTGTGGGAACAAAAGTAGTGTGCTGCTACATTATTCTGTATGACAGTTACGTTGTGGGAACAAAAGTAGTGTGCTGCTACATTATTCTGTATGACAGTTACGTTGTGGAACAAAAGTAGTGTGCTGCTACATTATTCTGTAGACAGTTACGTTGTGGGAACAAAAGTAGTGTGCTGCTACATTATTCTGTATGACAGTTACGTTGTGGGAACAAAAGTAGTGTGCTGCTACATTATTCTGTATGACAGTTACGTTGTGGGAACAAAAGTAGTGGGCTGCTACACTATTCTGTGTCATAATTACATTGTGGGAACAAAAGTAGTGTGCTGCTACACTATTCTGTGTCATAATTACATTGTGGGAACACCTGTAGTGTGCTGCTACACTACTGGTTTCTTAAATCAGTCCGTCAGCCTGAGCTGGGAGACTTCAGTAGGGTGATGAAGATATGGACCAGCATTCCACCATGCGTACGGTAACTACCTCACCTCAAAGGTTTCAATCCACCACTAACCAGAGTTACTGTTACTTGCTAATACTCGCCGTTTTCGGCTACAGCTGAGGCAAAGCCTAAACTGATATCAGTGTATAACACTTGAATTCAACGAACTTGCAAAGACTCTCTGATCCCACGAGCAAAGATTCTCTGATCCCACGTGTAAAGACTCTCTGATCCCACGTGTAAAGACTCTCTGATCCCACGTACAAAGATTCCCTGGACCCACGTGTAAAGACTCTCTGATCCCATTTACAAAGATTCCCTGATCCCACGTACAAAGACTCCCTGATCCCACGTACAAAGACTCCCTGATCCCACGTACAAAAATTCAATGATCCCACGTTGGTAAAACTCACGCACATAAAACTACATAATTCCGGGAAAAAGCAGTGGCATTTGAGTAGCGTTTTTCACGCGTTTCATTTCGACGATCCTAAATTCTGGCAACATTCATCCTGCACCAGAATTCTTATGCCACCGGAGTGAGTTTTTTTTTTTTAGAGCCGCGGACGTTGTTTACTGAATCAAAATTCATTTCAGAGAGGTCGGCTTCGCTCTTAAGATAGAAAAATGCATTACCTTGCTTCTGCTGCTGTTGTTGTTGATGCTGCTGGTGCTGTTGTTGTTGCTGCTGTTGTTGTTGTTGATGCTGCTGGTGCTGTTGTTGTTGCTGCTGCTGGTGCTGTTGTTGTTGATGCTGCTGGTGCTGTTGTTGTTGATGCTGCTGCTGTTGTTGTTGATGCTGCTGGTGCTGTTGTTGTTGTTGATGCTGCTGGTGCTGTTGTTGTTGATGCTGCTGGTGCTGCTGGTGCTGTTGTTGATGCTGCTGGTGCTGTTGTTGTTGATGCTGCTGCTGCTGTTGATGCTGCTGCTGCTGTTGTTGATGCTGCTGGTGCTGTTGTTGTTGATGCTGCTAGTGCTGTTGTTGTTGATGCTGCTGTGCTGCTGGTGCTGTTGTTGATGCTGCTGGTGCTTTGTTGTTGATGCTGCTGGTGCTGTTGTTGTTGATGCTGCTGGTGCTGTTGTTGTTGATGCTGCTGGTGTTGTTGTTGTTGATGCTGCTGGTGCTGTTGTTGATGCTGCTGGTGCTGTTGTTGTTGATGCTGCTGGTGCTGTTGTTGTTGATGCTGCTGGTGCTGTTGTTGTTGATGCTGCTGGTACGTGTTGTTGTTGATGCTGCTGGTGCTGTTGCTGTTGATGCTGCTGGTACTGTTGTTGTTGATGCTGCTGCTGTTGTTGTTGATGCTGCTGCTGTTGTTGTTGATGCTGCTGCTGTTGTTGATGCTGCTACTGCTGTGTTGATGCTGCTGGTGCTGTTGCTGTTGATGCTGCTGGTACTGTTGTTGTTGATGCTGCTGCTGTTGTTGTTGATGCTGCTGGTACTGTTGTTGTTGATGCTGCTGGTGTTGTTGTTGTTGATGCTGCTGCTGTTGTTGTTGATGCTGCTGCTGCTGTTGTTGTTGATGCTGCTACTGCTGTGTTGATGTTGCTGGTGCTGTTGCTGTTGATGCTGCTGGTACTGTTGTTGTTGATGCTGCTGCTGTTGTTGTTGATGCTGCTGGTACTGTTGTTGTTGATGTTGCTGGTACTGTTGTTGTTGATGTTGCTGGTACTGTTGTTGTTGATGCTGCTGGTACTGTTGTTGTTGATGCTGCTGGTACTGTTGTTGTTGATGCTGCTGGTACTGTTGTTGTTGATGCTGCTGGTACTGTTGTTGTTGATGCTGCTGGTACTGTTGTTGTTGATGCTGCTGGTACTGTTGTTGTTGATGCTGCTGCTGTTGTTGTTGATGCTGCTGGTACTGTTGTTGTTGATGTTGCTGGTGCTGTTGTTGTTGATGCTGCTGGTACTGTTGTTGTTGATGTTGCTGGTACTGTTGTTGTTGATGCTGCTGGTACTGTTGTTGTTGATGCTGCTGGTACTGTTGTTGTTGATGCTGCTGGTACTGTTGTTGTTGATGCTGCTGGTACTGTTGTTGTTGATGCTGCTGGTACTGTTGTTGTTGATGCTGCTGGTACTGTTGTTGTTGATGCTGCTGCTGTTGTTGTTGATGCTGCTGGTACTGTTGTTGTTGATGTTGCTGGTACTGTTGTTGTTGATGCTGCTGGTGCTGTTGTTGTTGATGCTGCTGGTACTGTTGTTGTTGATGCTGCTGGTACTGTTGTTGTTGATGCTGCTGGTACTGTTGTTGTTGATGTTGCTGGTACTGTTGTTGTTGATGCTGCTGGTACTGTTGTTGTTGATGCTGCTGCTGCTGTTGTTGTTGATGCTGCTACTGCTGTGTTGATGTTGCTGGTGCTGTTGCTGTTGATGCTGCTGGTACTGTTGTTGTTGATGCTGCTGGTACTGTTGTTGTTGATGTTGCTGGTGCTGTTGTTGTTGATGTTGCTGGTACTGTTGTTGTTGATGTTGCTGGTACTGTTGTTGTTGATGCTGCTGGTACTGTTGTTGTTGATGCTGCTGGTACTGTTGTTGTTGATGCTGCTGGTACTGTTGTTGTTGATGCTGCTGGTACTGTTGTTGTTGATGCTGCTGGTACTGTTGTTGTTGATGCTGCTGGTACTGTTGTTGTTGATGCTGCTGCTGTTGTTGTTGATGCTGCTGGTACTGTTGTTGTTGATGTTGCTGGTGCTGTTGTTGTTGATGCTGCTGGTACTGTTGTTGTTGATGTTGCTGGTACTGTTGTTGTTGATGCTGCTGGTACTGTTGTTGTTGATGCTGCTGGTACTGTTGTTGTTGATGCTGCTGGTACTGTTGTTGTTGATGCTGCTGGTACTGTTGTTGTTGATGCTGCTGGTACTGTTGTTGTTGATGCTGCTGGTACTGTTGTTGTTGATGCTGCTGCTGTTGTTGTTGATGCTGCTGGTACTGTTGTTGTTGATGCTGCTGGTACTGTTGTTGTTGATGCTGCTGGTACTGTTGTTGTTGATGTTGCTGGTACTGTTGTTGTTGATGCTGCTGGTACTGTTGTTGTTGATGCTGCTGCTGCTGTTGTTGTTGATGCTGCTACTGCTGTGTTGATGTTGCTGGTGCTGTTGCTGTTGATGCTGCTGGTGCTGTTGCTGTTGATGCTGCTGGTGCTGTTGTTGTTGATGCTGCTGCTGTTGTTGTTGATGCTGCTGCTGTTGTTGTTGATGCTGCTACTGCTGTGTTGATGATGCTTCTGCTGTTGTTGTTGATGCTGCTACTGCTGTGTTGTTGATGCTGCTGCTGTTGTTGTTGAGGGCTGCTGCTGTTGTTGTTGATGCTGCTACTGCTGTGTTGTTGATGCTGCTGCTGTTGTTGTTGATGCTGCTGGTACTGTTGTTGTTGATGCTGCTGGTGCTGTTGTTGTTGATGCTGCTGCTGTTGTTGTTGATGCTGCTGCTGTTGTTGATGCTGCTGTTGTTGATGCTGCTGTTGCTGTTGTTGTTGATGCTGCTGCTGTTGTTGTTGATGCTGCTGGTACTGTTGTTGTTGATGCTGCTGGTGCTGTTGTTGTTGATGCTGCTGGTGCTGTTGTTGTTGATGCTGCTGGTACTGTTGTTGTTGATGCTGCTGGTGCTGTTGTTGTTGATGCTGCTGGTACTGTTGTTGTTGATGCTGCTGGTGCTGTTGTTGTTGATGCTGCTGGTGCTGTTGTTGTTGATGCTGCTGGTACTGTTGTTGTTGATGCTGCTGCTGTTGTTGTTGATGCTGCTGGTGCTGTTGTTGTTGATGCTGCTGGTGCTGTTGTTGTTGATGCTGCTGGTACTGTTGTTGTTGATGCTGCTGGTGCTGTTGTTGTTGATGCTGCTGGTACTGTTGTTGTTGATGCTGCTGGTGCTGTTGTTGTTGATGCTGCTGGTACTGTTGTTGTTGATGCTGCTGGTGCTGTTGTTGTTGATGCTGCTGCTGTTGTTGTTGATGCTGCTGGTACTGTTGTTGTTGATGCTGTGCTGTTGTTGTTGATGCTGCTGGTACTGTTGTTGTTGATGCTGCTGGTGCTGTTGTTGTTGATGCTGCTGGTGCTGTTGTTGTTGATGCTGCTGGTACTGTTGTTGTTGATGCTGCTGGTGCTGTTGTTGTTGATGCTGCTGGTACTGTTGTTGTTGATGCTGCTGGTGCTGTTGTTGTTGATGCTGCTGGTGCTGTTGTTGTTGATGCTGCTGGTACTGTTGTTGTTGATGCTGCTGCTGTTGTTGTTGATGCTGCTGGTACTGTTGTTGTTGATGCTGCTGGTACTGTTGTTGTTGATGTTGCTGGTACTGTTGTTGTTGATGTTGCTGGTACTGTTGTTGTTGATGCTGCTGGTACTGTTGTTGTTGATGCTGCTGGTACTGTTGTTGTTGATGCTGCTGTACTGTTGTTGTTGATGCTGCTGGTACTGTTGTTGTTGATGCTGCTGGTACTGTTGTTGTTGATGCTGCTGGTACTGTTGTTGTTGATGCTGCTGGTGCTGTTGTTGTTGATGCTGCTGGTACTGTTGTTGTTGATGTTGCTGGTGCTGTTGTTGTTGATGCTGCTGGTACTGTTGTTGTTGATGCTGCTGGTGCTGTTGTTGTTGATGCTGCTGGTACTGTTGTTGTTGATGCTGCTGGTGCTGTTGTTGTTGATGCTGCTGGTACTGTTGTTGTTGATGCTGCTGGTGCTGTTGTTGTTGATGCTGCTGGTACTGTTGTTGTTGATGCTGCTGGTGCTGTTGTTGTTGATGCTGCTGGTGCTGTTGTTGTTGATGCTGCTGGTACTGTTGTTGTTGATGTTGCTGGTACTGTTGTTGTTGATGCTGCTGGTGCTGTTGTTGTTGATGCTGCTGGTGCTGTTGTTGTTGATGCTGCTGGTACTGTTGTTGTTGATGCTGCTGGTGCTGTTGTTGTTGATGCTGCTGGTGCTGTTGTTGTTGATGCTGCTGGTGCTGTTGTTGTGATGCTGCTGGTACTGTTGTTGTTGATGCTGCTGGTGCTGTTGTTGTTGATGCTGCTGGTACTGTTGTTGTTGATGCTGCTGGTGCTGTTGTTGTTGATGCTGCTGGTACTGTTGTTGTTGATGTTGCTGGTACTGTTGTTGTTGATGCTGCTGGTACTGTTGTTGTTGATGCTGCTGGTACTGTTGTTGTTGATGCTGCTGCTGTTGTTGTTGATGCTGCTGGTACTGTTGTTGTTGATGCTGCTGGTGCTGTTGTTGTTGATGCTGCTGGTACTGTTGTTGTTGATGTTGCTGGTGCTGTTGTTGTTGATGCTGCTGGTACTGTTGTTGTTGATGCTGCTGGTGCTGTTGTTGTTGATGCTGCTGGTACTGTTGTTTGTGATGCTGCTGCTGTTGTTGTTGATGCTGCTGGTACTGTTGTTGTTGATGCTGCTGGTACTGTTGTTGTTGATGCTGCTGGTACTGTTGTTGTTGATGTTGCTGCTGTTGTTGTTGATGCTGCTGGTGCTGTTGTTGTTGATGCTGCTGGTACTGTTGTTGTTGATGCTGCTGGTACTGTTGTTGTTGATGCTGCTGCTGTTGTTGTTGATGCTGCTGGTACTGTTGTTGTTGATGCTGCTGGTGCTGTTGTTTGTTGATGCTGCTGGTGCTGTTGTTGTTGATGCTGCTGGTGCTGTTGTTGTTGATGCTGCTGGTGCTGTTGTTGTTGATGCTGCTGGTACTGTTGTTGTTGATGCTGCTGGTACTGTTGTTGTTGATGCTGCTGCTGTTGTTGTTGATGCTGCTGGTACTGTTGTTGTTGATGTTGCTGCTGTTGTTGTTGATGCTGCTGGTGCTGTTGTTGTTGATGCTGCTGGTACTGTTGTTGTTGATGCTGCTGCTGTTGTTGTTGATGCTGCTGGTACTGTTGTTGTTGATGCTGCTGGTGCTGTTGTTGTTGATGCTGCTGGTGCTGTTGTTGTTGATGCTGCTGGTACTGTTGTTGTTGATGCTGCTGGTACTGTTGTTGTTGATGTTGCTGGTACTGTTGTTGTTGATGCTGCTGGTACTGTTGTTGTTGATGTTGCTGGTACTGTTGTTGTTGATGCTGCTGGTACTGTTGTTGTTGATGCTGCTGGTACTGTTGTTGTTGATGCTGCTGCTGTTGTTGTTGATGCTGCTGGTACTGTTGTTGTTGATGCTGCTGGTGCTGTTGTTGTTGATGCTGCTGGTGCTGTTGTTGTTGATGCTGCTGGTGCTGTTGTTGTTGATGCTGCTGGTGCTGTTGTTGTTGATGCTGCTGGTACTGTTGTTGTTGATGCTGCTGCTGTTGTTGTTGATGCTGCTGGTACTGTTGTTGTTGATGCTGCTGGTGCTGTTGTTGTTGATGCTGCTGGTGCTGTTGTTGTTGATGCTGCTGGTGCTGTTGTTGTTGATGCTGCTGCTGTTGTTGTTGATGCTGCTGCTGTTGTTGATGCTGCTGTTGTTGATGCTGCTGTTGCTGTTGTTGTTGATGCTGCTGCTGTTGTTGTTGATGCTGCTGCTGTTGTTGATGCTGCTGGTGCTGTTGTTGTTGATGCTGCTGGTGCTGTTGTTGTTGATGCTGCTGGTGCTGTTGTTGTTGATGCTGCTGCTGTTGTTGATGCTGCTGGTGCTGTTGTTGATGCTGCTGCTGTTGTTGATGCTGCTGCTGTTGTTGTTGATGCTGCTACTGCTGTGTTGATGCTGCTGGTGCTGTTGCTGTTGATGCTGCTGGTACTGTTGTTGTTGATGCTGCTGCTGTTGTTGTTGATGCTGCTGGTACTGTTGTTGTTGATGCTGCTGGTGCTGTTGCTGTTGATGCTGCTGGTGCTGTTGTTGTTGATGCTGCTACTGCTGTTGTTGTTGATGCTGCTGCTGCTGTTGTTGTTGATGCTGCTGCTGTTGTTGTTGATGCTGCTACTGCTGTGTTGATGATGCTGCTGCTGTTGTTGTTGATGCTGCTACTGCTGTGTTGATGATGCTGCTGCTGTTGTTGTTGATGCTGCTGGTGCTGTTGTTGTTGATGCTGCTGCTGCTGTTGTTGTTGATGCTGCTGCTGTTGTTGTTGATGCTGCTACTGCTGTGTTGATGATGCTGCTGCTGTTGTTGTTGATGCTGCTGGTGCTGTTGTTGTTGATGCTGCTGCTGCTGTTGTTGTTGATGCTGCTGCTGTTGTTGTTGATGCTGCTACTGCTGTGTTGATGATGCTGCTGCTGTTGTTGTTGATGCTGCTGCTGCTGTTGTTGTTGATGCTGCTGCTGCTGTTGTTGTTGATGCTGCTGCTGTTGTTGTTGATGCTGCTACTGCTGTGTTGATGATGCTGCTGCTGTTGTTGTTGATGCTGCTGCTGTTGTTGTTGATGCTGCTGCTGTTGTTGTTGATGCTGCTACTGCTGTGTTGATGATGCTGCTGCTGTTGTTGTTGATGCTGCTACTGCTGTGTTGTTGATGCTGCTGCTGTTGTTGTTGATGCTGCTGCTGTTGTTGTTGATGCTGCTACTGCTGTGTTGTTGATGCTGCTGCTGTTGTTGTTGATGCTGCTGGTACTGTTGTTGTTGATGCTGCTGCTGTTGTTGTTGATGCTGCTGGTACTGTTGTTGTTGATGCTGCTGGTGCTGTTGTTGTTGATGCTGCTGGTGCTGTTGTTGTTGATGCTGCTGGTGCTGTTGTTGTTGATGCTGCTGCTGTTGTTGTTGATGCTGCTGCTGTTGTTGATGCTGCTGTTGTTGATGCTGCTGTTGCTGTTGTTGATGCTGCTGCTGTTGTTGTTGATGCTGCTGCTGTTGTTGATGCTGCTGGTGCTGTTGTTGTTGATGCTGCTGGTGCTGTTGTTGTTGATGCTGCTGCTGCTGTTGTTGTTGATGCTGCTGCTGTTGTTGATGCTGCTGGTGCTGTTGTTGATGCTGCTGCTGTTGTTGATGCTGCTACTGCTGTGTTGATGCTGCTGCTGGTGCTGTTGTTGTTGATGCTGCTGCTGGTGCTGTTATTATTGATGCTGATGGTGCTGTTGTTGTTGATGCTGCTGCTGTTGTTGATGCTGCTACTGCTGTGTTGATGATGATGCTGCTGTTGTTGATGCTGCTGCTGTTGTTGATGCTGCTGGTATTGTTGATGCTGGTGCTGCTTTTGTTAATGCTGCTGCTGCTGTTGTTGATGCTGCTACTGCTGCTGTGTTGATGCTGCTGCTGCTGTTGTTGATGCTGCTGCTGTTGTTGATGCTGCTACTGCTGCTATGTTGATGCTGATGCTGCTGCTGTTGCTAATGCTGCTACCGCTGCTGTGTTGATGCTGCTGCTGCTGTTGTTGATGCTGCTACTGCTGCTGTGTTGATGCTCCTGCTGCTGCTGTTGTTAATGCTGCTACCGCTGCTGTGTTGGCACTGCTGCTGTTGTTGATGCTGCTACTGCTGCTGTGTTGATGATGATGATGCTGCTGTTGTTGATGCTGCTACTGCTGTTGTCAACATACATTAGCCGTGATGCCACGGACTTCAAATACTGTCAGGTCAGCAGAGTTCCAACCCTGCTAGACGCACCGCAGTGAGGGAGCAGCAGACAGACACCTACCATCAGACAGACACCTACCATCAGACAGACACCTACCATCAGACAGACACCTACCATCAGACAGACACCTACCATCAGACAGACACCTACCATCAGGCAGACACCTACCATCAGACAGACACCTACCATCAGACAGACACCTACCATCAGACAGACACCTACCATCAGACAGACACCTACCATCAGACAGACACCTCCCATCAGGCAGACACCTACCATAGACAGACACCTACCATCAGACAGACACCTACCATCAGACAGACACCTACCATCAGACAGACACCTACCATCAGACAGACACCTACCATCAGACAGACACCTACCATCAGACAGACACCTACCATCAGACAGACACCTACCATCAGACAGACACCTACCATCAGACAGACACCTACCATCAGACAGACACCTACCATCAGACAGACACCTACCATCAGACAGACACCTACCATCAGGCAGACACCTACCATCAGACAGACACCTACCATCAGACAGACACCTACCATCAGACAGACACCTACCATCAGACAGATACCTACCATCAGACAGACACCTACCATCAGACAGACACCTACCATCAGACAGACACCTACCATCAGACAGACACCTACCATCAGACAGACACCTACCATCAGACAGAACCTACCATCAAGACAGACACCTACCATCAGACAGACACCTACCATCAGACAGACACCTACCATCAGACAGACACCTACCATCAGACAGACACCTACCATCAGACAGACACCTACCATCAGACAGACACCTACCATCAGGCAGACACCTACCATCAGACAGACACCTACCATCAGACAGACACCTACCATCAGACAGACACCTACCATCAGACAGACACCTACCATCAGGCAGACACCTACCATCAGACAGACACCTACCATCAGACAGACACCTACCATCAGACACACAGGACAGGACTGCTGGCTGGGCTTCTCACTACCACTTTACCATCTCAGTTATTATTTACAATTTTTATTCCACTTAAGGAACCTTCCCGATAACTGTTAGCAGCGGTGGTTGGTTGAATTTTATTTATTTGCTGCTGCTCCTCCTCCTGGTCCTCCTCCTCCTCCTCCTCTTCCTCTTGGTCCTCCTCCTGCTCCTCCTCCTCAGAAGTAACTGAAGTGTATTATATTGTGATAAATGTTAAATGTGTTTCAGGGGAGTCGAACGTTAACTGTGAACGATCTTTTTTGAGTGTAAACGTCAGGATAAATATGGTTTCTCTTTTACATTAATATTAATGAAAGTCCAGTAATATAAGAGATATTACAAATAGATCTGTCTTCGGGAGGAATCCTGATAGATTGTTGTGACATTCCTGATGGTGTCAGGTTGCAGGATGCTGCCTGTGTCTTTATCTTGCCTGCACTAACAGTTCGAACAACCAGGCAGCAGGGATGGTGAAGTTCCGGGAGTTTCCCAGTCTTCACTAGGATAACCTCGAGGCTGTCACTAACACCAGTCTTCACTAGGATAACCTCGAGGCTGCCACTAACACCAGTCTTCACTAGGATAACCTCGAGGCTACCACTAACACCAGTCTTCACTAGGATAACTCGAGGCTACCACTAACACCAGTCTTCACTAGGATAACCTCGAGGCTACCACTAACACCAGTCTTCACTAGGATAACCTCGAGGCTACCACTAACACCAGTCTTCACTAGGATAACCTCGAGGCTACCACTAACACCAGTCTTCACTAGGATAACCTCGAGGCTGTCACTAACATCAGTCTTCACTAGGATAACCTCGAGGCTGCCACTAACACCAGTCTTCACTAGGATAACCTCGAGGCTGTCACTAACATCAGTCTTCACTAGGATAACCTCGAGGCTGTCACTAACACCAGTCTTCACTAGGATAACCTCGAGGCTACCACTAACACCAGTCTTCACTAGGATAACCTCGAGGCTGCCCCTAACACCAGTCTTCACTAGGATAACCTCGAGGCTGCCACTAACACCAGTCTTCACTAGGATAACCTCGAGGCTGCCACTAACACCAGTCTTCACTAGGATAACCTCGAGGCTGCCACTAACACCAGTCTTCACTAGGATAACCTCGAGGCTGCCACTAACACCAGTCTTCACTAGGATAACCTCGAGGCTACCACTAACACCAGTCTTCACTAGGATAACCTCGAGGCTGCCACTAACACCAGTCTTCACTAGGATAACCTCGAGGCTGCACTAACACCAGTCTTCACTAGGATAACCTCGAGGCTGCCACTAACACCAGTCTTCACTAGGATAACCTCGAGGCTACCACTAACACCAGTCTTCACTAGGATAACCTCGAGGCTGTCACTAACATCAGTCTTCACTAGGATAACCTCGAGGCTGCCACTAACACCAGTCTTCACTAGGATAACCTCGAGGCTGCCACTAACACAAGTTTTCACTAGGATAACCTCGAGGCTGCCACTAACACCAGTCTTCACTAGGATAACCTCGAGGCTGCCACTAACACCAGTCTTCACTAGGATAACCTCGAGGCTGCCACTAACACCAGTCTTCACTAGGATAACCTCGAGGCTGCCACTAACACCAGTTTTCACTAGGATAACCTCGAGGCTGCCACTAACACCAGTCTTCACTAGGATAACCTCGAGCTGCCACTAACACCAGTCTTCACTAGGATAACCTCGAGGCTGCCACTAACACCAGTTTTCACTAGGATAACCTCGAGGCTGCCACTAACACCAGTCTTCACTAGGATAACCTCGAGGCTGCCACTAACACCAGTCTTCACTAGGATAACCTCGAGGCTGCCACTAACACCAGTCTTCACTAGGATAACCTCGAGGCTGCCACTAACACCAGGCTTCACTAGGATAACCTCGAGGCTGCCACTAACACCAGTCTTCACTAGGATAACCTCGAGGCTGCCCACTAACACCAGTCTTCACTAGGATAACCTCGAGGCTGTCACTAACACCAGTCTTCACTAGGATAACCTCGAGGCTGTCACTAACACCAGTCTTCACTAGGATAACCTCGAGGCTACCACTAACACCAGTCTTCACTAGGATAACCTCGAGGCTGCCACCTAGCAGGTTATCACTAGGATAACCTCTTCACTAGGATAACCTCGAGGCTACCACTAACACCAGTCTTCACTAGGATAACCTCGAGGCTACCACTAACACCAGTCTTCACTAGGATAACCTCGAGGCTGCCACTAACACCAGTCTTCACTAGGATAACCTCGAGGCTGCCACTAACACCAGTCTTCACTAGGATAACTCGAGGCTGCACTAACACCAGTCTTCACTAGGATAACCTCGAGGCTGTCACTAACACCAGTCTTCACTAGGATAACCTCGAGGCTACCACTAACACCAGTCTTCACTAGGATAACCTCGAGGCTGCCACCTAGCAGGTTATCACTAGGATAACCTCTTCACTAGGATAACCTCGAGGCCCAAAAAAACCACTAACACCAGTTTTTCACTGGGGAAAACCTCGAGGCGGCCACTAACACCAGCCCCTTCACTAGGATAACCTCGGGCTCCCAATAACACCAGTCTTCACAGGATAACCCCCCGGGGGCCCCACAAAACACCTTTTCTTCCATAGGAAACCCTCGGGGTGTCCTAACCCCAGTCTTCACTAGGAAAAACCCTGGGAGGCTCCCAAACTAACACCCAGTTTTTCCACTAGGATAACCTCGAGTGTCATAACACCGGGTTTCCCCTGGAAACCTCAAAGGCTTTTCAAAACCCCCAGCCCCTTCACTAGGATAACCTCGAGGCAACCCCCAAAAAACCAGTCTTCACTAGGATAACCTCGAGGGCTCCCAAACTAACACCAGGTTTTTCACTAGGTCCCCCTTTTCGGGCCCCCCATAACCCAGTTTCCTGGAAAACCCTGAGGTTTGCCACTAAAAACCAGTTTCACAAGGATAACCCGGGGTTTTCACAAAACACCATTTCTTCAAAAAGGTTTCCCTCGAGGCTCCCAAACTAACCCCAGCCCTTCACTGGTGGGCCAAAAAGGGTTTCCCTAGTGCTCACACCATGCAGGAAACACACAAAAACACAGTTGAAACCTTGAGTAGATACGGGGAAAATTTGAAAAGGGCAAGTTCCCTCGGGACCTGTGAGTACATATACAAGCATATTTCCCTTTGGACCTGTGATAATTAAAGCAAATTTCCCTTTTGGCCCCTGTGAGTAATATACAAGGGGGTTTATTTTCCCAACCGGGAAATTTAATATAAAAACAGGGGGTGCCTTTTTGTGTCTAAACAAAATTTTACACATTAAAACCACAAAAACCCCCGGAGACTCTGATTTATATATAATACAACCACAGTCCCCTTTGGGGCCCCCCAAGCAGAGTGCCGTGGGGGCACCTCACAAATAAAACGTATCACAATCAAATCAGCAGGGGAGTGGGTTTTTCTGACGGGGGGTCTAAAATTTCACTGCCCATGTATTTTTCCACGGGTGCTGACCCCTGGGGAAATTTTTCCCCGGGCACGAAAAAAAAAGGGTTTTTATGGAATTTGTGTTTTTTTTGAGCACCCGGAAAAGTTTTGTGAAATTTGCATTTTTTGAATACTACTCCCCCGGGCCCACCCAAGGGGGATAATCACCCGTAAAATCTTTAAATTACGTCACCTGGAAAAATTTTTAAACATGGCGGGGGGACGTACCCGTGTTTGCCCGGAAACCCGGCTCAAAGGGGTTTTAAACCCTTCCCCAATTTTTTTGTTGACTATCAGCCCGGGCTTTTTCCCGGGCTACCTTTCCCACAGGTACCCCCTCCCTGGGGCCCAAACCTTTATTGGGGTTGGGGGGGGTGGGGGTTTTGCCCCGGGGGGGCCCGGGTTTTTTAAATTGGGGCCTTTTAAGTGTTTAACCAGATCATTAGTCTGTTGATGATATCCGCAGGCGGCCGGACTAGGGGAACCCAAAACCCTGGGGCTGATCAGAAACTGACTGGGGAAGGGAACCCTTCCTCGAAAAAGGGGGTTTCCCCTTGAAAATTTCCCCCCTTGAAGATTTTCCCTTTAAAAAATTTCCCCCCTTGAAGAATTCCCAAGAAGTTTCCCTTTTAAAAGATAGCCGGGACCCGTACGTATGAAAAATACGGGGAAAGTGGGGGGGTCCTCTTGGGGGTGTACTAAAGGGGCTTTCACTGTTTTTTCACTGGGATGTTTTTTCCCAATGTCTGCCAACCCTCTTGTTTCCTTTAGAGGGGTGTTTTCTCTGTATATTCTTCGATGTGCGATTTCCCGCCCCCTTACAAGGGACTTTTGGTGTTGAGCGTTTTCCCCAGTTTTAGAAAAAGGGGGGCCGGGGGGGGAGTATCATGACGGGTTTGGACATCTCTGGGGGTTTTAAAAATATTTAGTTATCCCACTCATCGTATTAAATAGGGGCTGTGGGGGAAAAACACTGTTGGGATTCTTCATTATCACTTTTCAAGTTTCTTCCATTAATTTCCCGCTTTACTGTTGATATTGTTTTTATTTCCTTTTAATATTTCTTTTGTTTTTTCGTGATTAAATTTGCCCCTTAATGTGTTTTTGGCTTCTTGGGGGGGCGCGTGGGGGGTTTTAATACGCCCTTTCCCCACCACTAAAAAGGTACGCCCTTTTTCCACTACCCAAAGGTACGCCCTTTTCCCCAAACTCAATGGTACACTTTCCCCCGCCAGTCGGGGTGGGATGGGGCCCCAGAGAAAGGATACCTCACATCCAGCGTCTGCCCTTTGAGGGTTTGGCCGTTCCTCACAAAGCCTGGGGATTTGGGTTAACATTTAAATAGAAATTCTGGGGTTCTGTTTGGGATGTTTTAAAGCTGTAGTTAGTGAGTTGTCTTTGGTATTTTTTAAACCCCAAACTATAAACAGTGGAAATCCCGCCCACAAAGGTTTGGCGGAAAAAATTATAGAGTTACTCAAACGCTGACATCTTTGAAATACTTCATGAACTATTTCCTCTTGTTTTTGATAACTGTGCTTACCTGGTAATTGTATGCCCGGGTACAATAAACCCATTTTATAAAGAAAAAGGGGTTTTTTGGGAAAACCCTGTGCCCAAGGGGTTTCTGCTGTGGTCCTTCCGGGAAAAGGGGATTTTTTTTAAAGTTATTACCTGAGGTAGGGAGTAAAAACCAGACACAGATTTTACTAAGAAAGGCCTTAATCAACTGATGCCCTTATAAAGCTACAAAAAAGCAACAACGTTTAAACTTGATGTAGTTCTCCATACAAAAAACCCCAACAACAGTGAATAAAAAAAATTTTTAAAAAATTGCAAAATAAAAGGTTTTTTTAACCCTCGCCGGGTTTGTTACACAAAACCCAAACATCTTGTTTACCCCCCTTACAGATTTTCTGTTTGCGTCGGGGGGACGGGGGTTGGAGATGGGGGGTGGAGGCCCCCGCATCCCCACCTCAGGGCTCCGTGGGCGTGGGTGTGGGCGTAGGGGGGACGACAAAACCCAGGGTTTCCCAAACGCCTCGACCAGTGCGCTCACTTCACAAAGGTACGTGGAGCTCCCCCCCCCTGCATGTGAGTACGGGGTGCCGCACCATTGTACTCTTCCCCCCACGTGTTGTAAAGGGATTGTTTTATATTCAGTCTGTAAGGGTGACGTCAGCGAGTGGAGAATGCAGGAGGGGTTTATGCACCTCACTGTAGCAGTGACAGTCAGCGGGGGGGAATTTAAAGCAAAGGGGTTCAGGGGCATCAAAATGTAGCCCGTGACAGTCATGGGAAATGGAGTGAATGCGGAGGTTCGTTTCACTCCGTAGCAGTGACAGTCGCGAGGGGAATTAATGCAAAAGGGGGTTCAGGGGGGGGGCACTCACTGTTTGCATGACAAATCAGCGAGTGGGTAAATGCCCGGAGGTTTCCCGTGACCTTTACTGTAGAAATGACAGTCAGCGAGTTTGGGGTAATGCAGGAGGTTCGTGCACTTTACTGTAGCAGTTACAGTAGCGAGTGGGGTAATGGGAGGTTTATGGGACTCACTGTAAACGTGAAGTCAGCGAGTGGAGTAATGAGGAGGTTCGGGCACTCACTGTAGCGTGACATTTACGGTGGAAATAATGCAGGAGGTTCAGGCACTTACGTACAGTGCAGTCAGCGAGTGGGGGTTAAATGCAGGGGGTTCCGGCCTTTACGTAGGGAGTGGGCCCGTCAGCGAGTGGGGGTAATTTCAGGAGGTTCAGTTTCACCACGTGCAGTGGGCAGTCAGGGGAAAATGGGTAATTTCAGGGGGTTCAAATGCCCCTTCACTGTAGCAGTGACAGTCAGGGGAGTGGAGAACACAGGAGGTTTCAGGGGGGGCAAATCACTTTTAAGGGAGTGGGGGCAGTCAGCGATTTGGGGGTAACACAGGAGGGTTTGTGCACTCATGTAGCAGTGACAGGCAGCGAGGGGGGGGGGTAACACAGGAGGTTAGTGGGGACCCCTGTTTGCAGTGAAAGCAGGGAAGTGGAAAAAGAACAAGGAGGGTTTACTGCACTCACTGTACTTTACAGTGACAGTCAGCGAGTGGAGTAACACAGGAGGTTCAGTGCACTCACTGTAGCAGTGACAGTCAGCGAGTGGAGTAATGCAGGAGGTTCAGTGCACTCACTGTAGCAGTGACAGTCAGCGAGTGGAGTAACACAGGAGGTTCAGTGCACTCACTGTAGCAGTGACAGTCAGCAGTGGAGTAACACAGGAGGTTCACTGCACTCACTGTAGCAGTGACAGTCAGCGAGTGGAGTAACACAGGAGGTTCAGTGCACTCACTGTAGCAGTGACAGTCAGCAAGTGGAGTAACACAGGAGGTTCAGTGCACTCACTGTAGCAGTGACAGTCAGCAAGTGGAGTAACACAGGAGGTTCAGTGCACTCACTGTAGCAGTGACAGTCAGCAAGTGGAGTAACACAGGAGGTTCAGTGCACTCACTGTAGCAGTGACAGTCAGCAAGTGGAGTAACACAGGAGGTTCACTGCACTCACTGTCACACCTCCTTATAAAAACAATTGGAGTTGCTACTTGCAATTTAAGGATCAGCTTTGATTAAAAGTCTGATAATTTACATATTTTAGCTAAAAAATAACGTAAGAAAACGCATCACACTGCTCTGACACCAACGCAGATTGCGTTGCCGTAAATTCTGCGGAGGCGTTTGACATTACGTGACCCTGGTGAGGTGGGGGGGGTGCGTGGTGCCGCCTCGGGGGGCGGTGACCCCGAAACCAACTACAGGCTACAGAGTGATAATTTACACGATATCAAAAGGTTTAACCGGTCATGTAAGAGTTCAAATTTTTAGCAGAATAGAGGAGATACATAACAGTGTGTGAGTGTATTAAGGTGACCTGCGTAATATAATGTCTTTATCTTATTATGGTTATAAGAGAGCAGTAAAACCTCATGTGGGAGTGATGTTACAGCTCTTTCCTGCCTTTACTGTTTGTCATCCTCACAGCATACATAAACACCAACCATAACTTCAGTCCATCTTGTGCAGACACAGCCATGGTACAGTGGAAGGCTACCGTTGGATACCAACAGTCCTCCGTTGAATAACAGATAATGTTCAACGGTGAGAAATTTGTAGTTCTTCGATACAGAAAAATTTGAGTACTAAAAAATACATGTGTGTGTTGGTGATGAGTTCAGTAGTGTGGCTGATGATGAGTTTAGTAGTGAGGCTGGTGATGAGTTTAGTAGTGTGGCTAATGATGAGTTAAGTAGTGTGGCTGGTGATGAGTTCAGTAGTGTGTCTGATGATGAGTTAAGTGTTGTGGCTGGTGATGAGTTCAGTAGTGTGTCTGATGATGAGTCCAGTAGTGTGGCTGATGATGAGTTTAGTGTTGTGGCTAGTGATGAGTTCAGCAGTGTGGCTGATGATGAGTTAAGTGTTGTGGCTGGTGATGAGTTAAGTAGTGTGTGTTCTCTGGTGATGAGTTCAGTAGTGTGGTTGGTGATGAGTTCAGTAGTGTGGTGTGATGAGTTAAGTAGTTGTGGTTGTGATGAGTTCAGTAGTGTGGCTGATGATGAGTTCAGTAGTGTGGTTGGTGATGAGTTCAGTAGTGTGGTTGGTGATGAGTTAAGTAGTGTGGTTGGTGATGAGTTCATAGTGTGGTGGTGATGAGTTCAGTAGTGGTGGTTGTGTAGTGAGTTCAGTAGTGGGTTGGTGAGGAGTTACAGTAGTGTGGGGTATGAGTCAGTAGTGTGGTGTGAGTTCAGTAGTGTGGTGAGATGAGTTCAGTAGTGGGTGGTGATGAGTTTATAGTGTGGTGGATGAGTTAGTTTTGGTGAGATGAGTTTCAGTAGTGTGGTTGGTATGAGGTTTATTAGATGTGGTTGTGATGAGTTCAGTAGTGTGGGCTGTGATGGAGTTCAGTAGTGTGGCTGATGATGAGTTCAGTAGTGTGGCTGATGATGAGTTCAGTAGTGTGGCTGATGATGAGTTCAGTAGTGTGGCTGATGATGAGTTCAGTAGTGTGGCTGGTATGATGAGTTCAGTAGTGTGGTTGGTGATGAGTTTCAGTAGTGTGGTGGTGATGAGTTCAGTAGTGTAGGGTTTGATGAGTTCATAGTGTGGTGAGTGATGAGTTCAGTAGTGTGGTTTGATGAGAGTTCAGTTAGTGTGGTTGGTGATGAGTTTCAGTAGTGTGGTTGGTGATGATTCAGTAGGTGTTTTTGATAGTCAGTAGTGTGGTTGGTGTTAAGTTCAGTAGTGTGGTTGGTGATGAGTTTCAGTAGTGTGGTTTTTGATGAGTTCAGTAGTGTGGTTGGTGATGAGTTCATTAGTGTGGTTGGTGATGAGTTCAGTAGTGTGGTTTTTGATGAGTTCAGTAGTGTGGTTGGTGATGAGTTCAGTAGTGTGGTTGGTGATGAGTTCAGTAGTGTGGTTTTTGATGAGTTCAGTAGTGTGGTTGGTGATGAGTTCAGTAGTGTGGTTGGTGATGAGTTCAGTAGTGTGGTTGGTGATGAGTTCATTAGTGTGGTTTGTGATGAGTTCAGTAGTGGTGTTGTGATGAGTTTCATGTGTTGTGGGTTGTGTTGTTTTTAAGTTCAGTAGTGTGTTGGTGATGAGTTCATGTGTGGTTGGTGATGTTAGGTTGGTTGATGAGTTCAGTAGTGTGGTTGGTGATAAGTTCAGTAGTGTGGTTGGTGATGAGTTCAGTAGTGTGGTTGGTGATGAGTTCATTAGTGGGGTGGTGAGAGTTAGTAGTGTGGTTTGATGAGTTCAGTAGTGTGGTTGTGATTCAGTGTGAGGTTGGTGATGAGTTCATTAGTGGGGTGGGGGTTAAGTTCAGTAGTGTGGTTGGTGATGAGTTCATGTAGTGGGGTTTTGGTGATGAGTTCAGTAGTGTGGTTGGTGTTAAGTTCAGTAGTGTGGTTGGTGATGAGTTCAGTAGTGTGGATTTTGATGAGTTCAGTAGTGTGGTTGGTGTATGAGTTCAGTAGTTAGGTTGGTGATGAGTTCAGTAGTGTGGTTAGTGTGTAGGTTCAGTAGTGTGGTTGGTGTTAGTTCAGTAGTGTGGTTGTGATGAGTTCAGTAGTGTGGTTGGTGATGAGTTCATTAGTGTGGTTGGTGATGAGTTCAGTGGGTTTGGTGTGGTTGGTTGGTGTAAGTTCAGTAGTGGGTTGGTGATGAGTTCAGTAGTAGTGGTTGGTGTTAAGTTCAGTAGTGTGGTTGGTGATGAGTTCAGTAGTGTGGTTGGTGTTAAGTTCAGTAGTGTGGTTGGTGATGAGTTCATTAGTGTGGTTTTTGATGAGTTCAGTAGTGTGGTTGGTGATGAGTTCAGTAGTGTGGTTGGTGTTAAGTTCAGTAGTGAGGTTGGTGATGAGTTCATTAGTGTGGTTGGTGATGAGTTCAGTAGTGTGGTTGGTGATGAGTCAGTAGTGTGAGGGTTGGTGAGTGATGATTCAGTAGTGTGGTTGGTGATGAGTTCAGTAGTGTGGTTGTGTGTAAGTTCAGTAGTGTGGTTGGTGATGAGTTCAGTAGTGGGTTTGATGAGTTCTTAGTGTGTTGTGTTAGTTCAGTAGTGTGGTTGGTGATGAGTTCAGTAGTGTGGTTGGTGATGAGTTCAGTAGTGTGGTTGGTGATGAGTTCAGTAGTGTGGTTGGTGATGAGTTCAGTAGTGGGGTTTTGGTGATGAGTTCATAGTGTGGTTGTGATGAGTTCAGTAGTGTGGTTGGTTGATGAGTTCAGTAGTGTGGTGTGGTGATGAGTTTAGTAGTGTGGTTGGTGATGGTTCGTGTGTGGTTGGTGATGAATTCAGTGTGGGTTTGGTGAATGAGTTGTAGTGTGGTTTTTGATGAGTTCAGTAGTGTGGTTGGGTGATGGTTCAGTATTTTGGGTTTTGGTGATGAGTTCAGTGTGTGGTTGGGTGATGAGTTCAGTATGGGGTTTTTTGGGATGAGTTGGGTAGTGTGGTTGGTGTGAATTCAGTAGTGGGGTTGGGTGATTCATGTGGGGTTTTTTGAGAGTTCAGTATGTGGTTTGATGGTTCAGTAGGGGTTGGTGATAGTTCAGTGGGTGGTTGGTGTTTGGTTAGTAGTGGGGGTGGTGATGGTTCATAGTTTTGGTGATGGTTCTAGGGGGTTGGTGATGATTCATAGTTGGTTGGTGTGAGTTCAGTGTGTGGTTTGAGAGTTCAGTAGTGTGGTTTTTGATGATTTCAGTAGTTGTTGGGGAGGGTTTTTCAGTATTTTGGTTTGGTGATGATTTCGTAGTGTGGTGGTGATGAGTTCAGTAGTGTGGTTGGTAAATTGAGTTCCCCGTAGTGTGGTTGGTGATGGTTCGTAGTGGGGTTTGGGTGGGAGTTCAGTAGTGGGTTGGTGATGAGTTCGTAGGGGGTTTGGTGAGAGTCAGTAGTGTGGTTGGTGTGAACACGGGAAGGGTCACACATGGCAGTCACTTTTTTCCGTTTGTCGATAATTATTTGTTACCCCCCCTGCCCCCCCAGCCCCCTCCCCCCCCAATGCCCCATGTTCTCTGCCCCTGCCTTGCTCCCTTTTCCCCCCCTACCCTCTCTGCCCTCTCTTTTGCTTGCTCCATACCACCCCCACACCTCCCATCACCCTTCCACTCCCCCTTTCCCCACCACCTTCCCCCCCACCCTCCCCCCCCCTCCCCCCTCCCCCTCACCTTCCCCACTCCCTCCCCCTCACCCCCCACTCCCCCTTCCCCACCACCCCCCCACCACCCTTCCCCCTCCCCCTCCCCACTCCCCCCCCCATCCCTTCCCCCACCCCCTTTCACCCCCCACTCCCCCCCCATATCCTCCCCACCACTTCCCACTCCCCCCTCTCCCCTTCCCCACTCAACCTTCCCCATCCCCCCCACCCCCTTCCCCCCTCACCCCCCCCACTCACCTTCCCCATCACCTTCCCTCTCCCCCCCAACTTACCTTCCCACTCACCCCCCCCACTCACCCTCCCCACTCACCTTCCCCACCACCTTCCCAACTCACCCTCCCCACCACCTTCCCCACTCCCCCCCCATCACCTTCCTCACTCCCTTTCCCCCCACCACCTTCCCCTCACCCTCCCAACTCCTTCCCATCCCCTCCCACTCACCCCTCCCCCACTCCCTTCCCCACTCCCCCCTCCCCACTCACCTTCCCCCCCTCACCTTCCCCACTCTCCTCCCCCACTCACCTTCCCCACTCACCTTCCCACTCACCCTCCCCACTCACCCTCCCCACTCACCTTCCCCACTCACCCTCCCACTCACCTTCCCCACTCACCTTCCCACTCACCTCCCCACTCACCTTCCTCACTCACCTTCCCCACTCACCCTCCCAACTCACCTTCCCACTCACTCTCCCCCCACTCACCTTCCCCACTCACCCTCCCCACTCACCTTCCCCACTCACCTTCCCCACTCACCCTCCCTCCACTCACCTTCCCCACTCACCTTCCCAACTCACCCTCCCCACTCACCCTCCCCCACTCACCCTCCCCACTCACCTTCCCCACTCACCCTCCCCACTCACCTTCCCCACTTCACCTTCCCCACTCACCCTCCACCACTCACCTTCCCCACTCACCTTCCCCACTCACCCTCCCAACTCACCTTCCCCACTCACTCTCCCCACTCACCTTCCCCACTCACCCTCCCAGCTCACCTTTCCATTCAACTTCCTCTCGTTCCTGGGAGGTGTCAACTAGCATGTATCGCAGTGGCTAGTGGTGCACCGCACACCTTGTAATCTCCATAATTATTGCTGAGTCTTGCTCTGTCATCGTGAACGTGGGGGGGGCGGTTACTTTGTACTTGTGTACCTGTATTTGCTATGCTCGAGTCCTGGCTCCTGGCCCCGCCTCTAAATTAATCGTCGTAGCCAAACCTGACTGAACCTAACCTAACCTAACCTAACCTAACCTATCCTAACCTAACCTAACCTAACCTAACCTAACCTATCCTAACCTAACCTAACCTAACCTAACCTAATCTAACCTATCCTAACCTAAATAACAAAAAAAGGCACAATACCGTGACTGGAACGATACACAAATAACCCGCAAATAAAAGAGAGAAGCTTACGGCGACGTTTCGGTCCGACTTGGACCATTTACAAAGTCACACTAACCAGAAGTGGAGCAGGACGGCTATATATAGGCAGGAAGAGGTGGAGGTGGTGGTAGTAGTAGTAGTAGTAGTAGTAGTAGTAGTAGTAGTAGTAGTAGTAGTAGTAGTAGTAGAGGTAGTAGTAGTGGTAGTGGTGGTAGTGGGGAATAAGGAGGAGGAGCCAGTCAAATGCAAAGAAAGGGGAGCACTGCAAGGGAGCTAGGTGCCCACAGAGGGAGAGCAAGTGCACAGAGGTGGGGGGAAGGGGAAGTGGTGAAATAAATAAAGAAGGAACAGAAACACGAGACAGATGGAAGAAAGACAACCCAGAGGAGAAAAAGTAAAGAGGAAAGGGGAAGAGGGAGAAGAAGAAAAAAAGAAAAAGAAAAAGAAAAAATGAGGAGTCAGGTTAAGTCACGGGTGTTCTGAAGTTTGGAGCATTTTACAATCTAGTGGGAGAGGAAGGCATCTACAGAGACGAAGCCAGGGCTAAGATTCATACAAGGAAAGTTGTGTATTAGAGAGGATTCAACTAGACGGCGACTGTTAGAGTTGGAAGTAGGGAAGACAGTTTTACGGGAAGACCAGTCAATAGGATGGCTATGATCTATGACGTGACAAAACAGAGCATTGTTAGTGTCGGCAAGCCTAACACTATTTTTGTGCTCCCTAAGTCTGTCAGAAAGAGATAGACCAGTTTCTCCGAAGTATTGAAGAGGACAGGAGGAGCAAGAAATAGAGTAGACACCAGGAACATCTGTAGAGGGAGGAGAGGTATGAACGAGATTAGTGCGAAGAGTGTTAGTCTGGCGGAAGGTAAGCTTGATGTCTAAGGGACGGAGAGAATTGTTGAGATTAGAAAGACCGGAAATGTAGGGAAGGCAGAGGACAGAAGAGCTCCCAGGAGTAGAGAGTTTGGGAGGGAAGAAATTACGTTTAGCACGTGAGAAGGCAGAGTCTATGAAATGGGAAGGGTAGCCAAGACGGGAACACGAATTATGAAGAGTGGAAATTTCTGCTGGAAGGAACTGAGGATCACAGATGCGGAGGGCACGGAGAAAGAGGGAGATAACAACACTTTTCTTGACAGGGGAAGCATGATAGGAAAAGTAGTGAATGTACATGCCACTGTGCATAGGTTTTCGGTAAACGGAAAAGGAAAAACCTAACCTAACCTAACCTAACATAACCTAACACTATCAGAGTAACCTATAGGCACGTAGAACAATATTTATACAAGTACGTTGACGTTAGTCCAAGTTGGAACGCAGGAGCTTGTCATACTTACTCTTAAAACTGTGTATAGTGTGTCTCAGTCACCTGAGTATGTGGCTGGTTGCACCTGCTTGGTGTCTACCATCACACAGTTCATGTGTTCCACGTTGCAAGCTGGCTGCTCTCCACCTCTCATAGTGTGTCCCTCGATACATGCCACGTTGCTGCCATCCACAGCCTGAATGATCAGGCTGTCATCCAGGGAGAGTAGGTCAAGGACCAGGTCGCGGAGGGGGAGATGGCCACTTTCCCTTCGCAACGATTAAGAGGTTGGTAGACCTTTATGATGGTGCTAATACCAGAGTGCCACCACCACCATGTAGGGTGACACAACCACCACCATGCAGGGTGCCACCACTACCATGCAGGGTGCCACCACCACCAACATGCAGGGTGCCACCACCACCATGCAGTGTCGCACCACTACCATGCAGGGTGCCTCCATTACCATACAGGTTGCCACCATCCCCGGCACACAGAGTGCCACCACCACACAGGGTGCCACCACCATCATGCAGGGTGCCACCACTACCATACAGGGTGCCAGCACCCCAGCACACAGAGTGCCATCACCCCCAGCACACAGAGTGCCACCACCACCACACAGCATGCCATCACCATGCAGGGTGCCACCACCACCAACATGCAGGGTGCCACCGCCACCAGGCAGGATCGCACCACCACCATGCAGGGTGCCTCCACTACCATACAGGCTGCCACTATCCCCAGCACACAGAGTGCCACCACCACCACACAGGGTGCCACCACCGCCATGCAGGGTGCCCCCACTACCATACAGAGTGCCACCACCACAGCACACAGAGTGCCACCACCACCACACAGCATGCCATCACCATGCAGGGTGCCACCACTACCATGCAGGGGGCCACCACCACCAACATGCAGGGTGCCACCGCCACCAGGCAGGATCGCACCACCACCATGCAGGGTGCCCCCACTACCATACAGGCTGCCACTATCCCCAGCACACAGAGTGCCACCACCACCACACAGGGTGCCACCACCACCATGCAGGGTGCCACCACTACCATACAGAGTGCCACCACCCCAGCACACAGAATACAGAATACTACCACTACCACACAAGGTGCCACCACCACCATGCAGGGTGCCACCACTAACATGCACGGTGCCACCTCCACCAACATGCAGAGTGCCACCACCACCAACATGCAGGGTGCCACCACCACCATGCAGGGTCGCACTACCACCATGCAGGGTGCCTCCACTGCCATACAGGGTGCCACCATCCCCAGCACACAGAGTGCCACCACCACCACCACACAGGGTGCCACCACCACCAGGATGCAGGGTGACACAACCACCATGCAGGGTGCCACCGTTACCATACAGGGTGCCAGCACCCCCAGCACAGAATTCCACCACCGCCACACAGGGTGCCAGTAATCAGTGACAGTGCCAGGTGTTCAGTGTGGACGCACACATCAACTGAGCATTTTATTAAATCATTTGAATTTGAATTCAGCAGCAGTTGGCAATATGTGCACCAGGTCACCGTTCACCAGGTCACCGTTCACCAGGTCACCGTTCACCAGGTCACCGTTCACCAGGTCACCGTTCACCAGGTCACCGTTCACCAGGTCCGTTCACCGGTCACCGTTCACCAGGTCACCGTTCACCAGGTCAGTACAGGTCACGTTCACCAGGTCACCGTTTACCAGGTCACCGTTCACCAGGTCACCGTTACCAGGTCACCGTTCACCAGGTCACCGTTACAGGTCACGTTCACAGGTCACCGTTTACCAGGTCACCGTTCACCAGGTCACCGTTCACCAGGTCACCGTTCACCAGGTCACCGTTCACCAGGTCACCGTTCACCAGGTCACCGTTCACCAGGTCATCCCGTACCGAACAACAGGATACTGAGGCAGCAGTAATATGAGAACAGGGCCACTATATAAATTCTAGAATATATATATATATATATATATATATATATATATATATATATATAATAGAGAGAGAGAGAGAGAGAGAGAGAGAGAGAGAGAGAGAGAGAGAGAGAGAGAGAGAGAGAGAGAGAGAGAGAGAGAGAGAGGGAAAGAATAGACCAGTTTTACTGATTGTAGGTGATTCCAGTCACAAGGAAATAAAGTGTGGGAACTGAGACACACAGGAACGGCCAGGAACATGGGCAACAAAATTGATGGAGGCACCAGTGAAAAATTTTATGACCCACCATGACCTCATGAGAGTGAGGGCAGGAGGCGAACCAGCTCCACTAGACCCGGTTTTCACCTTAAGCGAAACTAACATAGATAACACTGAACATGGGCTGCCACTAGGAGCTAGTAACCACATGGTGCTCAAGTTTCAATACTTGGTAAAGGTGGGAGTGGAGGAAAGAAAAGGAGGTACAGATACTAAACCAAATTATAGAAGAAGGGGTTGTGCAAGGATGAAAGACTTTCTATATGGAGTCCAGTGGGAGAGGGAACTGACTGGACTGACAAGACATGAGACGATGGAGGACCTCGCCAGAAAGTGACTGGTTGACAGGAACAAGGTAGACATCTAACAGGAGGTGTGAGACGTCAAGGTACGGAGCTCGAAAAAGGTTCATAAGAGAATGGTGAAGTACAGAACAGAAATGATGGCAAGGAATATAAAGACAAGCAGAATAGCAAGGCATAAATATGCAAAGATAAGAGAAGGTGAACGTTAGTTTGAGAGGAAAATGACCGCAAAAAAAGTAATAATGCTGAAGAGAGGGAGAGAAAGGAACTCACAGAAGACAAGAGAAAAGTTTGCGAGGAATTGCGCAGAAGATTTAAGGAGGTATTCACTTAGAAAACAAGAGTGCTGTAAGAATGCGGGGTTGAAAGGGCTAATTAAGCATTTATTGGGTAGACTTCATGTATCAAAGGAGGAAGTAATGAATTTACTAAAAGAGTCAGACCTGGAGCATGACAGCATATGACTATGGATACTGAAAATAAGAGCAGAAAAACTGTGAAAACCTATAGCAATGATCTACAACTTGTCAATGGAGACAGAAAAAGCACCAGAGAGCTGGAAACTGCACACGTAATCCCAGTATACAAGCAGAGGGAGAGACAAGAGACATTGAATTATGGGCCAGTGTATCATTGACATGTATACTGTCCAAAGTACTGGACAAAAATCAGGAAAAGAGTGATTGACCATTTAGAGAGTTAGAACTGTTACAGTAAGTCAGCAGGGATTTAGGGAAGGTGAGTCTTGCCTCACTAACCTACTGGAGTTGTACGACACAATAACGGAAATCAAGCAAGAAGAGCAAGGATGAGTTGACTACATATTCTTGGACAGTAGGAAAGCATTTGTTGCTGTACCCTGCCAGAGATTGATTCACAAGTTAGAACACGCAGAAGAACGAGATTAAGTCCTACAGGTGATGAAAGAATACCTACCGAACAGAAGACTGAGGGAGATCGTAGATGTTTGAGAATGAGAAAGTGTAACAAGTGGGGTACCCCTAGGGTCAGTTCTAAGACCTTTATTATTCTTAGTATAGGTAAATGACCTGCCAGAGTGGATTGGGTCATATGATCCATTGTTAAACAAGTGATTCCTGGAGTTTAACCCCGGCAAGTGCAAGGTCCTGAAAACTGTGAATGGAGAGAGAAGTGACCAGAGACGAAATAGAGATTGAGAGGTGAGAAATTACAAATAACCCTCATGGAGAAAGATCTTGGAGTGAACATCACACCAAACATATCACCAGAGGTGCACATAATTCTAATGACATCTGTAGCATATGTGAGGATAACTAATCTTAGAATTACTCTCAGAAATGTCAAAAAAGATTCTTATAGGACCCTCTACACGACATGTTAAGTCCCTCATGGAGTATGCAGCACCAGCATGGAACCCCTCACCTCATGAAGCATAAACAAAAACAAGAAAAGGTCCCAGGTTTTACAACAAGACTAGTCCCAGAGCTGAGATGATTGACTTATGAAAAGAGAATAAAGGAACTGAACCTGACGACTTTAGAAGGATTAGGGGAGACATGACTACGACATGCAAGATACTCAGAGGCTTTGACAGAGTAGACAAGGACACATTTTGAAATGAGAGGCAGAGGGGCGAGAGGTTCATAGACGGAAGCTAAAGACACAAATGAACCAGAGACATATTAGCAAACAGTTTTCCGTTTCAGTGTTGCAAATAAGTTTCAAGAGTAGGTACGACAGAGCCCAGGAGGCCAGAAACCAACAATGGTTTACAAGGCGGGGCCAGGAGCTGAGACTCGACTTCCCAAAAACAACTCGATAAGCACACACACACGAAAGAGAGACAGTGAGAGTGTTTTCATCGTATCTGTGTCATACCAGTGCCTGGTGTCATACCAGTGCCTGGTGTCATACCAGTGCCTGGTGTCATACCAGTGCCTGGTGTTATACCAGTGCCTGGTGTCATGCCAGTGCGGACAGTGTGTTCATACCATGTGTTACCATGCCTGGTGTCATACCAGTGCTTGGTGTTATACCAGTGCCTGGTGTCATGCCAGTGCCTGATGTTATACCAGTGCCTGGAGTCATACCAGTGCCTGGTATACCAGTGCCTGGTGTTATACCAGTGCCTGGTGTTATATCAGTGCCTGATGTCATACCAGTGACTGGTGTCATACCAGTGCCTGGTGTCATACTAGTGCCTGGTGTCATACCAGTGCCTGGTGTCATACCAGTGCCTGGGGTCATACCAGTGCCTGTGTTATACCAGTGTCTGGTGTTATACTAGTGCGTGGTGTTATACCAGTGCCTAGTGTCATACCAGTGACTGGTGTCATACCAGTGCCTGGCGTCATACCAGTGCATGGTGTCATACCAGTGCCTGATGTCATACCAATGCTTGGTGTCATACCAGTGCTTGGTGTCATACCAATGCCTGATGTTATACCAGCGACTAGTGTTATGCCAGTGACTGGTGTCATACCAGTGGCTAGTGTTATACCAGTGCCTGGTGTCATACCAGTGGTTAGTGTTATACCAGTGCCTGGTGTCATACCAGTGCCTGGTGTTATACCAGTGCCTGGTGTTATATCAGTGCCTGGTGTTATACCAGTGCCTGGTGTTATATCAGTGCCTGGTGTTATATCAGTGCCTGGTGTTATACCAGTGCCTGTGTTATACCTGCCTGGTATATCAGCTGGTGTCATACCAGTGACTGGTGTCATACCAGTGCCTGGTGTCATACCAGTGCCTGGTGTTATACCAGTGCCTGGTGTTATACCAGTGCCTGGGGTCATACCAGTGCCTGGTACCGGTGTCATACCCTTTACCAGTGCTGTGTATACCTGCCTGTGTTATACATGCCTGGTGTCACTGGATGGTGTATACTAGCGCCTGGTGCTATACCATGGCTAGTGTCATACTGGTGACTGATATACCTTTGATACACTTCTGAAGAGTTTCGAGCGTTTCACTACTCTTGTAGCCCGGCCAGGTTCGTCTGGTGCTTGCCTGGTTAACCAGGCTGTTGCTGCTGGAAACCCGCTGCCCCACATATCAATCACAGCCTCGTTGATCGGGCACCTGGTGAAGATACTTGTCCAGTTTCCTCTTGAAGGCTTCTACACTTGTTCCAGCAGTGTTTCTGATATCTTCTGGTAAGATGTCGAATAATCTGGGACCCCGGATGTTGATACAGTGTTCTCTTATTGTGCCCACCGCACCCCTGCTCCTCATTTCAGTGACTGGTGTTAAGGGTTCTCCTGCCTATACTGCCCAGCCTGAGGCATGGCTCCTTCATCAAGCAGGGAGTGTAGGAAGAATATGTGGGGTTATTGAGTATGATGAAGGGATAGACGGAGGGAGGGGAGGGAGGGAAGAAAGAAAGGAAGAAATTAGGGAGGGGGAATGGGTGGGAGGGATAGTCGATACCTTGGTAATTGGATGCCACACACAGGCAGAAAATAATCCTTCATATCCAGAGAGGAGTGTCAGGAGGGTAGCTCCTGAACACCTGGTGCTGACCCCTGGGGCTGACCCCTGGGAGTGACCCCTGGGAGTGACCCCTGGGGCTGACCCTTGGGGTTGACCCTTGGGGTTGACCCCTGGGACTGATCCCTGGGACTGACCCCTGGGACTGACCCCTGGGACTGACCCCTGGGGTTGACCCCTAATCTGCACACTACCACAAGAACTTTCTGGAGTGAGAGACACAGGAAGAAGTGTAGAGTAGACTCGATTCGATTCGATAGATTCTAGGTAAGACCCCAAGAAGGGGTGAGTGGGGAAGTGGGGATAGAGGAAGAATAGGTTGGTTAGAGGAAGGGTTTATTGTAAGAGGGAAAGAACCAGGGCTTAACCCAGTAGCTGAGATGATGGTGATTCAGGAGGTAGTGCGCAACTAGGGGACTGGGGGGGGGGGGGGGGGGGGGGGGGCGACAAAGCGTGAATCGCATGGTACAAGGGCATTATTAAAGGTTAGTGAGTCAAGATTTTAGCAAGGTTATTTGTATATAGGAATTGGGTCAGGTGCTAGTAGAGAGTAGAAGAGGTTGTGTGTGTGTGCAGGTCTGCGTAGTTCGTCATCTAAGTATGATCCAGTAGTCATGTCTGGTCTCTAGTCTGTCTATTTGTTTGTCGCTAAACAATTTCCAGTACACGTTTAGTGCAGGGATGTCTGCACGGGCGTGGATGGACTCACTTGTGATGAATTCTTCCCAGCAGGTGTTAAACATCCAGCGTAAGGCTTTGTTCTGGATGCGTTGTAATTTACGTTGGTTTGTCACAGCTGCTAGGGAGAGGGCTAGTGGGCAGTAAGTTATTAGTGGACGAATGAGGGTTTTGTATAGGTGTAGTTTCGTTTGTATGGAGGCTTGCCTTAGCTTGAATAGCCCCGATAGGGCCTTGGATGCAATGGCTTGCTTCTGGTTGATGTGTAAGTGTATTCGCATGTTTTGGTCTAGAAGTACTCCTAGGACGTTGGTTGTCCGTGAGACAGGGATGTTAGTGTGGGTATCAGCTATCCTGAGTATTACTGGAGGGGGTGGTTCGCGTTTCCTGTAGTGGAAGTAGGTGATTTTGGATTTTGCAGGGTTGGTTTTAATTCTCCATTTTTGTTCCCAGTGTGTGATCTGGTCTACTTCGGCTTGTGTTCTGCGGGCTAGAGTGGTTATTTGATTGTGTGTGGTGAGTTGGGTGATGTCGTCTGCATATGCAAGTGTGATGGTGGAGTCAAAGGCAGGTGTTGGGATGTCGTTGGTGTAAAGGATGTAGAGGGTGGGTGAGAGGACTGAACCCTGAGGAACTCCAGCATGTAGTGGGAAGTACTGTGAGAAGCATCCCTGGAACTTAATCCTCATGGTCCTATCATCTAGGAAGTTACAGAGTAGTTTGCTGATAGTCCGAGGGAGGTCGAAGTTGGTACATAGCTTAAACTTTAGACCAGTGTGCCACACTGTGTCAAAGGCTTTCTCTACAGTCTACATCTTTAGCTACTAGAGCTGTCTTTTTCCCTTGGTTTTGGTTTATGTGGATGTAGTTTAGAATTAAATTGAGTGCGTCTTGGGTGGAGCAGAGGCGCCGTGGACACAGCCAGACGAATTTCGGTCACTGCAAGTTCCAAGAAAGTTATCCCCGTATTGCATAACCCCAGCCCCATCTACCTCAATGCAGGTGATTGGAATAGTGCAGAGTGCGTCGGCGTAAGTTTATAATGCTGACAGCCAGGAGGACAGTTGTCAGTCACAAAGCTGACGGTCAGGAGGACAATTGTCAGCCACAGAGCTGACAGTCAGGAGGACAATTGTCAGCCACAGAGCTGACAGTCAGGAGGAAAATTGTCAGCCACAGAGCTGATAGTCAGGAAGACACTTGTCAGCCACAGAGCTGACAGTCAGGAGGATATTTGTGACTGACACTCACCACCACAACACTTGCTCGCTGCCTGAACTGTTGTTAAGGCAGCGAGCAATGTATGTCAGGCATCGTAGACTGCCGGGGAGAGCAGGCTGCAGGGAGCACCATCCTCCAGGGAGCACCATCCTCCAGGGAGCACCATCCTCCAGGGAGCACCATTCTCCAGGGAGCACCATCCTCCAGGGAGCACCATTCTCCAGGGAGCACCATCCTCCAGGGAGCACCATTCTCCAGGGAGCACCATCCTCCAGGGAGCACCATTCTCCAGGGAGCACCATCCTCCAGGGAGCACCATTCTCCAGGGAGCACCATCCTCCAGGGAGCACCATCCTCCAGGGAGCACCATCCTCCAGGGAGCACCATTCTCCAGGGAGCACCATCCTCCAGGGAGCACCATTCTCCAGGGAGCACCATTCTCCAGGGAGCACCATCCTCCAGGGAGCACCATTCTCCAGGGAGCACCATCCTCCAGGGAGCACCATTCTCCAGGGAGCACCATCCTCCAGGGAGCACCATCCTCCAGGGAGCACCATCCTCCAGGGAGCACCATCCTCCAGGGAGCACCATCCTCCAGGGAGCACCATCCTCCAGGGAGCACCATCCTCCAAGGAGCACCATCCTCCAGGGAGCACCATCCTCCAGGGAGCACCATCCTCCAGGGAGCACCATCCTCCAGGGAGCACCATCCTCCAGGGAGCACCATCCTCCAGGGAGCACCATCCTCCAGGGAGCACCATTCTCCAGGGAGCACCATCCTCCAGGGAGCACCATCCTCCAGGGAGCACCATCCTCCAGGGAGCACCATCCTCCAGGGAGCACCATTCTCCAGGGAGCACCATTCTCCAGGGAGCACCATCCTCCAGGGAGCACCATCCTCCAGGGAGCACCATTCTCCAGGGAGCACCATCCTCCAGGGATCACCATTCTCCAGGGAGCACCATTCTCCAGGGAGCACCATCCTCCAGGGAGCACCATTCTCCAGGGAGCACCATTCTCCAGAGAGCACCATCCTCCAGGAAGAACCATCCTCCAGGTAGTACCATCCTCCAGGAAGTACCATCCTCCAGGGTGCACCATCCTCCAGGAAGTACCATCCTCCAGGGAGCACCATCCTCCAGGAAGAATCATCCTCCAGGAAGTACCATCCTCCAGGGAGCACCATCCTCCAGGGTGCACCATCCTCCAGGAAGTACCTTCCTCCAGGGTGCACCATCCTCCAGGTAGTACCATCCTTCAGGGAGCACTATCCTCCAGGAAGTACCATCCTCCAGGGAGTATCATCCTCCAGGGAGCACCATCCTCCACTAACACCACCATTCATCAGTCTTAACCATCATGGGTCAAACACATCCTTGAAGGAACACACATTAACAGGCTCTCCTGACCCGTGCTTTGCCCGGCAGTTATAATTGTTTGATGGCTCCCACAACAAGGCAGGTTAATTGTTCATTCCAGAGGCGAGTTTCCAGGCCTTTGTGCTGCCCTTCCTGGCCCACTCCCGGCATTTCACCACATCCTCAGATTTAAATTACACATTCTCCCTTACTGTGAACCATGGCGGTCAATCTTGGAAGAATTATTGTTCTGTGTGACTACTATCCCCAAAGTTACTTTGAAAACTGGTAGGTACTGCCTACAGAGTTATTCTTTGACCTGACTTTTGGAAGGCACTTCTGGGTACTGCCGGGAGAATTATTCCTTGACTTGCTTTGTGGAAGACAGTCCTGGGCGCTGCTCGCAGAGTTATACCTTGATCTGCCTTGTGGAAGGCAGTCCTGGGTACTGTGTGTCTGTTGGGTCACAGCTGAGTCCGGTTAGTGGTCCCTCGTCTCAGTCGTGAGCTCCGTCGGAAGCCTGCCGGGCACTTTATGGCAATTTCACACAATGGGGTACTGGCCTTATTCCTCACTGTAGGCACTGTAGGTCAGCTGATGGTGGTAATCTCAGGTTGTGGGTGCCAATCCCCGCACGGGTATACAGAGTACAGATGAATATTCAAGGTCTCTGATACGTACGCGGAGGTGGAAGGCCGTGAATCACCTGAGAAGTACCTGGTGAGTGCGTCACAGCTGCCTGCTCCTGTTACCGAGGGTGTCTGCACGCAGCTGGTACCTAAGTTACACCATTAGTAATTTACCGCACACGGCCGGGAATTTGTGTCTCAGTCACTAGGTTTTCTGGGACTACCCGCCGTCGGGTCACCCCGCCGACAATCAGACTGCCCGGCTGGGGTGCCTAAGGCGTAATGAATGTATGGGACGTATAATCACTACAGTAAGCTAACGACTATCTCTAACTTAGCTTAAATATATGTAGTATTAATGTAGTAATTGTAGTGTATAATTAGCCTAGGAATACGAGGCTACTTCTTAGTAATTAAGTATATCCAGAACTAAATTCCCCCACCTGGGGGTGGGCATAACAGTTCTAGAAAATACCGATATTTTCCGCAGGTACTGCTCATAGAGTTATACCTTGACCTGCCTTGTGGAAGACAGTCCTGGGTACTGTCCACGGTTGCACATATACTAGACATTTATTCAGTAGTTCATCAGATCTGTCAATCCGGATGTCCTGCAAACGAAGTTCCCACTTGACTGAACACATCACTGCAGGCGATGTCATTCGCACATCTCTACACCTCTCTAGACTCTATGTTTCCTCCCGCCCCCTTCCCAGTGGAAGACGATGTCACTCGATGTTTCGCCCGCCAGGGCGAAACACCGAGTGACATAACACAAACCATATTGTGTCTCAATAACAAACTTGTCGGTATATAACATCGGTGATATACGCTTCCAGATGCGCCTCTGATCAGTCTTAACTTTACCTCGGTGAGTTACTCAGAGAACCAACAATTTTTTTACACGTTTATTTACAAATTAATGTTAATGTTAACCTTGACAGCATGACAGGTGTGAATTATTCTGTATTTAATGTCGATAAATAATTCCTAGTCTTCTAAACTTTTCAAACTTTTTTAATACCAATTATCTGAATGTTACAGATAAAGTGGGTAATCCAGGAGCAAATTTTCGTAATTGTGGAGTAACTTAAATGATCGGAGCAGCAGCTGGTTAGGTAAGGTTAGGTTAGGTTAGGTAAGGTTACGTTAGGTTAGGTTAGGTTAGGTTAGGTTAGGTTAGGTTAGGTTAGGTTAGGTTAGGTAAGGTTACGTTAGGTTAGGTTAGGTTAGGTTAGGTTAGGTTAGGTTAGGTTAGGTAAGGTTACGTTAGGTTAGGTTAGGTTAGGTTAGGTTAGGTTAGGTTAAGTTAGGTTAGATTAGGTTAGGTTAGGTTAAGTTAGGTTAGATTAGGTTCGGTTAGGTTAGGTAAGGTTAGGTTAGGTTAGGTTTAGGTAATGTTAGGTTACGTTAGATTACGTTAGGTTAGGTTAGGTTAATTATTATTATTATAATCAAAAAGAAGCGCTAAGCCACAAGGACTATACAGTAGGTTAGGTTAAGTTAGGCTAGATTAGGTTAGGTTAGGTTAGGTTAGGTTAGGTAAGGTTAAGTTAGGTAAGGTTAAGTTAGGTAAGGTTAGGTTAGGTTAGGTTAGGTTAGGTTAGGTTAGGTTAGGTTAGGTAAGGTTATGTTAGGTTAGGTTAGGTTAGGTTAAGCTAGGTAAGGTCTGTCAGGAAAAGGGACAGGTGTTTCCTGATGTGGATCTTTGTCATGTGATGACCCACAGCTGGACCTTTTGTTACCTCACACAGCACATTCATGTCTTTATATACTGCAAGTTACCTTTATACTGGATGTTACCTCTCCTGGAGCAGTCTCTCAGCCTATAGTCGACGTGGACTCCAGGCTGAGGGACTCATTACCTCAAACTCCTTCTCGCTGCATTAAACTGAAGAAGCCACTGCTTGGCGAAACGTTTCCAGAATAAAGTTACGCAAATGTTCCACAAATGTCTCATTAGTCAATAAAATTGAAGTCGAGGGGCCAATTATGTCGTTTTGAAACGGAAGACGACTGGGAGATATACCTGGCACTCAACCTGACGAAGACACATGTCCAACATCTGGGTATCTTTATTAAGGTACCGCCAATCAGTGGCTTTATCAATACAAGGACATTATGTGAGTTATGAACAAAAGATGAGGTAACCAATCCCTCAGTCTTGGAGTTGGTGAAAAACACCGTAGTGTTGAAGACTGTGAAACACAGGCAGGAAGCTTGGCACTTATATACCGGCGTCAGTACAACTCTCAACCTGCCACTGACAACTTCATATATTTATTTCCCCTCGCCTCCAGCACTCTGCAATACATTTATTAAACTGGGCGCTGCCTTTAAGACAGACTTAAAGAACAGAGGAGAAGAAGAGTTCACCTTGTTGACACTAACAGCGCTCGTTTCTGCCAACCTGAAGACTATAGCCGTCCATTAAGCGAGTTCGCTGCCAGAATTCTGCAACAATCTCAGCCGTCACAGAAGCTTTGTTGATATCTTAGTCTCAGCTGTGTCACCCTAGGTGTTACTCTCTCAGTACATTGTCACCTGTCATAATATTGATGGTTATGCAAATATTGCGAACGAGTGATACAAGATGCAAAACAACCTCGGGGGAGTTGAATGATAGCTCTAGGCTTTTCGTGTTGCAATCAACACATCACCAGGAGCTTGCAATGTTGCAGAAATGAGGAGAAGGTCAGAGAAAATACGATCACAGGGAATGCCTTTTGCTGCATCGGGCCTCGGGGGCGCTGACCCCTGGAACATCCTCCAGCTCGAGAACAAACATTTCGACAACAAAGACAGCCAGGTGTTGCAAGTGTGTGTCAAGTGCTCTTTCTCCTACGCTGGGATGTATAATCCCTATGGGTTTAGCGCTCCCTCATAATAATAATAGTCTCCTACGCTGGACTTTATCTGACAGTTGTGGCAAGTGTTCTCTCTCTCTCTCTCTCTCTCTCTCTCTCTCTCTCTCTCTTTTTTTTTTTTTTTTTTTTTTTTTTTTTTTTTTACACAGGGTTTGACAAGGTTAAGGATCCCTAGCTTTATTGACAGCTATATTACAGGTTAAGGATTCCTAACTTTATTGGCAAGCTAAGAGCTGTTACCTACATCAGCTCATTTGAAAGCATTTTTATTGTTATGAGACATACAAGTAGGGAACAGGATGAAGTTGGAGCCATCTGTGGGCCAGCATTTTCATTTGATCAACTGACTTTATCTCGTTGACATCATTATGCTGTACGAAATGTGTTCCATACTCGAGTTCATCCTGGGTATGTATGATCTCAGATGGAGTGATGTTCTGGAGAAGGGTACAGCCAGAGTGAAGTTGCTGCTTTCTGCCCGTCTTGTGCATAAAAGCTGTTTCACCTGTCCTCGAAGTGGATCCAAGTGTGGTACTTTGACAATATTGGCCTTGTACA
This sequence comes from Cherax quadricarinatus, assembly GCF_026875155.1. NCBI lineage: Eukaryota > Metazoa > Arthropoda > Malacostraca > Decapoda > Parastacidae > Cherax > Cherax quadricarinatus. Next base: position 3,516,074 of record NC_069407.1, on the reverse strand, counting down.
TAACAGTAAGGCCACCCACATCCCTCCTTGTTGAAGGCTCTGCTGAAATGACAGATCTATCCAGGATGGTCCTCTCTCTCTTCGTCTCTCCCCTCTCTACTCTCTCTCTCTCTCTCTCTCATCTCTTCTCTCTCTCTCTCTCTCTCTCTCTCTCTCTCTCTCTCCTCTCTCTCTCTCTCTCTCTCTCTCTCACTGGATGTAATCTGACAGTTGTATCAGATGTCATCTCTCTCCTATGCTGGACGTGACCTGACATCAACTATCCCCTCACTTCACAATAACCTGACGTCACCTCTGGCTCTATACTCTCACACACATTTTTGAAGTAACCATAAAAACATTGAAATCTGTCAAGTTTCTTAATTTTTCCTCCGATGGTTTTTATAAACCATTTAAACCTTACTTTTACTTGGATAAAAAAAATTGGAACGTCCTAAGAAAAATGAAGGACGAGGATAAACTTCAAAAATTGTGAAAGTTCTACAAGATACGAATATTCTGTTCACTTTTCCGCTTAAACCAGAGATTAGAGAGCAGGTTTATCCTGCAGGACGAGAGTGAACCCTCGCTGCTGGACTAGCAACACTGCTGGGAACTTACTACTAGACTAGCAACACTGCTGGGAAGTTACTACTAGACTAGCAACGCTGCTGGGAACTTACTGCTGGACTAGCAACACTGCTGGGAAGTTACTACTAGACTAGCAACAACTGCTGGAATTACTACTAGACTAGCAACGCTGCTGGGAAGTTACTGCTGGACTAGCAACACTGCTGGGAAGTTACTACTAGACTAGCAACGCTGCTGGGAACTTACTGCTGGACTAGCAACACTGCTGGGAAGTTACTACTAGACTAGCAACGCTGTTGGGAAGTTACTACTAGACTAGCAACACTGCTGGGAAGTTACTACTAGACTAGCAACGCTGCTGGGAAGTTACTACTAGACTAGCAACGCTGCTGGGAAGTTACTACTAGACTAGCAACGCTGCTGGGAAGTTACTACTAGACTAGTAACACTGCTGGGAACTTACTACTAGACTAGCAACACTGCTGGGAAGTTACTACTAGACTAGCAACACTGCTGGGAACTTACTACTAGACTAGCAACACTGCTGGGAAGTTACTGCTGGACTAGCAACACTGCTGGGAAGTTACTACTAGACTAGCAACACTGCTGGGAAGTTACTACTAGACTAGCAACACTGCTGGGAAGTTACTACTAGACTAGCAACGCTGCTGGGAAGTTACTACTGGACTAGCAACACTGCTGGGAAGTTACTACTAGACTAGCAACACTGCTGGAAGTTACTACTAGACTAGCAACGCTGCTGGGAAGTTACTACTAGACTAGCAACACTGCTGGGAAGTTACTACTAGACTAGCAACGCTGCTGGGAAGTTACTACTAGACTAGCAACACTGCTGTGAACTTAATACTATACTAGCAACACTACTGTGAACTTACTACTAGACTTGCAACACTGATGTGAACTTAATACTATACTAGCGACACTGCTGTGAGCTTACTACTAGACTAGCAACACTGCTGTGAACTTAATACTATACTAGCAACACTGCTGTGAACTTACTACTAGACTAGCAACACTGCTGTGAACTTAATACTATACTAGCAACACTGCTGTGAACTTACTACTAGGTAGCAACACTGCTGTGAACTTACTACTAGACTAGCAACACTGCTGTGAACTTACTACTAGACTAGCAACACTGCTGTGAACTTACTACTAGACTAGCAACACTGCTGTGAACTTACTACTAGACTAGCAACACTGCTGTGAACTTACTACTAGAAATAACTAGCAACACTGCTGTGAACTTACTACTAGGTAGCAACACTGCTGTGAACTTACTACTAGACTAGCAACACTGCTGTGAACTTACTACTAGACTAGCAACACTGCTGTGAACTTACTACTAGACTAGCAACACTGCTGTGAACTTACTACTAGACTAGCAACACTGCTGTGAACTTACTACTAGACTAGCAACACTGCTGTGAACTTACTACTAGACTTGCAACACTGCTGTGAACTTACTACTAGACTAGCAACACTGCTGTGAACTTACTACTAGACTAGCAATGTTTCAATCACTCAGAGCTGATTCTTCGCTTCCTTATTGGCTGGCTAGCAATCTGCGATACAGCCAATCAGATGCCCTGATTGTGCGCTCCTTCGCTGATTGGTTGGCAACTCTTACAAAGACTTTTATGTTCCCCGACACAGTAAGAATTCTGTTCTGTTGTAGATTCGCCAGTACAATCTCCCGGTCCGGGCCTTTTCCAGGAGGTGGCCCGGCCTTGGCTCCCTGTCGAGGGAGTGTCTCAGACCAATGTCTGCCATAGGAGGTACATGTACCTCCTCGTTTTCTGGACTAGCTGTCCCCAGACCTAGCCGTATTTCTCGCCCCCACGGGGCTCGGAGGGAGATGCTAGGCACCTTGGGCTGCCACAAAGCCCGCCCACAATGGGCTCGATGGGTGTGACAGGTGCATAGCAGCAGACGATTTCAGGTGTAAAAGATTCAAGCAGTACAGGATCCTTTTCGAGTCACACCCCAGCTTTGGGTATTAAGCCCGAGTGCTGGGGAAGCTCAAGAATTTCTCTTGCTGTGTGTATTGTTGCTGCTACTACTACACTTGTCCACTGCACTCTCTCACAGTAAGAGTGAGGCAGTAGTGACACAGTAAGAGTGCGGCAGTACTGTCTCGGTAAGAGTGAGGCATTACTGACTCAGTAAGAGTGGGGCAGTACTATCTCGGTAAGAGTGAGGCAACAGTGACTCAGTAAGAGTGAGGCAGGAGTGACTCAGTAAGAGTGAGGCAGTACTGACTCAGTAAGAGTGAGGCAGTAAACCACATACAAGTTCCTATTAATTGTCAGTGAACGTTAAAGCGCCTTGAACGACGTTACTTTACGTTCCCTTGGACGACAGGTGTTTAGTGAGAGCGGGAAGAGAGAGAGAGAGAGAGAGTGAGACGAGAGAGAGTGTAAGAAGAAGAGGAGAGGAGAGAGAGAGACGAGAGATAGTGAGAGAGAGCACTAGTTATTTTAACTGTCGTCAAAGATGTTTGGATGCCCCAAGCTACATGCTTCAGGTCTGGGTGTGCAACGAACCTTTACCATCGGGAATAGTATTCACTCTCTCTGTTCCTTGAATTTCCACCATTTACTTCTGCTTTCCTTTCTCCTTCCTTCCGTCCATCGTTTCCTTCTTCCGTCATCTCTCTCTCTTCTTCCCCATCCATCCCTCCCTTGCCTCCATCCCTCCCCACCATCAGGAGCACTGTGCAAGGTTGGAGTACGCCATCATTCCTCCCCCCGCACCCATAGACACTTGCTATCGCCCACCCACACCTGCTGCTGCTGCTGCTGCTGCTGCTGCTGCTGCTGCTGCTGCTGCTGCTGCTGCTGCTGCTGCTGCTGCTGCTGCTGCTGCTGCTGCTGCCTGCTTGCTGCTGTGCTGCTGCTGCTGCTGCTGGTATGCCTGCTGCTCTGCTGTGTGCTGCTGCTGTGCTGCTGCTTGTGCTGCTGTTCCTGTCCTTCCTTAACCTTTATTGTACTGCCTTACATACGCGCTGAGGACGTGATAGCTTACAAAATATAACTGAGTTTTGTAGTGGCGAGTGTGTGGTGTATGCAACTTTAACCCTGAGCCGTCTCTGCTATGGGGGACCGTATGTCATCTGGAAAGCCTCATGCGTTTCCCAGTATGTCCCGGAGGTGAGTTAAGGGTGTTTCTGTGTGTTCAAAGTACATTAAGTATGAATGCAGGATGTTCCTCACCTCCATCAAGGAACCTCCTTGAACAAGGCCCCTCCTCACCATCATCAATAAACCTTCTTGAATCAAGAGGACCTCACACCATCAAGGAACCTCCCTGGAATCTAGAGTCTCATCTGACATCAAGGAAAAGCATTCGGTAGAAGTCATAAAGACTTACTAGAAGATATAAGAGGGTTTTTCCCTTGTTAATCAGTACGTGCAGTAAAGAACAGCATGACGTTCACTGGTGATAACTTCCAGCTGCTTAGATACGGAAAGGATAATGAACTCTAAAGGAACACTGTATACAAAAAACTAAGAGTGTCACCAAATAGAACGAAAAAAACACGCAAAAGATCTGGGAGTAATTATGTTGGTTGACCTTTCTTTCAAGCAACACAATAATGCTTTACAAATATCAACGACAGCCAGGAGGATGATGGGGTAAATAATGAGAGCTTTCAAAACGAGGGAAATAATGCCAGTAGTGGCACTCTTAAAATCATTGTGCTCTCTCGTTTGGAATATTGTTCAGGAGAGATATCGGAGTTGGAACAGATACAGAGATCATTGACACACATATTGAGTCAATAAGCATTTAATTTACTGGGAACCATAAAGTCTCCTAAGTTACGTACTTCTGGAGCAAAGGAGGAGGATACCCACGATAATAAGTTATATACCTGGCCATGCTCAGGTGGGGTTGAACCTGCGATCAGAGGAGTCTCTAAAACTCCAGGCTGGCCCAGATGGCTAACGCAACGATCTGAGTAGGTTCGAGAATTGATCGCGGATTCAATACCCCATAGTGGTATGGTTTGTTTGCATCGTGTCATTACGATTTAGTGAGTTCCATATGTACTGGACAGTTACTTGAGGACAGTATTGACGGCATAGCAACATACTGGATGTGAGAGATATGGGAGGTAAATGTAAAATAAACGACAGTGAAAATACATTAACCTTTCTTTGAATCAAGAATCCACACCATCAAGGAACTTCCTATTGGAGGACCAGAGCTAGATGAGATGTCTGCTGCTGAGTTTGGTTATAGGACGCCTGGTCTGGGACCCACTAGTGTAAGCAGGTCAGTCCAGCAAGTCGACCAGAGGTATCTAAATCATGTAGTGTTGCTGTATCAGACAAGTACCCTCAGCCTTTCTAGTTGTCTCCTGTGACTGCCCTTACCCTTTCACCATTCCAAACCCGCTGTTATCCGTAACCTATTACTCATCCATCTCCCTTTTGCCACCTGATGCCCTCGCTTCCTTCCTGCCCTGCAGCGCTGTATAGTCCTTGTGGCTTAGCGCTTCTTTTTGAGTATAATAATACTAATCAGACAAGTATCGTTAAGCTACAGGTATCTTTGCTATCCTCTAAGTCAACATGGGGCGCCAACCATTGCGACAACGTCCGGCAACTGCTGCAACTTACCATCACTTCTGCTGCATTGCAAGTTTCAGTCTTGTGTTTTGTATTAGACTGACAAAGCCTACAGTGTGGGTGAAACGTCTCCTGACACCCCCCCAGTACACAGGTGTCGCCGATGTGTCTTATTCTCTATGGAAGATAATGTGCAAGCTGGATGGCTGGCTTGCTGGTGGCTGCCTGCCTGCCTGCCTGCCTGCCTACGCTGCTGCCTGCCTGCCTGCCTGCTGGCTGACTGAATGGCTGGCTGATGGCTGGCTCCTGCCTGCGCCCTGCCTGCTGCTGCCTGCCTGCCTGCCTGCCTGCCTGCCTGCCTGCTGCTGGCCTGCCTGCTGCCTGCCTGCCTGCCCTGGATCTTAGATGAAGATGCTGGGTGTTTTAGGCACCTAGGAAAACATTCATGGCATGTTTTATTGGCATCTCTCATGGGAAATTGGAGAGTGAATGTGAGTGTTGATGAGGTGTTAAGCTTCTTGATCACCTGCCTGAATCAGGACTCACTTTATTGTTGCAAGTTTACCCTTGCTGTCTGTATCAGAACTCACTGTGTTGTTGTTCCTTTTAGCCAGTGTGTTCACTTGACTCAGTGAAGATGAAAGACAGCGTGAGCAAGAAACTTAAAGAATGTAACAAAAATACTAGAAGTCACGGTTGTGCAGAGGGGACTGGTAGTGGTAAAGCTACAGGTGACGGTTGTGACAGATACTTGGAGTTACAGTTTAAACAGAATGTCAATAAGAGTAAGATATAAATTAAGTGTAAGGAACCATAGTGAAAGAAGCAGTCTTTGTATGTCTTGGACTTATTGGCTATGAAACCTGTGTGTTTGTGCCTGTTACTGGTGATGTTTGTGACTGATACTGGTGTGTTTGTGCCTGATACTTGGTGTGTCTGTGCCTGATACTTGGTGTGTCTGTGCTGATACCTGGTGTGGCTGTGCTCCTGATACTTGGTGGTCTGTTGCCTGGATACTTGGTGTGTCTGTGCTGATTACTTGGTGTGTCTGTGCGATACTTGGTGTGTCTGTGTATGATACTTGAGTGTGTTGTTGCCTGATACGTGGTCGTTGTCTGTGCCGATACCTGGTGTGTATTGTGCCTGATACTTGGTGTGTCTGTGCCTGATACTTGGTGTGTCTGTGCCTGATACCTGGTGTGTCTGTGTCTGATACTTGGTGTGTCTGTGCCTGATACCTGTTTGAGTCTGTGCTGATTCTGGTGTGTCTGTGCTGATTTGGATGTGTTGTGCTGATATTGGTGTGTCTGTGCCTGATACTGGTGTGCTCTGTGCCTGATACTTGGTGTGTTTGTGCCTGATACTTGGTGTGTTTGTGCCTGATACTTGGTGTGTTTGTGCCTGATACTTGGTGTGTCTGTGCCTGATACTTGAGCTTGTGTTTGTGCTAGATCCTGGGTGATCCTGTGCTGATACCTGGTGTGTCTGTGCCTGATACCTGGTGTGTCTGTGCCTGATACCTGGTGTGTCTGTGCCTGATACCTGGTGTGTCTGTGCCTGATACCTGGTGTGTCTGTGCCTGATACTTGGTGTGTCTGTGCCTGATACCTGGTGTGTCTGTGCTGATACTGGTGCGTACTGTGCATGATACTTGGTGGTTGTGCCTGATATTGGTGTGTTTGTGCTGATACTTGGTGTGATGTGCGTGCCTGAATATTGGTGTGTCTGTGCCTCGATACTTGGTTGTGTTTGTGCCTGACTTCTTTGTGTGTCTGTGCCTGATACTTGGTGTGTCTGTGCAGCATTCTGGTGTTGTCTGTGCCTGATACTGGTGTGTCTGTGCATGTTACCTGGTGTGTCTGTGCCGATTACCTGGTTGTGTCTGCTGTCTGATAACTTGGTGTGTCTGTGCCTGTACCTGGTGTGTCTGTGTCTGATACTTGAGTGTGTATGTGCTTCTGATACTTGGAGCCTGATTTAAAAGCAGTCACACACACACACACACCTCCCCACTATTACCTCCTCATTCTCCCCCCTCACATCTCTTCCTTCTCCTCCTCCTCTCCCTCGCTCCTAGGCCTGCAAAGAAACTAAAGGCTGATATACCAACTCACACGCTCCACATACCCTAAAACACTCCCTTCCCCCCGCCCCTTCTCTGAACTCACTCACATTTAATCACACGTTCCATCTCTCGTTTCTTTATCCCTTTTTTCTCTCCTCTTCATCTTCTTTCATCCTCCCTACTCCTACTCCCCTCCCCCCTCTTTCCCTCTGTCCCCTGTCCCCCTAGGTCCTGCCCTCCAGCTCACTATCCTTTTCACCTCCCTGCCTCCCCTCTTCTTCCACAAACAAAACACCCCCCTTCACAGCACTCTTGGATAAGCTTCTTCCTTCTGTGGAACAGAAGCAGGACACCAGGGAATGGTGATGAATGAGCGTGTGGTGGACCTGGGAGCAGAGAGAGAACAGGGAGGCAGAGCTCACGCGAAGGAGAGGAAAGAGTGGGGGAGGAGGCTGCGAAGTGATCAGCAAGAAATTGGAAAAGGGGAAACTGCTGAGGAGAGCAAGGAAATGGGATTACAAATCACAGCGCTGATAGCTAAGATACAGCGCTTAGTAGAAGAACTAAAAGTCTGAAACAGTCCTAAAAACCAAAGGACGTACAGCCATGACACCAAGAGTACTACGTCGTCACGATGAGAGGACAGTAGGAACAAAGGAGAGTATAATGTTGCGATGATTATTAGGACCCAAGAGTGGCCGGGGAAAAAGGAGGGAGCACAGCAGGAAATAATGGAGGGGACTAAAAAAATGAAGGACTAGGCTATCACGAGGCGCTAATGGACAACTGCCATTGTCAGGGAATAGATAAGCACAGTGGCACCAGACAGGGGAAGTGACAGTAGGGAAGCAACAGCTGTCAATGGCAGGAACTTAATTCATATCAGAGGATGCTCAGGGAAGTACAGTGGGAGGACGAAAGGGAGAGTGCCATTTTTGTCTATGAGCTCGAAGAAGTAGATGGGGAAATTTACAAGGCAAGGAAACAGGAGGAGAGAAAAAAAAATGATTGAAAGCATCATGAAAGCAATAGGAAAGGACGACATAACCCAGCTGACAATTTTTCGGAGAACTGAGTGGTTTGTGAGAGGAAAAAAGCATCCAGTCAAAGTGATTTTCAAGGCAGAGTCAGCTTGAAACTGGATCCTGCAGGATAAAGCGCACCTAAAGGACAATCAGGAGTTCAGGAGTGTGTACCTCGATGGAGCAGAGAACAAAGAAGAAAGGATGATGATCATGAAAGAGAGGGTGCAATGTCACAAGAAGGAATGGGAGGCAAGGAAGGTGGAGAGCAGGAGATATCAGGCCCAGGTGGACAAGGCAAAACGTCGCCAGCAAACACCACCTCCAACCTCACCTGCTAAGCGCGTAGTGACTTGTTTCAACTGTGGCAAATGCGGGCACTATCGTTCGGCAGTGTTTCAAGCTATGTCCCGCTAGGTCAAACCGTCATCTCCCATGCTCAGTATCAAGTATCTGTCATCGTCCCCAATCAGTTTCAAAGTAACCTCACCGTTCCATGCTCAGTCTCACGAGGGAGTCTGTATGTACCACAACACTTCCCATTCAGTACCTCAATGAGTGTAACAAGCTGTGAAGTCTTTTGTCAACTGTAGTGGAGCAAGCAGCCATCCGCACAATTCACTTGCTAGTCGAATCCCTGTCCACTAGTTCGGGGGACAGAGGCGAGTCCGATGGAAATCAAGCCAAAAAGACATAGTAACCCTATCGGAAAAGTCGCTGTATTCCGTCCCTGTCGCACAATGCGTTGCACGCCCTGGGTAGTGATACGCTTGCCGACTGTAGAGGAAACATGAGTCGTCTTGACGTTGTTGCCGAGGATCGTTACTCCATACCTTCAAGGTCGAGCCTCGTTCAACAAGCAATTTGAGCTCAGCGCTGTGATCGGGATTCGTCGGACTGCTCATGCCTTCATGTTGTATATGACAACCCTTGTGGTCCACTCAGTTGAGGTCACTGTCCACCTAATGCCCTGTCAGCTTTTCCTAGATCCTGGTCGGTGGTTTAACATCGTCCGCTCCACTCTTTTCGAGACTTAGCTTCATGCCAGCCATTGTTGACAGAGCTGTTCTGTCATTCAGACCTTGAGAGGAGGTATCCAGTGTACCCGCTGTGGTTCGCTGTGGTCGTACAAATTAGAATTGTGGTCAGGGTCCACAAGCTGTCCACAAAACTTCTTAGTCGTAGATAATATTGCTTTCCCCTGTGACCTGCTCATAGGGTTTCAAAACCATGGCCAGACCTTAGGATCCGCTTAGATCCAGCTGAGTGGAATGCAGAATTCAATGGTAGTGGTTGTGCCCTTCTGGAGCTGTGCTTAGGATCCACTACATGCTACTCTGGTCATCAGAGTATGCACAGTGCTGGATCATTGGGAAACCGGTGGTATCCGTAGCACTTTCTCCCGGGTTCGGTCTCTTTGTCTGATTTGACCTAGTTGTAGCAGAGTCGCGATGCCAGTCACCTCCTGGACCATCCAGCACTTTAGTTACCAGAGTGCACCCAGGTATGGGTTGTAGAGAACTGCAGTTGTCATGCCCGCAGTATCTTGTCGGCAGATCGATTGTCTGACGCGTGTCTGGCATCAGCGAGCAGAGTTACTGCTTGTGTACAAAAGTATGAGTCACTTTGTCAGCTGTAACTCGCTCACTCTGTTACGGTGTACGTGACGCAGAGCTTTTGAAGGAGTCCTTGTGATGGTTGACAACGGACAACGTGCCGAGTCAAGGGCCTCTCCCTTGAACAGTCCTTGCACACAGTGCAATGTAGGTTAAGTGCAAGTCACTTGTTGTCAACATGCCCATCGTCGGAATTTCCTGCGGAGAATTACATCACTTGTCGACCATTGTCAGATTCCCTCTCTGGTGAGAGTGGGAGGGTTGAAGCCAGCTGCACTTCCTAGTGAGTGCAGTTCTCCCAGGCGAGTCTGCTGCTGGACTCTTCAACACCCGGCCAGTGCAGGAAGATGATCTAGCTTTGACAGACTATCCTGAAGAGGTGACCAAAACTACTCCTGGTTTCCAATCGTGCACGTTCGGCGGTGCACTAGTGGTGAGTTGATGGGTTTGCCCCTCTGATTTCTCAGTATTACTTGGACAAAGTTACTAAACCCATTTAGTACCTGCGTTCCAAGCATGAGCAAAGCGTCTTGCCGAAGAACTCATTAACACGGATCGCTCCGTGATGGAGTTATTGCAGTGAGTCCACTTCCAATGAATGCTTCCACCTTATTATGGTGCCCAGAAAGAGGAACCTGGCGACGTGTTTATCGATTACAGGAACTGAATGCATGTCCCATCCAGACCGCTTTCGTTGCCGCAGTTCTGAAGACCTTATTGCTGATTCATCGGCGTTAATAAGGTTCTCTTCAAATCTTGATCTGTTCAAGGTTCTGGCAGATCCCCCACGATGATGAGGAGAAAGAGTTGACAGCTTTCTCTACACCAACTGGTATTACCAGTATCAGGGGTTGGCCTTCGGCTTGCGCGGAGATAGCCTATAACATTTAGTCGTTTGATGACGGACAATTTTCGTTATCCTCCTAGGTGGCCGCTCATGTATACCTAGATGATCATCATAGTAATGTCGAAGATTGTCCCGAACACTCTCAAGAAACTTGCACAGGGTATTGGACAGGGCTAGCTCAGGCTTAACAACCTTAAGGTAAAGCTATCCAAATGTCATTTCCTCCGGTAGGATAAAATTTGGGACATGTAGTGCACTCAGAATGGCACATAACGAGGACACGAGTCTAAAAATCTAGGCGCCTGCAGAATTCCCCAAGACCCATGATGGCGGTATGAGTCGGTCCTTCATAGGCTGTTGGGTTGCTACTGCCCCTTTACCGGGAGGTTTCTCCACCATTGCGGACCCTGACAGCGTACAAGGATGGATGCCCCTTTTAGAGTAGACGTGTGATCAGGAACGACGATTTTGTTCACTCTTAAGAACAGTTAACATCAGCCCCAACCCATGTGATTCTGATTTCACCAAGGCATTATACTTGACGACTGATGCCTCAGCAAAGCTGGCATCGGTGAGTCTTGTCACAGGGAATCTAATGGTATCAACAGCCTATTGCCTATGCTAGCGTGTCTTACTAAAGCGGAAGTCAATTATTCAGTGACAGAGCTTAGAAGCTTTAGCCATTGTATGGGCCTGTGTCATTTTCGGGATATCATCTATCATTATCTATCAAGATTTATATGATATTTACCCTTATTGGCCCTTTTTGCGATTAAGAACCTCTTGGGAAAGCCGATGTCGGTGGTCGTCACGTTCATGAGACTACAACTGAAAATTTGCTAGGTCCCAGGCGAAGCAAATGTGTAGCTGAGCCCTGTCGGAGACATATAGCATTCGTGAGTGTCGGCAACTCGTTCTTGTTGAGGATCTCAGAGCTAGAGCCAACGACAGCCCTACTTGTCTGGAGAGGTTATTCCGGGGATCTACGCTCCGCGGCCCGGGTCCATCGACTAGGCCTACCCCGATGGAATCAGGCCTGATCAACTAGCTGATTACTGCTGGGGGGTGGGGGTGGGGCTGGGGGGGGGGGGGGGGGGGGGGGGGGGGGGGACCGCTCGCACGTCTGACGTTACGAGCCACAGCCGGCTGATCCGGCACTGACTTTAGTATCTGTCCAGCTCTCTCTTGAAGGCAGCCCCAAGGGGGTTTATTGGCAATTCCCTAAAGCTTGATGGGAGGCTGTTGAACATGTTTTGGGCCCCGGTAAATTATGGTGTTTTCTCATAGTGTTCCAATGGCGCCCCTCACTTTTTTTGGCGGCATTTTGCAATCGACTGCCCAGTCTTTTCTTTGTCGTAGGGGAGTGATTTCTGTGTGCAGATTTGGGACCATTCCTTCCAAGATTTTCCAAGTGTAGATTGATTGATATAATCTCTCCTCCTGCGTTCAACGAGGTAAAGTCTTAGTGTTCCAAGCGTTCCCAGTAGTTAAGGTGCTTGACAGAACTTATACGGGCAGTAAAGGATCTCTGTACAACTCTCTGATCTGCGATTTCACTGCTTTGAATGAGATGTTAATGTACAGCAGTTGTCAGCTAGAGAGAAACAAGTGATTTGAAAAAGGTCATCATGGGCTTGGCACTCTCTGTTTGGTAAAAGTTCCTCATTATCAATCATATCAGGTTTCTTTGCACACGTGCGTCGTGCACTGTTGTGATCTTGAATTGAGATCTCAGACATAATACTCCCAGTCCCTTACATTATTTTTTCACGCTTATTGTTGGCCGGAGTCAGTATTATTACTATGTTCTAGTTATTATCTCCTCCTAGTTTTCAATAACGGAGAGTTGGAATTTGTCCTCATGATACATCATATTGTTTACGTGCCATGGAAAACTTCTGTTTATATCTTTTGGATGGTTAACCGCGTCTCAGCAGATGACAGCCTCAGGCAGTGCCTACGTATCATCGCAAGGATGATTAGGTGCGGTGGTGTACTATCTCTGTATGTCTGATATGAGGATAAGGAATAAGACTGGGGGCGTAGTACTCGTGCCTTGTGGAACAGAGCTACTTCACATATGGCAGCCTCCGATTGAACTCTGTTGACCACTACTCTTTGGGTGCGTTTTGTAGGAGGTTGAAGATCCATCTCCCCTACTTTCCACAGTTATTCCTTTAGCACGTATTTTATGGGGCTATTACCCATGATCGCATTTGTCAAATGCTTTTGCAATGTCTCGTGTAGAAATACATCGCATATGATTTTCTTCCAGTGCATCCAAGGCCAGATCCATGTCATTAGTGATCCAGTGGTTGTGGTGAGCAGGAGGACCTGCCCTGAACCCTATGTTGCCTGGATTGTGCAGATTTTTTGGGAATCCAGGTGATTTGCAATCTGCTTTCTTAGCACTCTTTCAAGATTTTTTATGATGTGGGGGACGTCAGAGCTATTGGTCTATAGTCTTAGTCAATGCTTTGCTGCCACCATTATGGAGGGGGCTCATTCGTTGTTTTAGTGAACTGTAGGAATTCACCCATATTCCACGCTCCTTCCATAGTGTACTTAGGGCACGCGAGTGGGGGTTTCTTGCAGTTCTTAATGAAACAGAAGTTCCACGAGTCTGGGCCGGGGGCTGAGTGCATCGGCATGTTGTCATGATCAGAATCTTTTTCGAAATCTATGGAGTTAGGGTGAATGTCGAAATCTGCATACATTTAGGAGTTTTGAGGCTCATTCATGAAGAAATTCATTTGGGGGGTCGTCGATCCTCACGACCGATTCGTGGTTCATAATACACAGTGTCGTAATGGGATTTCATATTTCACTCATTTCCTTGTTGTCGTTCTGTGAAAGTCCCATCCTGTCTGAGTAAGGGCCCGATACTAGAAGTTGGTATTTGCCTTGTTTTTGGCATATGAAAAGAATTATTTTGAATTTCTATCAATTTCACTATATGATTTTGTTTAGTCTCCTGCTCTCCTGTTCCTGTAAGAGTCAATTAGCGTAAGTTCGATTAGTTTCACTTCCTGGTCAGCGCCCTCCTTTCGTGTATCTGATATTCTTGCACTTGAGGAGCTCAGTGATCTTCGACGTCGTCTGTAGAGGGAGCCATCTTTTTCTCTCAGTTTAACGCCTGCTTCTTCGTCTTACTAGGGGATTATGCCTAGACATGCTTCGGCTACCAGAGTTGATCCTTTCAAGGCACTGGATTGGGTCCATGTCATTTAAGACATTCCCCAACCTGTTTCGTTTAGGACATGGTTTACCTGGTCCAGTTGATGTTCTTGTTGTTGTTGAAATTGTATTTTTGAAGACACCTTCACCGGTAATGCATTCTGCTGTTCAGGAGCCCCTATGATGTACGTCTGACTTCGATTAGATTGTGATCGGAATTAGGGTTTTTGATATTCCTTATGTCTCTTTATCAGGTCTCAATATTTGTGCCTCAGGATAAGGTAAAGTCATGTGTGTTTTCTAGTCTTGTTGGCTCCACTATATGTGGCTTAATGTGTGTTTTCGCGAGACTTAGTAGCTCATGTGTGTGAGACCTTTCATCTGCACTACCTACGGGGATTGTTTCAGCTATAACATTATTTGCAACATTTGTCCATTTTTTATGCCTTAGGTTGAACTCACCAAGCAGTAAGATGTTTGGGGATGGAGCTGGAAAGGATTTTTTTTCCCCCCAAACAGTAATCGATTTTCAGTAGTGTTCCTGCAACTGTTGGGAGGTTGTATCTGGTGGCTGGTATACAACCAACAATGAACTAGGTTTTGGTTCTCGATCTTTATTGATAGAACTTCAACTACATCATTTGTGGTGTCAGCAACTCATGCAGATAAGGGATCTTTGACATACAGGCAACCCCCCCTTGTTGCCTGTTTTTTCTGTCGATCTAAAAGGTTGTAACCACTTATAAATATTTCACTGTCAATGTCGATCTTTTGTGTGCTGAGTCTCTGTGAAGGCTGCAAACATTTTGCATTCGGACTCCACTAGAAGTCCACTGATAAAAGGAATTTTGTTGATTGGTGGATGGCTTTAGGCTGTATATTAGGGCAAATATGACCGAGGTTGTTATCTGTGTTTGTTGGGGGGATTTTGTTATTGGATCAGTAGTCTGTAATGCGTGTTAGGCGCCATGGGTGGCCACTGCTGGCCTCAGTCCAACAAGGCTCCAAGGTGTGTGGACCTTATTTTTTGTTATTTCCTCTCCATTTTCTTTTTTCGTTTTCCTGTGTGGACTCCAGTCCTGCGTTTCTTGACAAGGGAGGGAGTGGACGTTTACAGGTCAAGTCTCCCATTCCACTGAAGGATTTGGTGGTCAACCAAGGAGTACTGTGCCATGTGCCACAAGCTGTGTGGACCCCCCGGCAGAACTATATACAACTGGTGAGTACCGGAGTCATGTATACCAGTATCTTAGGTTTGAAAAAAATCCACAATGTCCAGGGTGTAGTGCACCGGGAAGGGACCGCTGTATCAAACAGCACAAATGAAATAATTTTCTTGCCTAAGATGGCAGCGGACATTGCCATGCATGTCACCAGTGTGTTGTTTGCTACAGCACCAAGGGTACTGTTACAGGTCTAACCCCCATTCTAAAGACTCCATTACAAAGGAGACCTGCGAGAGAAACTTCTTGTTCGACTCTCGTTGACGAACTTTCAAGCGACTCGGAGACGGGAATTAAGCATCCTGTGGCCTAAAGAGTTATTTATTAATCCCAGCGTCTTGACGGGCCTGAGATAGAATCTCGTCTATATTTTTCCACAAAATCTGGACATAGGCATCACGGCGTCAATCTCCGCTCTTAGCTGTCACGTGTTCACTCATCACCTATTACTGCCTTCTAACACTTCACAGCACAAGTCTCTTCAGAGGCGTGGGTTCGAATCACCACCGCTGTCACACTGTTATTACTGTTCTTTCTGTTGACAGCGGTTTGTGCAATGTGAAGGTAGCGTAGGTAGCAATGGATACAGCCGTGGACTAGGTTGGCTTTAATTGATAGAGTGCAGTACACACTGAGGCATGTGAGGGAGCTGACCGCAAGCCAGTCCTATGGAGGGGGAGCACTTCTGCTATCAGGTGGTCAAGGCCTAGGAGTGAAGCGAATGGGCCAGGCCTCCCCCCCCACTGGACCGAGGTTGAGCCTACAGAGGGCAGCACCTAAATCCCGCGCGAAATTTATGAACCAGTCAGAACAGATGGTAGGCTGTTGTTCTGACAGTACA
>NC_069407.1:3469602-3499615 GCF_026875155.1 Cherax quadricarinatus | reverse complement strand
GTGGGGTGGTGTGAATTCAGTAGTGGGGTTTGGGTGAGGGTTCAGTAGTGTGGTTTTGATGAGTTCTTATGTGGTTGGTGATATTTTCGTATTTTGGTTTTGGTGATGGTTCATAGTGGGTTGGTGATGAGTTCAGTAGTGGGTTGGTAGGGTTCAGTAGTGGGGTTGGGTGAAAAATTAGTAGGGGGTTTTGGTGGATTCATAGTTGGTTTTTGATGAGCGTATGTGGTTGGTGAGAGTTAGTAGTTTGGGTTGGGGTGATGATTCAGTGGGTTGGGAGTTTTCAGTAGTGGGGGTGGTGTGATTTCAGTAGTGGGGTTTGGTGATGATTCATTGGGTTGGTGAGGTTCAGTATGGGTTGGTGTGAGTTCGTGGTTTTGGGTGAGATTCATAGTGTGGTGGTGAGATTCAGTAGTGTGGTTGGTGATAAACACAGGAAGGTCACACAGGCAGTCACTGTTCTCGTTTGTCGATAATTATTATGTTATCCCCCTGCACCCCACAGCCCTCCTGCCCCATGATCCATGTTCTCTGCCCCCTGCCCCTCTGCACACCTTACTCCTCCCCCTACCCTCTCTCCCCTCATCTTGCTCCATACCACCACCCTCCCATTCACCTTCCCCACTCACCTCCCACCACCCTCCCACTCACCTTCCCCGCTCACCCCCCCACTCCCCTCCCCGCTCACCACTCCTCCACCAACCCTCCCCACTCCCCCTTCCCCACTCACCCTCCCCACTCACCCTCCCCCACTCACCCCCCCACTCACCCTCCCCACTCACCCTCCCACTCACCCCCCACTCACCTTCCCCACTCACTTTCCCCACCACCTTCCCCACTCATCCCCCCACTCACCTCCCCACTCACCCCCTCTCCCCCTCCCCACTCAACCTTCCACTCACCCTCCCCACTCACCTTCCCCACTCACCCATCCCCACTCACCTTCCCCACTCACCTTCCCCTCTCACCCTCCCAACTTACCTTCCCACTCACCCTACCCCACTCACCCCCCCACTCACCTCCCCACTCACACCTTCCAACCACCCTCCCCACTCACCTTCCCCACTCACCCTCCCCACTCACCTTCCTCACTCACCTTCCCCACCCACCTTCCCCTCTCACCCTCCCAACTCACCTTCCCACTCACCCTCCCCACTCACCCCACTCACTCACCTTCCCCCACTCACCCTCCCCACTCACCTTCCCCACTCACCTTCCCCACTCATCCTCCCCACTCACCTTCCCACTCACCTTCCCACTCACCCTCCCCACTCACCCTCCCCACTCACCTTCCCACTCACCCTCCCCACTCACCTTCCCCACTCACCTTCCCCACTCACACCCCCACTCACTCACCTTCCCACTCACCTTCCCCACTCACCCTCCCAACTCACCTTCCCCACTCACTCTCCCC
Source organism: Cherax quadricarinatus (assembly GCF_026875155.1). Lineage (NCBI taxonomy): Eukaryota > Metazoa > Arthropoda > Malacostraca > Decapoda > Parastacidae > Cherax > Cherax quadricarinatus. The sequence continues at coordinate 3,498,201 of NC_069407.1, read as the reverse complement.
ACTTCACCTTCCCCACTCACCCTCCCACTCACTTCCCCACTCACTTCCTCACTCACACCCCCACTTCACCTTCCCCACTCACCTTCCCACTCACCCTCCCCACTCACCCTCCCCATCACCACCTTCCCCTGACACCCTCCCCATTTCACTTCCCCTCTCACCTTCCCCACTCACCCTCGCCCACTCACCTTCCCCACTCACCTTCCCACTCACCCTCACCCAACCCCCCTTCCCCACCCCCCCCCCACTCACCTTCCCCACTCCCCTCCCAGCTCCCTTCATTCAATTTCCCTCGTTCCTGGGGGTTTTAACTACTGATCGCTGGCTAGGGTGCACCGCCACACCTTGTATCTCCATAATTATTGCTGATCTTGCTCTGTCATCGTAACTTTGGGGGGGCGTTACTTTGTACTTGTGTACCTGAATTTGCTATGCTACGAGTCCTGGCTCTGGCCCCCCCTCAAATTAATCGCCCGTAGCCAACTGACAAAAACTAACCTAACCTAACCTAACCTAACCTATCCTAACCAAACCTAACCCTAACCTAACCTATCCTAACTAACCTAACCAAAACCTAACCTAATCTACCTATCCTAACCTAAAAAACCCAAAAAAGCACAAACCGTGACTGGAACGAACACAAATAACCCGCAATAAAAGAGAAAGCTTACGGCAAATTTTTCCCGTCCGACTTGACATTACAAAGTCAAAATAACCAAAAGTGGAGCAGGACGGCTATATAAGGGCAGGAAATTTTGGAGGTGTGGTATAGTAAGTAGAGTATATAATATAGTAGTAGTAGTATAGTAGTAGTAGAAGTAGTAGTAGTGGTAGTGGTGTAGGGGGGAAAAAGGGGAGGAGCCTGTCAAATGCAAAAAAAGGGGAGCACTGCAAGGGAGCTAGGTGCCCACGAGGGAGAGCAATGAAACAGGGGTGGGGGAAGGGGGAATTGGTGAAATAAATAAAGAAGGAACAGAAACACGAGACAGTGGAAAAAAGACAACCAGGGAGAAAAAAGTAAAGAGGAAAGGGAAGAGGAGAAAAAAGAAAAAAAGAAAAAGAAAAAGAAAAAATGAGGAGTCAGGTAAGTCACGTTTCTGAGTTTGGAGCATTTTACATTAGTGGAGAGAAGGCATCTACAAGACGAAGCAGGGCAAGATTCATACAAGGAAAGGGATTAAGAGGATTCAACAGACGTGCGATGTTAGAGTTGGAAGTGGGGAGCGTTTTACGGGAAACCCAGTCAATGGATGCAAATGATCTATGACGTGACAAACAGGAAATTTTTTAGTGTCGGCAAGCCTAACACTATTTTTGTGCTCCCTAAGTCTGTCAGAAAGAGATAGACCAGTTTCTCCGAAGTATGAAGAGGACAGGGGGAGCAAGAAATAGAGTAGACACCAGGAACATCTGTAGAGGAAGGGGTTATGAACAAAGATTATTTGCGAAGAGTGTTAGTCTGGGGGAAGGTAGCTTGATGTCTAAGGAGGGGAGAATTGTTGAGATTAGAAAGCCCGGAAATGAGGGAAGGCGAGGACAAAAGAGCTCCCAGGAGTAGGAGTTTGGGAGGGAAAAATTACGTTTAGCACGTGAGAAGGCAGAGTCTATGAAATGGAAGGGAGCCAAACGGGAACACGAATTATGAGAGTGGAAATTCTGCGGGAAGGGAATGAGGATCAAAAGAGGGGAGGCACGAGAAGAAAAAAGGGAGGAATAAAACATTTCTTGCGGGGGAAGATGAAAAGAAAAGTATTGAATGTACAGCCACTGTGATAGTTTTCGTGAAAAACGAAAAAAGGGAAAAAACCCTAACCAACCAAACCTAACATAACCAAAACACTATCAAAATAACCTATAGGCACGTAACAATATTATACAAGTACTTTGTTACTTAGTCCAAGTTGGAACGCAGGACTTGGTTCATACTTACTCTTAAAACTGTGTATAGTGTGTCTCAGTCACCTGAGTATGGGGCTGGTTGCACCTGTTGGTGTCTACCATCACACATTTTATGTGTTCCAGTTGCCCCTGGCTGCTCTCCACCTCTCATAGTGTGTCCCTCGATACATGCCACGTTGCTGCCATCCACAGCCTGAATGATCAGGCTGTCATCCAGGGAGATAGGTCAAGGACCAGTTGCGGAGGGGGAGATGGCCACTTCCCTTCGCAACGAAATTTAAAAGGTTGGTAGACCTTTATGATGGGCTAATACCAGAGTGCCACCACCCCCATGTAGGGTGACACAACCACCACCATGCAGGGTGCCCCCACCCCCAGAACCCGGGTGCCACAAACCCCCTGAGGGTGCCACCACCACCATGCAGGTGCCCCCACATACCACCATACCACTATACAGGTGCCACCACCCCGGGACAAGGTGCCAACCACCACAACAGGTCTCACCACCACACCCGGGTGCCACACCCACCTCAGGGTGGTCAAACAACCACCACCATGCCAGAGTGCCACCACACCACCAGAATGCCCCACACCATCAGGGTGCCACCACCCCAACATGCAAAGGGGGTCACCACCACGAAAAAACAGGTTGCCACCACCACCACAGGGTGCCCCACTACCATCAGGCTGCACACCCCAGCCACGGTGCCCCCACCACCACACAGGGTGCCACCACCCCATGCAGGGTGCCCCACCTACCCGAGTGCCCCCACCACACAACAGAGTGCCACCACCACCACACAGCAGCCATCACCCTGCAGGTGCCACCACACCATGCAGGGGCCACCCCACCAACAGCAGGGTGCCACCCACCAGCAGGTCCACCACCACCATGCAGGGTGCCCCACTACCATACAGGGTGCCACAAACCCCGCACACAGTGCCACCAAACCCCCACACAGGTGCCACCACCACATGCAGGGTGCCACCACTACCATACAGGTGCCACCACCCCAGACCAGATCAGTCCACCACCACCAACCAAAGGTGCCACCACCACCATGCAGGGTGCCACCACTAACCCTACAGGTGCCACCTCCCCAACACAAGTGCCCCCCACCACCAACCAATGCAGGGTGCCCCACCACCATGCAGGGTCCGCACTACCACCATGCAGGGTGCCCCCAAACTGCCATACAGGGTGCCACCATCCCCAGCACACAGAGTGCCACCACCCACCACACAGGGTGCCACCACCACCAGGATGCAGGTGACACAACCACCATGCAGGGTGCCACCGTTACCATACAGGGTGCCAGCACCCCAGCACAGAATTCCACCACCGCCACACAGGGTGCCAGTAATCAGTGACAGTGCCAGGTGTTCAGTGTGGACGCACATATCAACTGAGCATTTTATTAAATCATTTGAATTTGAATTCAGCAGCAGTTGGCAATATGTGCACCAGGTCACCGTTCACCAGGTCACGGTTAACCAGGTCACCGTTCACCAGGTCACCGTTTACAGTCACCGTCACGGTCACCGTTCACCAGGTCACCGTTCACCAGGTCACCGTTCACCAGGTCACCGTTCACCAGGTCACCGTTAACCAGGTCACCGTTCACCAGGTCACCGTTTACCAGGTCACCGTTCACCAGGTCACCGTTCACCAGGTCACCGTTCACCAGCACGTTAACCAGTCACCGTTCACCAGGTCACCGTTTACCAGGTCACCGTTCACCAGGTCACCGTTCACCAGGTCACCGTTCACCAGGTCACCGTTCACCAGGTCACCGTTCACCAGGTCACCGTTCACCAGGTCATCCCGTACCGAACAACAGGATACTGAGGCAGCAGTAATATGAGAACAGGCCACTATATAAATTCTAGAATATATATATATATATATATATATATATATATATATATATATAGAGAGAGAGAGAGAGAGAGAGAGAGAGAGAGAGAGAGAGAGAGAGAGAGAGAGAGAGAGAGAGAGAGAGAGAGAGAGAGAGAGAGAGGGAAAGAATAGACCAGTTTACTGATTGTAGGTGATTCAGTCACAAGGAAATAAAGTGTGGGAACTGAGACACACAGGAACGGCCAGGAACATGGGCAACAAAATTGATGGAGGCACCAGTGAAAAATTTTATGACCCACCATGACCTCATGAAGTGAGGGCAGGAGGCGAACCAGCTCCACTAGACCCTGGTTTTCACCTTAAGCGAAACTAACATAGATAACACTGAACATGGGCTGCCACTAGAGCTAGTAACCACATGGTGCTCAGTTTCAATACTTGGTAAAGGTGGGAGTGGAGGAAAGAAAAGGAGGTACAGATACTAAACCAAATTATAGAAGAAGGGTTGTGCAAGGATGAAAGACTTTCTATATGGAGTCCAGTGGGAGAGGGAACTGACTGGACTGACAAGACATGAGACGATGGAGGACCTCGCCAGAAAGTGACTGGTTGACAGGAACAAGGTAGACATCTAACAGGAGGTGTGAACGTCAAGTTACGGAGCTCGAAAAAGGTTCATAAGAGAATGGTGAAGTACAGAACAGAAATGATGGCAAGGAATATAAAGACAGCAGAATAGCAAGGCATAAATATGCAAAGATAAGAGAAGGTGAACGTTAGTTTGAGAGGAAAATGACCGCAAAAAAAAGTATAATGCTGAAGAGAGGGAGAGAAAGGAACTCACAGAAGACAAGAGAAAAGTTTGCGAGGAATTGCGCAGAAGATTTAAGGAGGTATTCACTTAGAAAACAAGAGTGCTGTAAGAATGGGGGGTTAAAAGGGGCTAATTACATTTATTGGGTAGACTTCATGTATCAAAGGAGGAAGTAATGAATTTACTAAAAGAGTCAGACCTGGAGCATGACAGCATATGACTATGGATACTGAAAATAAGAGCAGAAAAACTGTGAAAACCTATAGCAATGATCTACAACTTGTCAATGGAGACAGAAAAAGCACCAGAGAGCTGGAAACTGCACACGTAATCCCAGTATACAAGCAGAGGGAGAGACAAGAGACATTGAATTATGGGCCAGTGTATCATTGACATGTATACTGTCGAAAGTACTGGACAAAAATCAGGAAAAGAGTGACTGACCATTTAGAGAGTTAGAACTGTTACAGTAAGTCAGCAGGGATTTGGGGAAGGTGAGTCTTGCCTCACTAACCTACTGGAGTTGTACGACACAATAACGGAAATCAAGCAAGAAGAGCAAGGATGAGTTGACTACATATTCTTGGACAGTAGGAAAGCATTTGTTGCTGTACCCTGCCAGAGATTGATTCACAAGTTAGAACACGCAGAAGAACGAGATTAAGTCCTACAGGTGATGAAAGAATACCACCGACGAAGACTAGGAGATCGAGATTTGAGAAGAGAAAGTGAACAAGTGGGGTACCCCTAGGGTCAGTTCTAAGACCTTTATTATTCTTAGTATAGGTAAATGACCTGCCAGAGTGGATTGGGTCATATAATCCATTGTTTACTGATAATACAAAAGTAATGAGAAGAATACAAACTGAAGAGAACAGAGAGAAGTTACAGGTAGACTTGAACAAACTACAATAATTGTTAAACAAGTGATTCCTGGAGTTTAACCCCGGCAAGTGCAAGGTCCTGAAAACTGGGAATGGAGAGAGAAGTGACCAGAGACGAAATAGAGATTGAGAGATGAGAAATTACAAATAACCCTCATGGAGAAAGATCTTGGAGTGAACATCACACCAAACATATCACCAGAGGTGCACATAATTCTAATGACATCTGCAGCACCAGCATGGAACCCCTCACCTCATGAAGCATAAACAAAAACAAGAAAATGGTCCCAGGGTTTTACAACAGACCATCCCCAGAGCTGAGATGATTGACTTATAAAAAGAGAATAAAGGAACTGAACCTGAAAAGACTTTAGAAGGATTAGGGGAGACATGACTACGACATGCAAGATACTCAGAGGCTTTGACAGAGTAGACAAGGACACATTTTGAAATGAGAGGCAGAGGGCGAGAGGTCATAGACGGAAGCTAAAGACACAAATGAACCAGAGACATGTTAGCAAACAGTTTTCCGTTTCAGTGTTGCAAATAAGTTTCAAGAGAAGGTACGACAGAGCCCAGGGGGCCAGAAACCAACAATGGTTTACAAGGCGGGGCCAGGAGCTGAGACTCGACTTCCCAAAAACAACTCGATAAGCACACACCCCCGAAAGAGAGACAGTGAATGTTTTTCATCGTATCTTGTCACCAGTCCCTGGTGTCATACTAGTGCCTGGTGTCTACCATGCCGGGTCTCCCATGCCGGGTTATACCTGCCGGGTGTATCCCAGTGCCTGGTGTTATACCAGTGCCGGGTGTCATGCCAGTGCCTCTGTTTTACCGTGCCTGGTGTCATACCAGTGCTTGGTGTTATACCATGCCGGGTGCTCCCGTGCCTGATTTATCCCAGTCCCCTGGAGTCATCAATCCCCTGATTACCAGTGCCTGGGTCAACCAGTGCCGGGTGTTATACCAGTGCCGGGTTTATATCAGCCTGGGTCATACCATGCTGGTGTCTACCAGTGCCTGGGCATACTAGTGCCGTGTCTTTACCAGTGCCTGGTGTCATACATCCTGGGGTCATCCCATGCCTGTGTTATACCAGTGTCGGGTGTATACTATGCGTGGTTTTTTAACCGGCCCTGTGCCCTCCAGTGACTGGTGTCATACCTTTCCTGGCGTCATACCATGATGGGTCATACCATGCCTGAGCATACCATGCTTGGGGTCTACTAGTGTTTGGTGTAAACCCATCCCAATTTTAAACCCAGCACTAGTGTTATGCCAGGACGGGTCTTTCCAGGGGTGTGTTATCCCAGTGCCTGGTGTCATACCAGTGGCTAGTGTTATACCAGTGCCTGGGCATCCCGGGGCCGGGTGTTTTTACCACCCTGTTTTTAATCAGTCCCTGGGTTATACCATGCCTGGTTTTTATATCGGCCTGGTTTTATATCAGGCCTGGTTTTTAAACAGTCCCTTGGTGAAAAACCATGCCTGATGTTATATCAGGGGTTGGTGTCAACCAGTGACGGGTGTCTCCCAGTCCCTGGTGCATCCAGTCCCTGGTGTTTTACCAGTGCCTGGGTTTTCCCCAGTGCCGGGGTCATACCTTTGCCTGTGTTATCCGGTGTCTGGTGTTATACTAGCCCCTGGGCTATACCATGGCAGTGTTATACCTTGCCTGGTTTTAAACCCAGGCCTGGGTTGCCCCATACGGTGTATCCCGTGACTGGTGTCATACCATTTCGGTTTATACCAGTGATTGGTGTAAAAAGGGAGATACCTTTTATACCTTCTGAAGAGTTTCGACGTTTCTACTCTTGTACCCGGTCAGGTTCGCCTGGGCTTGCCTGGTTAACCCAGGCTGTTGTGCGGGAAAACCCCTTTGCCCCAATTCAATCACGCCTTTTTGATCGGGCACCGGGTAAAGAACTTGTCCAGTTTTCCTGTTGAAGGCTTCTACACTTGTTCCGCAGTTTTCTGTTTTTTGTAAGATTTTTTAAATAATCGGGGACCCCGGGTTGATACAGTTTTCCCTTTTATTGTCCCCACCGCCCCCCCGTCCTTTTTTAGTGACTGGTTTAAGGGTTCTCCTGCCTTACTCCCAGCCTGGGCATGGCCCTCATCAAGCGGGATGTAGAAGAATATGGGGGGGTTATTGAGATGATGAAGGGAGGAGGGGGGGAGGGGGGGGGAGGGAAAAAGAAAGGAAAAAAATTTAGGGGGGGGGAATGGGGGGGGAGGGATATCATACCTTGGAAAAAGGGGTGCCACACACCGGGGAGAAAATAATCCTTCATACCAGAAGGGGTGCAGGAGGGGACTCCTGAACACCTGGGGCGACCCCTGGGGGTACCCCTGGGATACCCCCGGGGGGACCCCTGGGGGTGACCCTTGGGGGTTTACCCTTTGGGGTTGACCCCGGGGCGACCCTGGGACTGACCCCCGGGGGTGACCCCCGGACTGACCCCTGGGGGCACCCCTGGGACTGACCCTTGGGGGGACCCCTTAAGCACCCCTGGGGGTTTACCCCTGGGGGGACCCCTGGGAGTGACCCCTTAAAGGGTGACCCCCCGGGCTGACCCCTGGGGCTGATCCGGACTGACCCTTGGGGTTTACCCCCTTAAGCTGACCCGGGGGTTTACCCCCAATCTGCACACTACACAAGAAATTTCTGGGTGGAACCAGGAATGTAGAGTAACCGATTCGATTCGATTTGATTCGATAGATTTTTTGGAAGACCCCCAAAAAGGGGGGATGGGGAAGTGGGGGTAAAGGAAGAAAAGGTTGGTTAAGGGAAGGTTTATTGTAAAGGGAAAGAACCGGGCTTAACCCCAAAGTTGAGATGATGGTGATTCAGGAGGTAGTGCGCAACTAGGGGACTGGAGGGGGGAGGGGGGGGGGGGGAGGGGGAAGGGGGGACGACAAAGCGTGAATGCATGGTACAAGGGCATTATTAAAGGTTAGTGATTCAAGATTTTAGCAAGGTTATTTGTATATAGGAACTGGGTCAGGAAGAGGTTGTGTGTGTTTGCAGGTCTGCGTAGTTCGTCATCTAAGTATGAGGTCCAGTAGTCATGTCGGGTCTCTAGTCTGTCTATTTGTTTGTCGCTGAGCGTTTTCCAGTACACGCTTAGTGCAGGGATGTCTGCACGGGCGTGGATGGACTCACTTGTGATGAATTCTTCCCAGCAGGTGTTAAACACCCAGCGTAAGGCTTTGTTCTGGATGCGTTGTAATTTACGTTGGTTTGTCACAGCTGCTAGGGAGAGGGCTAGTGGGCAGTAAGTTATTAGTGGACGAATGAGGGTTTTGTATAGGTGTAGTTTCGTTTGTATGGAGGCTTGCCTTAGCTTGAATAGCCCCGATAGGGCCTTGGATGCAATGGCTTGCTTCTGGTTGATGTGTAAGTGTATTCGCATGTTTTGGTCTAGAAGTACTCCTAGGACGTGGTTGTCCGTGAGACAGGGATGTTAGTGTGGGTATCAGCTATCCTGAGTATTACTGGGGGGGTGGTTCGCGTTTCCTGTAGTGGAAATAGGTGATTTTGGATTTTTGCAGGGTTGGTTTTAATTCTCCATTTTTGTTCCCAGTGTGTGATCTGGTCTACTTCGGTTTGGTTTTCTGCGGGTTTTGGGAGTGGTTTTTTGATTGTGTTGGTGGGGTTGATTGTTTTCTTTTTGATTTTAAATTGTGATGGGGGGATTTCCAAAGGCAGGGGTTTGGGATTCGTTGGTTTTAAGGGATGTAGAGGGAGGGTGGGGGGAATGAACCCAAAGGAACTCCGTTTTGTAGTGGGAAGTACGGGTGAAAAGGGCATCCCTGGAATTTAAAATCCCCCATGGCCCCTTTTCCATTGGGGAATTTAACAGATTGTTTTGGGGAAAGTCCGAAGGGGTCGAAATTGCTACATGCTTAAATTTTAAAAACCATGTGCCACACTGTGTCAAGGCTTTCTTACGGGTCTAAATTTTAGCTACAAAAAAACTGTTTTTTTTCCCCTTGGTGTTGGGTTTTTGGGGGAGGGTAGTTTAAAAATTTTAAAAATTTTGGGGTGCTTTTTGGGGTGAAAAGAGGCGCCGTGGGACAAAAGGCCTGACAAATTTTTCGGTCATGCAAGTTCCAAGAAAGTTACCCCCCCGTTTGCAAAAACCCCAGCCCCTTTCTACCTAAATGCAGGGGTTTTGGAAAAATTGTGCAGAGTGCGTCGGCTTTAAGTTTTTTAAATGTTTGACAGCCAGGAGGACAGTTGTCAGTCCCCAAGCGGGCAGCCCAGGAGGATTTTTGGGCACCAAAAGGGGCTGACGTGGGAAAGGAAAAATTTTGTCAGCCACAGGGGGCTGTTTGTCGGGAAAGACCTTGGGCCAAACCAGGGGCCTGCCGGTCGGGGAGGATATTTGTGACGGGACACTCCCCAATAAAAACATTTGCTCGCTCCCTGAAATTTGTTTTTTAAAACCAGGACAATGTATGTCAGGCACTAGATGGGGGGAGGCGGGGCTGCGGGAGCACCATCCTCCGGGGGAAGCCCCAAACCCCAGGGGGGCCACCATCCCCAGGGGCCCCATCCTCCGGGGGGGCCACCACCCCTACAGGGACACCTTTCCTCCGGGGAAAGCCCCCATCCTCCAGGGGCACCACCCTTTCCAGGGGGAACCTTTCCCCGGGGAAAGCACCTTTCCCCCAAAGGGACACCACACCCCCAGGGGGCACCATCCTCCAGGGACCCCAAACCTTTCCAGGGATACCATCCCCCCGGGAAAAGCACCATCCTCCAGGGTCCCCAACCTCCAGGGAGCACCATCCTTTCCAGGGACACCCATCCTCCAGGGGTCCCCCTCCTCCGGGGAAAGCACCTTTTCCCCCCCCCGGGAGCACCATCCCCCAGGGAAAGCCCCAAACCTCCAGGGGAGCACCATCCCCCAGGGAGCACCTTTCTCCAGGGAGCACCCATCCTCCGGGGAAAGCCCCAATCCCCAGGGACCCACCATTCTCCGGGGGAGCCCCATTCCAGGGAGCCCCCATCCCCAGGGGGGACCATCCCCCCGGGAAAGCCCCCCTCCGGGAAAAACCATCCTCCGGGGAGCCCCATTTCCCAGGGAACCATCCTCCAAGGGGGCACCACCCCTCCCAAGGAGCACCTTTCCTCCAGGGACACCATTCTCCAGGGAAGCCCCATCCCCCAAAGGGAGCCCAAAACCCCTCCAGGAGCCCCCTTCCCTCCGGGGAAAGCCCCACCCCTCCGGGAGCCCCCATCCTCCAGGGGGGACCTTTTCCCCGGGGGAGCCCCCATCCTCCGGGACCCCCTTTCTCCAAGGGCACCTTTCTCCCGGGAGCACCATTCTCCGGGGAGAACCATTCTCCAGGGAACATTTTTTTCTCCAGGAAAACCCGCATTCTCCCCAAGGGGGCCACCACCCTTTCCAGGGAAACCCAATTTCTCCAGGGGCACCATTCTCCAGGGGAAACCATTCTCCAGGGAGCCCCAAAAAACCTCCGGGGGAGCCCATTCTCCGGGGGACACCATTTCTCCAGGGAGCACCACCCAAAACGGGAGCACCATCCTCCAGGGGCACCATCCTCCGGGGAGCACCATCCCCCCGGGGGACCCACCTTTCCACCAGGGACCCCCCAGGTACAAAAATTTTCCCCCGGGGACCCCACCATTCCCCGGGGAAAGCCCTTTCCTCCAGGGAGCCCCCTTTCCCCCGGGGGACACCTTCCTCCGGGAAAAGAAACCACCCTCCGGGGAACACCATCCTCCAGGGAGCCCACCTCCAGGGAAGAAACCACCTCCAGGAAAGCCCCAAATCCTCCGGGAAAAGGCACCAAACCTCCAGGGAGACCTTTTCTCCGGGGACACCATCCTCCAGGGAGCACCATCCTCCAGGGAAAAAACCCCATTCTCCCGGGAGCCCACCCTCCGGGGAAAGCACCATCCCCCCCAAGGGGCACCAAACTCAGGGGGAAAAATTTTCCCCCGGGGAACCCCCTCCCGGGGAGCCCCCCAACCCTCCGGGGAGCACCATTCTCCAGGGGCCCCCATCCTCCAGGGAGCACCCCCCTCCGGGAAAGAAACCTTTTTTTCCGGGGGAACCCACCATCCCCGGGGGGAGCCCCCCATCCTCCAAGGAGCCCCAATTCCTCCAGGGAGAAACCATTCCCCCCGGGGGGAAACCCCCATTTTTTCCAGGGGGGGCCCCAAATTCTCCGGGGAGCACCATTCTCCAAGGAGACCACCCCCCCGGGGGGGAAACCTTTCTCCAGGGAGCACCATTTCCAGGGAGCACCCATTCCCAAGGGCACCTTTCTCCGGGGGGAGCCCCAATTTTCCAGGGAGCACCATTCCCCCGGGAGCCCATCCTCCGGGGAGCACCATCCCCCCAAGGAAAGGCACCTTTCCTCCGGGGAGCACCATCCTCCGGGAAAAACCCCCATCCCCGGGGACCCACCACCCTCCGGGGAAAGCTTCATCCCCCAAAGGGTCCCCAAATCCTCCGGGGGGAGCACCATCCTCCGGGGAAAGCCCCAAATTCCTCCGGGGAAGCACCTTTCCCTCCAGGGAGCCCCCAAACCTCCGGGGAAAGCCCAAATCCCTCCAGGGGGCACCATTTCCAGGGAGCACCATCCCCGGGGAGAAAACCATCCCCCAAAGGGAAAGCCCAAAAAAAACCCAAGGTTTTTCAAAAGGGCGGTTTTTCCCCAGGTGTAATGGGACCCAAAAAAACACATTTAAAAAAATTTTAGACTTATTTTTTTATCCTTCACCAATTTATAACAGAATATTTTACACTATGTACAGTGAAAAAAATAAGTGCATTTCCCACGGTAAAAAAGGGCCCAAAAAAACCCAAACAAATAGCAAAACCGGGGGTTTTCAACCAGCTCTAAAAGGGGGGAAGGGACAAGGGAGCCCAGGAGAGGGGGAAACCCAACTTTAACCTCTGCGATTGTCAACCCCCCTTTTTTAAAGGGCCCTAAAACCGGGTCATAGGGGGAAAGGGAGGGGGGCCCCCATCAAAAAACTTTAGCAACCTGGTTCGCTGGTTGGGGGAGGATTAGCCTGAAAATTTAGGGTGGGGCCCCGGGCCCCGGGAAAAAAGGTTACTACCTTTGCATCCAAAACCCCCCCCCCCCGAAAAAGGCTCAGGATTGGGCTGCCACCCCCCCAGTGGAAAACCCGGTGCCGCCATGGCAAAAAATTAATGGGACCCCCCCAAATCCTCTCCACCATCCAATCTTAGAAGACTCAGTTTTTCCTAGGGGCCCAAAAAGCCCAAACCCAAAAACCAGATTTGGGACGCATCAGATAGGCCAAAAAACGGCCCAAATCCCAAGGGGAAACGGTACCCGTATCCCCCCCCTTTTAAAAAAAAAAAAACCCCCAAAATTTCAGGGGTAAAAAAAAAAGAGCTTGAAAAGGGGGGGTTACCACAAAACATCCAAACCAAAATTTTAAATTTTTTAAACTAGACTTTTACAAAAAAGGCCCTCCCAAAACACATTTCTTTCCCGGGCCAATGTAATGAAATTTTAATTATAGGGCTGCAGCCTGAGCGCCCAAAAAACGCATAAGCCTTGTTTTTTGGGGGATTCTTATGGTTTGGGAGAAGAAAAAGGGTTGGAAAAGTGGGGACTGTGACCCCCTTTGGGGTGTCTGGCCCATTTTAAACATCGAAAGGGCTCCAAACCCTTTAAACCAGCCGGGGGTTTCTTTTTAAAATGGTAGAGAAAAGCTCTCTGATGGGCTGGAACTTACTGAAAAGAAATGCGATTGGGTTGCACTCCTTTTTCCCGTTTGTAATAGTACCGCCCAACCCCAGACTCACAAGCAAAAAACCGTAATAAAAAAAGGTTTGGAAAAATTTTTGGAAAAAAAGGGGAGAATTGCAGGGCCCCAATAATTTTTTGTTTTAAATTTAAAAAGCGGTTTTTTTTAAAAATTTCCTGACGTCCCCAATTAAAGGGAACTTTATGACTGGAAAAGGAGAGGTAAGAGGGGCACAAAACTGGGGAAATTCTTACAGAATCTTCTGTAAAATCCTATATGCCTGGGGAAAACGTTTGAAGAGTTTTTCCTACGGGGGGAATTTGGATTCTTTAATCAAAAGGGAATTTTACCCAAGGGTTTGGGTGGTGCAACATTACCACTCCCCCTACTTCAGGGCCTTTAGAAAAGTGTTTAGGGGGGCCGGCCCAAAAGGGAATTTTTGGGATAAATTAACTGTTTTTTTTGGGGGAATTTTAAAAGGCCCTCAAACGGGAGTTTTTAAGTTAATTAGGTTTTTAAACCCAAGTATCAGACACCACAACAAAATCATCTGGGTTATGTTTTGGCCGTCCCCTTCAAGTTTTTTAAAATACCTGATGGTTTATTTTTGGAATAAAATAGGGGGAATTTTTCTTTCCCGAAGGGGGTAACTGTATACTGATATGACCCCCGGGAACACAAAGGCAGAGTTTTCCTTTCCGCCTTTTCTGTAAAAGGTTTAACCTGAAAAGTAACCATTAAGGAGATCAATTTTTGGAAACAAAAAAAGCCTTACCCCCCAAAGCCCCTTTTAAACGTCACCAGAGGGGAAAGAGGGAAAAGCATCGGTAATAGTGACCTTTCACTTTACGGTAGTTGTGCACTTACGAAACCCTCCATCAGCCTTCTTTACAAAGGATGCAGGGGTTTGAAGCCCATGGACTAGTTTACCCCTCCTAAACCAGGGTTTAAACAAAAAAATTTATTTCCCGCGGGGAAGTCCCCCTTTGCTTTTCGGGGATTAGTCTGTAGGGGGAGGGGGGGGGTTTAAATTTGGGGTTTTAAGTTTTTTCCCCCATCTACATAATGGAAACCCTAACGAAATTTTTTCGGCCACTTTCCCAAAAAAAATATTAGGTTTTGGACTGTAGAAGCCATTAAAGGGGGGTTCCCTTGAATTTAAAGAAAATTTCCAAAGCCATTAAAGGGCGGGGAACCTTGAGGGGGACAGTTTTTAAAAAGTTTAGTTTTTAATTTCAGAGTTTAGAGGCAAAGATCAGGTAACCCCCAGAGGAAAAGGGGGACAGAATTTAAATTTACTGGGACTTTATCTGGTGTTGAAAGGCCTTGAATTTTTAAATTAATGGGGTTTAAGTTTTTTTGATTTAAAGGTCTTATAAAAGGGGAAGCTACCACAAAAATTTTAAACCCGGGAATATCTCTTACTTTCTGTTTGGGTTTCCCCGTAAAACAGCTTTCAAGGTGGGCCGGGTTTGGGTTCCGCCCCAAAAACCCCTTTCTCCGGGAAAGGAAGGTGCCGGAAAATTGTGCATTTTCCCTTTTTCTTTCCTTTCTGTTTCTTCTTATTTTTGAGCTGTTTTTAAAGGGTTGGGCCGGGGAAAAACTCACGTGCCCCCGAAAACCCTTTGAAGGGGGGGTTGTAGGGGGTGCTACCCTTACGTCTTCTCCATCCATCCTTTTTTGGGAGCACCAAAAGGGGGACCCTGTAAAATTGTCCCCAAAAAATCACCCAAAAAACGGGACATACCCTGTAGACCCTTGCCCGTCTCCCGAAGGGAAAACAGAAAAACAAAGGTAAATTCACCCCAAAACCCGTGGGGAAAAGGAAATGAAAAAATTTCATAAATTTTTTTTTTAATGTCGGGGTGGAATTTTTCCCCAAGGCCCTTTGGGGCGGGGGATGGGCAGTGGAAAGTTGTGAATTATCCCAACCTAGTTAAAATTTCCCTAAAGTTTTGGGGCAGTGAATTTTCCCCCTTTTGATCCTTTGTTATTTTTTAGGAATGCCAAAACAAGAAATGAATTTTTTTTAAAATTTTGGAAAAGCTTTAGAAAAATTGTTTAATACGCATTGGGGGGGGCTTCGGGTTTATCGGGTTTTTTCCCTAATTGTAAATAAATACTAAATTTCCAATTTGGGGGATTTTTTTTTTTGGGTTTAGTGGACCTACCACAATTAAAAATTAAAAAATCTGAAAAAAAGGGTTCTCCATCGGCAGGTAGGGGTTTTGGAGAGGTGCGGGTTTTAAAAAGGGAAAATTCCGGTTTTTTCCAACTTGGCTGACATTCTCGGCAACACCTAATATGATTTTTAAAAATCTTTTTTTTAAATTTTTGGGGGCCAAAAAAAATTTTTTGTAAATCTTATACAAGGTTTTTGTAATTTTCCAAGGACCCCCCTGATGACGTATTAAAGAGCATATTTAATATCTGATTCCCATAAATTGGTTGGAACCAAATAACCGGGCGTATAATTGCCGGCCCCTTTCTCCTTAAACCCGTCTCAGTGCAAACCAAAAAAACAAATTTTTAACCCTTTATACTTGAATGGTTACCCCAAAAAGGGGGTTTACCCCTGGCTGGGCCCGAAAAAACGAATTTTAAAAAAAAAGGGGGCCTTTTGGGTTTTTCCCCCCCCGGGAAGGGGGCCCGGGGTTTGGGCATGGGGGAAAAAGAGACATCTGGCAATCCTGCAAAAAAGGGGAAAAAGGGGAAAGGGTTGATCGGGGGGCTGGTTTTTCTTGGGTCTACGAGGGGGTCTGGGCCGTTTTCCTCGTAAAACCCTTGTGGGTATTCCGAGGGTCGGATGTCCAAGGGTGGTCAACATTCTCTCCCAAAACAACCCTTTGGGGGTTTTCCCCAGTTATGGCCAACAAAAGGGGGAAAACATTTAAACATTATAGGTTTAGGACACGCAGTAACCTTAAATTTAAAGTTATTACCCCCGTTTTTTTAAAAAGGCATTTTTCATGGGGAAAACCTTTTGAGATTTCCACAGGGCAATACCCGTGTAAAAAATTTTTCACGTACAAAAATTTTTTGCAAAAAGGAAAATGAATAATTTTTAGCTCCTCCATAAGGGCCCCCAAAAAAAACTGAGGAATTCAAGGGGAAATTTTCTGAAAAGGGGGGAAAAAATTCCCTTTTTCTGGGCAAAAAGTGAGCAATTTGCTCCCTTTTCTCTAAAAGTAATTTTTTCTTTTGGGTTTGGGGCTGAGGGTTTCCCCGAAAGGGAAAAAAAAGGGCCCTTTTGCAATAAAAGGGGGCCCTAACCTTTTTTACTTCTCTAGGGGACTTTTTACTAGGGATATTAGAGATTTTCCCGATGGGTTTAAAATAAGATAAGATTTGGGTTTTGTTTTGGAAATTTTTCCCCGGGGTTAGCCACCCGGATAAAAAACCCAAAAAAAAGTCCCGTGCGTCATCGAGGGGCTGTCTAACTTAATTTTTCCAAATTGGGGGCCTTAAACTTTTCCCCCAGGATGCGACCCCCCCACCAGTCGACTAACAAACCCCGGGACCTATTTGCTGCTAAAGGGGGAACAGGACAATAGGTTTTAAGGAAAAAGTTCGGAAAATTTCCACGGCCGGGAAACGAACCCGGGGGGCCCCCGTTTGGAACGGGAGCTTTTGCCAACCCCACTTTATTGCAAACCCGAAGCAGAAAGACAGGGTTTTTCCCTTTTACTTTCCCCGATGACGTTCAAAATGGGGGGTTTTGGGGTTTTGGGGGGCCCCTTTTGGAAATTGTTTTTCGAGATTCTCCATAAGTAGTTTGGGCCCCTCCGCGGGGGACCATTTGTTTAGAAGGTGGCTCAACCCGGGGAATTTGGGTTTGGAAAAACGTTTGACGCCCCCTCCTCTGGCTGGCACTTCCCCTTTCACCCAAAGTTGTCGATTTTTCCCCTGCTAGCCAGACTTTTTAAAAAAGAGGGGGGGACCCCTGGAAAAAGCGGTTCGTTTCGAAAGGGAAACCAGCCAAAACCCGGCCCCCTCCAATGCCGTGGTTTTAAATCACGAACCTGGGAGAAAGACACAACCTCTGGTCCCAAAAGACTCCAGCAGGGTTAAACAACAAATAAAATGCACCAGTCCCCAAATTTTGAGACAAAACCCCTCGCTTTATACCCTTTGGGAAAAGCTTTTTGGTTTTTCTGTCTAACAAAGTCCCCAGGGGGTTGACCGCGGCCCCCTTTTTCAATTTTTAAAAGGTTTTTCGATATTTTTGCTGGGATACATGTATATGGGTCCCAAAACTGTGGGCTTCACTACTTTTTAACAGAGAAATTTAGCGTCATTTTAAAAACCGACGTAAATTTTCCCGTGCCTTAAACCCCAAAATGCTGTATGAACCAAAAAGCCTTTCCCAGTGCTGGGTTCCCGGGCCCCCCCAAAGGGGTTCCCAGGGGCCGATTTTCGAAGCTTTCCCAAAAATTGCCCCTGGGTTGGGCCCCATTGAAGGGGGGGGAAAAAGCTGTACTGCTTTTTGTAAACGAAAAAAGTTTACAGGGAAGGGGAAAACGCCTTTCCCTTTTTCTTTCCCCCATCAAATTTTTTTTCCCTTGCGAATTGGGTTTTCTGTTCCCCAGTTTCTCAGGGTTGATTTTTGGGAAACCAAGGCCAACGGGCGCGATTCACCCTTTAGACAAAACCCCGCCCGCCCCAAAACTGCCCTTTTGCTCCCCTAATTTTCATCTTCCTCCGCGGAACATAGTATTTTTTTGGCCCCTTGCCCCGTTTGAGGAGGAAATTTGATGTGGGCCCTCTCTTCTTTTAATAAGTTTGTCGCAAAAAAAGTAAACGCAGTTTTGGGGCAGCTTGGGGGAGAGTGCGTTTAAAAGGGAATGCCAATGAAAAAGGGGAATTTGCCCAAAAAACGCTGTAGGGACCCAAATTTAAGGGGGGGTTAAGCAAAGTATATCCCACACCAGGGGTCTGATCTTTTAGGTGGCATAAAATTATTCGGGTATGGGACAGTACGAATAAACCCCCAACGTAACACGTTTAAATTTTGGAAAAAACCCGCTTGCTAGCACAGTACGATTGCAGGGAAAAGCATTTTCAAGCAAAGCCGGACTGCACACAAGATTGACCGTTTCGAACGAGCACCCCTGAACAAGCTAATTAAACGGGGCTGTTAACGATCACAAAAATAGCCAAAAGGCTGATCATAAACAAACCCCCCACGCAAAATTTTGTAAAAAGGAAAACGAAACACCAAGCTTTCCCCAATGTTTTCCGGGTACGGAACCCTTTAAACCCCAAGCTCAAAACCCTTTTTTCTAAGTCCAGGGTTTTCGGACAGGGCTTTTCCCCCATTAAAAAACCTAGGATTTCAAATGGCCGTTATCCCAGGTGTAATGGGAAAAAAAAACAGTATTAAAAAAGGGTTTTAAAATTTTTTTAACCCTTTACCAATTTATAACGCAATATGTACCCCTATGGGACAGTTTATAAAATTTTAAAATGCACTCCACGGTAAAACCAAAGGGAGGGGAAAAAGAATCCAAAAAGATTTGCAGACCTGCTTCCCAAACCCGCTCTAGAAAGGGAAATTTACAAGGGAAAACAGGGAGAGCGGGGGTCCACCTTTAAACCCCTGGATTGTCCAAACCCCCCTTCTTTTGGCTTTTGGAAAAACCCGGTCACAAGTTGAACGGGTGGGGGCCCCCCCAAATTTTAAATCTTAGGGAAACCTTGGTTTTGCTGGTTGGGGGGGGATACCCCTTGGGGAAAATGGGGGGGTGTGTCCATGCGCCCGGAAAAAAAAGGAAACGTAAAAATTTTTCAAACCACAAACCACCCAATTTTCCAGGGGGCACCTTTCCCCCAGGAAAAAAAACCCTTTCCCCCAGGTAAAAACCATCCTCCAGGAAGTACCATTTCCCCAGGGTGGCCCCCATCCCCCCAGGGAAATTTCCATTCCCCCGGGGAAACACCATTCCCCCCAGGAAGGGAAACACCCCCAGGAAAATACCATCCCCAGGGGGGGACCATCCCCCCAGGGGTGCACCATCCCCCAGGAAAAATCATCCCCAGGAAGTACCATCCCTCCCCGGGGCACCACCTCCCCCGGGGCAAACCCTCCTTTAAGGGGGGCACCCTTTTTCCCAGGGGGGCACCATCCCCCGGGGGCACCATCCCCAGGGGACACCACCCCCCCCAGGGAGCACCATCCCCAGGGAACCCCCCAACCCCCAGGGGGGCACCCTTCTCCGGGGGGCACCATCCTCCAGGGAGCAAAACCCTCCCCCAGGGAAACACCATTTCCACGGGAAAACACCCTCCTCCAGGGGGAAACCCCCCCTCCCCGGGGCACCATTTCTCCAGGGAGCAAAAATTCTCCAGGGGCACCAACCTCCAGGGAGGGACCATTTTCCCGGGAGACCACCTCCGGGGCACCATTCCCCCCAGGGGGCACCAATTTTCCAAAGGGGGCCCCTCCTCCGGGAAACACCAACCCCCCAAAAGGGCACCCCTTCTCCCGGGGGGCACCCCCCCTTCTTTCCCGGGAGCCCCCATTCTCAGGGGGCACCATTTTTCCAGGGAGCCCCCCATTCTTTCCCGGGGCACCCATCCTCCAGGGAACACCAATTTCCAAGGGAAAAACCAAATTTTCCAGGGGGCCCCCATTCCCAAAGAGAAACCCTTCTCCAGGGGGGCAACCCTTTTTCCCCGGGAGCACCATTTCCCCCGGGGGCACCATTTCCCCCAGGGGAAACACCCTCCTCCAGTGACACCCCAACCTCCAAAGGGGCACCCCTCCTCCAGGGGGCAACCCTCCTCCGGGGCCCATCCTCCCGGGGGGCAACTTTCCCCCAGGGGAAAAATCCTCCAGGGGGGGCACCAACCTCCAGGGAGCCCCCTTCCCCCCAGGGGGGGCACCATCCCCCCCGGGAGCACCATTCTCCGGGGGCACCATCCCCAGGGGGCAAACCCTCCTCCAAAGGGGGCACCATCCTCCAGGGGGGGCACCATCCTCCAGGGGGCCCCCACCTCCAAAGGGAAACCCCCATCCCCCAGGGAGCACCATCCCCCAGGGGGCCCCCATTTCCAGGGAGCCCCCATCCTCCAGGGGGCACCATCCTCCAAGGAGCAACCCCTTCTTTTCCCGGGAGGGACCAACCCCAAAGGAAAAAACCATCCTTTCCGGTAGTACCATCCTCCCCGGAAAATACCTTTCCCCCAGGGGGCACCATCCTCCCAGGAAGTACCATCCCCAAAGGGAGCCCATCCTCCGGAAGAATCATCCCCAGGAAGTACCATCCTCCCCGGGAGCCAAACCCCCCCTTTTTAGGGGTTTCACCATCCTCCAGGGAAAAAACATCCTCCAGGGAAGTACCATCCTCCAAAGGGCACCATCCTCCAAGGGGGGCACCATCCTTTCCCGGAAGAATCATCCTTTTAAAAGTAAACCCCCTCCAGGGAGCACATTTTTCCGGGGGCACCTCCTCCAGGGAGCACCATCCTCCGGGAGCACCCTTTCCCCAGGGAGCACCATTCTTCCCGGGAGCCCATCCCCCCAGGGGCACCATTTCCAGGGGGGCACCATTTTTCCCCGGGGGGCACCAAACCCCCAGGAAAAACCATCCCCCAGGTAGTAACCCCTTCCTCCAGGAATTTTCCATCCTCCAGGGGGCACCCCTCCTCCAGGAATACCATCCTCCAGGGGGCACCCCTCCTCCAGGAAAAATATTCCTCCAGGGAAGGTTTCCATCCCCCCAGGGAGCACCATCCTCCAGGGGGCAAACCCTTTTCCCGGAAAAACCTTCCTCCAGGGTGCACCATCCTCCAGGTAGTACCCTCCTTCCGGGGTGCAATTTTCCTCCAGGAAATTTCCTCCTCCGGGGGGCACCTTTCCCCCAGGAAATAAACCCTCCCCCAGGGGGCACCAACCCCCCGGAAAAAAATCCTCCCGGGAAAGTACCATTTCCCCCAGGGAGCACCATCCCCCAGGGGGCCAAACCCTCCCCCAGGAAGAATCATTCCCCCAGGAAGTCCCTCCCCCAGGGAGCACCTTTCCCCCAGGGGGCACCATCCTTTCCCGGAAGTTTTATCCTTCAGGAAAGTACCATTCCCAGGGAGAACCCCCTCCAAAGGGGGACCATCCTCCAGGGAGCACCATTCTCCCGGGAGCAACCCTCCCCCAGGGGGGCACCATTCTCCAGGGAGGGACCATCCTCCAGGGAGGGGACCATTCTTTCCGGGGGGGGCACCATTTTTCCAGGGAAACACCATCCCCCGGAAAAAACCCCTCCTCCAGGTAGTACCAACCCCCAGGAAATTTCCATCCTTTCCCGGGTACCCCCCCCAGGAAATACCATCCTCCAGGGGGCACCATCCTCCAGGAAGAACATCCTCCAGGAAGTACCATCCTCCCCGGGGGGCCCACCTCCAGAGTGCAACCATCCTCCAGGGGAAATACCTTCCTCCGGGTGCACCATTCTCCAGGGGGGCACCATCCTCCAAAGGGGCAAACCCTTTCCCCCAGGGGGCACCATTTCTCCAGGGAGCACCCCTCCTCCAGGGAGCCCCATTCTCCAAAAGGGGCCCCATCCTCCAGGGACACCATTTCCCCGGGGGCACCATTTTTCCGGGGCACCATCCCCCAGGAAGAAAAACCTCCCCCAGGTAAATTTCCTCCCCAGGGAAATTTCCATCCCCAGGGGAAACCATTTTCCCCAGGGAAATACCAACCCCCCAGGGACCCCCATCCCCAGGAAGGGAAAAAAACCCCAGGAAAATACCATCCTTTCCCGGGAGCCCATCCTCCAGAGTGAAAACCAAACCCCCGGAAGTACCCCTCCAAGGGGGCACCATCCTCCAGGTAGTACCTTTCCCTTTAGGGAGCTTACCCCCCAGGGAAAAATCCTCCGGGGGGTATCATCCCTCCAGGGAGCCCTTTCCCCCACTAACACCACAATTTTTTAAACAGGGCTTTAAACCCTTTATAGGTCAAAAAACATCCTTGAAGGGAAAACACATTAAACAGGCTCTCCTGAAACCCCTGCTTTGCCCGGCAGTTATAAAATTTTTTGGGTGGCTCCCACAACAAGGCCCGGGTAATTTTGGGTTTATTCCAAGGCGAGTTTCCAGGGCCCTTTTTTGCTGCCCTTTTCCGGGCCCACTCCCCGGGATTTTACCACTCCTCGATTAAAATTTCAATTCTCCCTTACTTTTGGGAACCCTTTGGCCCCTTTAAACTTGGAAGGAAAAATTTTGTTCTGTGAACTGTCCCCCCAAAAATTTCTTTTAAAAATGGAAGGGGACTGCCTACAAGTTATTCTTTGACCTGCTTTTTTAAGGCACTTCTGGGTACTGCCGGGGGAATTATTCCTTTTTATCTGCCCCCTTTTGGAAGGCCCGTCCTGGGGACTGTGGGGGAATTTAAAGCGGGGTGTTTGTTGGGTTTACACTGATTCCCGGGTTTGTGGTCCCTCGAACCCCGTTTACTCCGTCGGAAGCCTGCCCGGGCACTTTAAGGCAAAACAATGGGGGGGGAATTTGGGCCCTTATTCCCCACTGTGGCACTGTGGTCCCCGTGAATGGTGGGGGAACTCAGGTTGTTTGGGGGCCAATCCCCGGGACGGGTTAACGAGTACAGATGGGAAAATTCAAGGGGGCTTTTGATTTCGGACGCGGAGGGGGGAAAAGGCCCCTGGGAAACCCCTAGAATAAATGGTGAGGGCTCACAGCTGCCCCGGGTCCTTTTAAACCGAGGGGGTTTTTTCTGCAAAGCAGCTGGTACCTAAGTTTCACGATTAGTAATTTTTTGCAAAAGGCCGGGAAAATTTTTTGTGTCTCGGTCACTAGGTTTTTTTTGGGGGCTACCCGCCCTCGGGTTTCCCCCCCCCCCACAATCAATGCCCCGGGTGGGGGGCCCCAAGGCTAATGAATTTTATGGGCCCCTTTTAATCCCCGCAGTAAAACTGCGACTATCCCCTTAAAATTTGGGTAAAATTTTTATGTAGAAATTTAAAAGTAAAAATTTTAGTGTATAATTTTTGCCTAGGGAAAAACGAGGCTTTCTTCTTTGGAAAATTTAAAATATCCAGAAAAATTTAAATTTCCCCCCCCTGGGGTGGGCCATTTGCATTTTTTAGAAAAATACCGATATTTTCCCCAGGGACGGGTCATAGAGTTATTCCCTTTACCGCCTTTCCCTTTTGGAAAGGGCATCCTGGGTACGTCCACGGTTGCCAAAATTTCTAGGGCATTTATTCAGAAATTCATCAGATCGTCAAAACCGGGGTGGGCCTGCAAAAAGAAGTTCCCACTTTATGAACCCAATTTACTGCAGGCATGCACCCCGCACCCCAACTTTACAACCCTCCAAAAAAAAATCATGTTTCCCCCCCGCCCCCTTCCCAGTGGAAAAAACGATGTCCCCTCCCCTGTTTCGCCCGCCAGGGCGAAAAAACCGGAGTGGGCATTTCCCAAAAAAAATTGTGTCTCAATAACCCAAAATTGTCGGTATTTTAACATCCCCCGGGGATATAACCCCTTCCCCGATGCGCCTCTGTCCCGCTTAACTTTTCCCCGGTTTAGTTACTCAAGAACCAAAAACAATTTTTTTTAAAAACTTTATTTACCCCCAAATTTAAAGTTAAGTTTAAATTTACAGCATGACCCGGTTTTAATTATTCTTTTATTTTAAAGTCGATTTTAAATTTAAATTTCCCAGCTTTTTAAAATTTTTTAAACTTTTTTTAAAAACCAATTTTTCTGAATGTTAAAAGAAAAAATTTTGGGGGAAACCAGGACAAAAATTTTTGTAATTTTTGGGGTAACTTAAATGACGGAGCAGCATGGTTAGGTAAGGTTAGGTTTTTGGTTTAGGTTAAAGGTTTTGGTTATTTAGACAACCTGACTGTTTTGCACAGACGCCCATGCTGTTCCCACTTAGTTCATATTTTGCGACTAAAGGTTTCTGCCACTATAGGGCCCGCCACTTCCGTTTTGCCCAACTTGCCTCGCCCCACCCCACACAGCGGCCCCGGCTTTAACACACAAGTACTCCCCGCTCCTCTGTGGGAGGCCCTGCCCGGGCCATGGGCACAAACACACAAGCCTGTGTAACCCAACACTAGTTATCAATAAACAAAGAAGCCTCCGAAGAAGTATATCATTCACACCCCGCTACCAGAATACCCAAACAAGCCGTTATAAATGGTGACAGCGGTGCTCGCAGCAGTTGTGTTTGCCTGGAGAGAGGGAGGAAGAGGTATGAAGTCATCTTCACTTCATCACCCTACACAAGAAGCATCCGTCTCTCAACGAGTTATCCTGATGTCGTGTCTGCACGTTTGAGCATCCAGACACAGGTACAAGCAGGATCCAGCCGAAATTTGCCGAAATTCTCCGGGAATTGTAATGGCGTCCCAGTGACCCTACGCTGTTTCTCAAGTCACGTGTTCAGCGTCACTTGTATGTTGCTGTTGTTGTTCAGCTCAGCACAGCTGTTCAGCAAGCCAGAGTGGAGTTTTTGGGTGATTTTTGCGTCCATGTGTTTCCCCTGTGTTTGTGGGTGGGAGGAGGAACCGCCAGATGCTCGCCCTGCCATACACTCACCCACGCTCCTCGCCACCACACTACCATACACTCACCACTGCCCACTCCCTCTGCTGTGTTTTCTGCTGTTTTTCGTGTGAATCCTTTGCCAGTGCTGTGTATCCGAGTGCCTGAGGCCACTCGAAGCTACGTGGATCACGACGTCACGTGGGTGTGGGCGATGTCACGTAGACCTACAAAGCCACGTGAGTTACCAGATGTCCCAAGGCCACATGCTGTGGTCTGCTGCCCGCATTACATTGACGTCACCCACGATGCTGCCCGACTTCATGACGTCACCTCGAGATGTCTGCTGACGTCACCTCGAGATGTCTGCTGACGTCACCTCGAGATGTCTGCTGACGTCACCTCACGATGTCTGCCTGACGTCACCTCGAGATTCTGCTGACGTCACCTCGAGATGTCTGCTGACGTCACAGCCCTGCGACGTCACCTCGCGACATCACGCCTGACATCACATGATGTCACCATCGAGTGTTCTAATAATTATTTTAGTATTGTCGAGAAGATTGAGAGAAAATATGTCGTGTGTTAATTAATTCCTCTCAGTCAGTGTTCTCACATTTTAGTATGTCTTAGTGTCTGTTTTGTGCACAGAAAAGCATCATTTGCTAGTTAAGCCATGTTGTACCATATGTACAGCGGTGTGTTTTTAAAGTTTCCGTGTGTCCAGTGAGGTCTGAGCCAGCCAGACCTGAGTAGCACCACTGTGTTAAGTCACCCTTGTGACCAGTGTGTTTGACAGCTGATTACTCAGCCCTGAGTGTATGAGCCCCCTTGTACAGAAAGCTTTTATGCTCGTCGCTCGTGATGTTCTGCAGAATCATACCTGCTACGATTCCCATCGAGATTTGTTTCACTTCACCTCCAGACCGTCAGAGTGCAGTTATGTATAGAGAAACAAGTCTGGGGACGCTTAGACTAACCTCTGCTATAACTCCAACTGCCGAGAGAATGACGTGCTGTGTCAGCCTCGTGTCACAAGCTTCAGTGAGCAGCCTGCACAAAGATGTCGTCACTTTGACTGCTAGCTCTCTCACTGCAGTCTGGTGTATGATGTTACGACTCCCAGATGTTTCGCCCAGTCGTCTCTGCCACGACTCGCTCCATGCTCGCCGGCAGTGACAGCCCAGCGACAGTACCAGTCGAGAAGTGTCCTCCATGATGTCGCTTGCCAGAAGTCCTGCCCAGTTGCCGAGTTTTGTCGACGCCTCACTCGAGGGCACCAGCATGTCGTGCCCCAGGTTGAGTGAAAACCTGCAGCGACTCCTACGATGTCTGCTTCACCGTTCCAGAGGAGACCGTACCCTGTTATGTCACAGCTCAGGCCGCAGCGATGTCTCCCGTGTTGCAGTATCTGTCCAGACGCAGGAAGTCGTGCAGTGATGCCCATCGACGCTCATTGCCTATGACCACGATGTTTAGCACACCCCACATGTTTTTTTTCTTCCCTCCCTGTAGGAAGTTTTTTTTTCCATGTTCATATGTATATAAAATGTTTTTTTTTTGTGTTCTGTGCCCTTTTCCCTACGAGAGAGAAAACCGAGTTTCTTTTACTACCAGTATGTCGCGTCGGGGACGACGCGCGGTAGGTGGCCGAGCGTATGTAGACAGCCTGTACTGTCTGCACAGACAGCCCATCGGGTCTGCCAGCTTAGTTCATATTTCGCGCCACTAAGGTGCTGCCATCTATAGCCTTGCCACTTCAGAAAATGCCCAGACTTCCCTCGCCCTCACTCACACAGGGGCCTGGGATCAACACACCCAAATACTCCCCGCTTTCCTTTGTGGCATGCCCTGCCCGGGCCATGGGCAAAAAACACACAAGCCTGTGTAACCCAACACCCAGGTTATCAATAAACAAAGAAGCTCCGAAGAAGTATATCATTCACACCCCGCACCAGAATACCCAAACAAGCCAGTTATAGTTTTGGTTTGGTTAGGTTAGGTTTGGTTAGGTTAGGTAAGGTTATGTTAGATTAGGTTAGGTAAGGTTAGGTTAGGTTAAGTTAAGTTAGGTTAGATTAGGTTAGGTTAGGTTAGGTTAGGTTACGTTAGGTAAAGGGTTTCGTTAGATTAGGTTAGGTTCGGTTAGGTTAGGTTAGGTTTTTGTTAGGTTAGGTTAGGTTAGGTTAAGTTAGGTTAGATTTGGTTAGGTTAGGTTAAGTTAGGTTAGATTAGGGTTTGGTTAGGTTAGGTAAGGTTAGGTTAGGTTAGGTTTAGGTAATGTTAGGTTATGTTAGGTTAGGTTAGGTTAGGTTAGGTTAGGGAAGGTAGGTTAGGTTAGGTTTAGGTAATGTTAGGTTACGTTAATTACGTTAGGTTAGGTTAGGTTAATTATTATTATTATAATAAAAAAGAAGCGCTAAGCCACAAGGGCTATACAGTAGGTTAGGTTAAGTTAGGCTAGATTAGGTTGGGTTTGGGTTGGGTTTTAGGTTAGGTTAGGTAAGTTAAGTTAGGTAAGGTTAAGTTAGGTAAGGTTAGGTTAGGTTAGGTTAGGTTGGGTTAGGTTAGGTTAGGTTAGTAAGGTTATGTAAGGTTTGGTTAGGAAAGGGTTTTAAGTTAGGTAAGGTAGGTTAGGTTAGGTAAGCTAGGTAAGGTCTGTCAGGAAAAGGGACAGGTTTTCCTGATGTGGATCTTTGTCATGTGATGACCCACAGCTGAGCTTTTGTTACCTCACACAGCACATGCATGTTTTTATATAACTGCAAGTTACCATTATACTGGATGTTACCTCTTCCTGGAGCAGTCTCTCCAGCCTAAGTCGACGTGGACTCCAGGCTGGGGGACACTTTACCTCAAACTCCTTCTCGCTGCATTAAACTGAAGAAGCCACTGCTTGGCGAAACGTTTCCAAATAAATTACGCAAATGTTCCACAAATGTCCTTTAGTCAATAAAATTAAAAGTCGAGGGCCAATTATGTCGTTTTGAAACGGAAAAACGACTGGGAGATATACCTGGCACTCACCTGATGAAGAACACATGTCCAACATCTGGGTATCTTTATTAAGGTACCGCCGAATCAGTGGCTTTATCAATACATTAATGGAGTTATGAACAAAAGAAGAGGGAACCAATCCCTCAGTCTTGGAGTTGGTGAAAAACAAACCGTAGTGTTGAAGACTGTGAAACACAGGCAGGAAGCTTGGCACTTATATACCGGCGTCAGTACAACCTCAACCCGCCACTGACAACTTCATATATTTATTTCCCCTCGCCTCCAGCACTCTGCAATTTCATTTATTAAACTGGGACTGCCTTTTAAAACAGACTTTTAAAAAACAAGGAAAGAAGAGTTCACCTTGTTTACACTAACAGCGCTCGTTTCTGCCAAGCTGAAGACTATAGCCGTCCATTAAGCGAGTTCGCTGCCAGAATTCTGCAACAATCTCACCGTCACAGAAGCTGTGTTATATCTTAGTCTCAGCTGTGTCACCCTAGGTGTTACTCTCTCAAAACATTGTCCCCCTGTCATAATATTGATGATTATGCAAATATTGCGAACGAGTGATACAAGATGCAAAACAACCTCGGGGGAGTTGAATGATAGCTCTAGGCTTTCGTGTTGCAATCAACACATCACCAGGAGCTTGCAATGTTGCAGAAATGAGGAGAGGTCCGAGAAAACCGATCACAGGGAATGCCTTTTGCTGCATCGGGCCTCGGGGGCGCTGACCCCTGGAACATCCTCCCAGCTTGAGAACAAACTTTCGACAATAAAAAACAGCCAGGTTTTTGCAATGTGTGTCAAGTTTCTCTTTCTCCCTACGCTGGGATGTAAATCCCTTGGGGTTTAG
>NC_069407.1:3449218-3469102 GCF_026875155.1 Cherax quadricarinatus | reverse complement strand
TAACCTAACCTAACCTAACCTAACCTAACCTAACCTAACCAACCTTACCTAATTTAAACCTTTTCCTAACTTAACCTTACCTAACCTAACCAAACCCTAACCAACCAACCCTAATCTAGCCTAACTTAACCTAACCTACTGTATGCCCTTGTGGCTTAGCGCTTCTTTTTTATTATAATAATAATAATTAACCTACCTAACCTAACGTAATCTAACGTAACCTAACATTACCTAAACCTAACCTAACCTAACCTTACCTAACCTAACCTAACCTAACCTAACCTAACATAACCTAACATTACCAAAAACCTAACCTAACCTAACCTTACCTAACCTAACCGAACCTAATCTAACCTAATTTAAAACCTAACCTAACCTAATCTAACCTAACTTAACCTAACCTAACCTAACCTAACCTAACCTAACCTAACCTAACCGAACCAAACCTAATCTAACGTAACCTTACCTAACGAAACCCTTTAACCTAACCTAACCTAACCAAATCTAACCTAACTTAATTTAAACCTAACCTAACCTTACCTAACCTAATCTAACATAACCTTACCTAACCTAACCTAACCTAACCTAACCTAACCTAACTATAACTGGCTTGTTTGGGTATTCTGGTAGCGGGGTGTGAATGATATACTTCTTCGGAGGCTTCTTTGTTTATTGATAACTAGTGTTGGGTTACACAGGCTTGTGTGTTTGTGCCCATGGCCCGGGCAGGGCCATGCCCACGAGAGAAAGCGGGGAGTACTTGTTGTTGATGCCAGGCCGCTGTGTGATTTGAGGGCGAGGCAAGTCTGGGCATACTGAAGTGGCAAGGCCTATAGATGGCAGCACCTTAGTGGCGCGAAATATGAACTAAGCTGGCAGACAGCATGGGCTGTCTGTGCAGCCCGTACAGGCTGTCTACATACGCTCGGCCACCTACCGCGCGTCGTCCCGACGCGACAATACTGGTAGTAAAAAAAAACTCGTCTCTCTCTCTGGGAAAACAGGGCACAGAACACAAAATAAAAACATAAAATTACATATGAACATGGAAAAAAAACTTCCACAGGGAGGGAAGAAAAAACATGTGGGGGTGCTAAACATCGTGGTCATAGGCAATGAGCGTCGAGGGGCATCACTGCACGACTTCCTGCGTCGGGACAGATACTGCAACACGGGAGACATCGCTGCGGCTGAGCTGTGACATAACAGGGTAACCGGTCCCCCTCTGGAACGGTGAAGCAGGACATGTAGGAGTCGCTGCAGGTTTTCACTCAACCTGGGGCACGCCCAATGCTGGTGGCCCTCGAGTGAGGCGCGACAAAACTCGGCAACGGGGCAGGACTTCCTGGCAAGCGACTCAGGAGAACTCTTCTCGACGGGTACTGTCGCTGGGCTGTCACTGCCGGCGAGCATGGACGGTCGTGGCAAGACGACTGGGCGAAACATCTGGGAGTCGAAACATCATACACCAGACTGCAGTGAGAGAGCTAGCAGTCAAAGTGACGACATCTTTGTGCAGGTGCTCACTGAAGCTTGTGACACGAGGCTGACAAAAGCACGTCATTCTCTCGGCAGTTGGATTTTATAGCAGAGGTTAGTCTAAGCGTCCCCAGACTTGTTTCTCTATACATAACTGCACTCTGACGGTCGGAGGTGAAGTGAAACAAATCTCGATGGGAATCGTAGCAGGTATGATTCTGAGAACATCACGAGCGACGAGCATAAAAGCTTTCGTACAAGGGGTCAACACTCAGGGCTGATAATCACTGTCAAACACACTGGTCACAAGGGTGACTTAACCCCAGTGGTGCTACTCAGGTCTGGCTGGCTCAGACCTCACTGGACACACGGAACTTTAAAAACACACCGCTGTACATAAGTACAACATGGTTTAACTAGCAAATGATGCTTTTCTGTGCACAAAACAGACACTAAGACATACTAAAATGTGAGAACACTGACTGAGAGGAATTAATTAACACACGACATATTTTCTCTCAATCTTCTCGACAATACTAAAATAATTATTAGAACACTCGATGGTGACATCATGTGATGTCAGCGTGATGTCGCGAGGTGACGTCAAACAGGGCTGTGACGTCAGCAGACATCTCGAGGTGACGTCAGCAGACATCTCGAGGGGACGTCAGCAGACATCGTGAGGTGACGTCAGCAGACATCTCGAGGTGACGTCAGCAGACATCTCGAGGTGACGTCAGCAGACATCTCGAGGTGACGTCATGAATCGGGGAGCATCGTGGGTGACGTCAAAAGTAATGCGGGCAGCAGAAACCCCAGCATGTGGCCTTGGACATTGGTAACCACGTGGCTTTGTAGGGCTACGTGACATCGCCCACAACCCACGTGACGTCGTGATCCACGTTTGCTTCGAGTGGCCTCAGGCACCGGATACACAGCACTGGCAAAGGATTTTACACGAAAAACAGCAGAAAACACAGCAGAGGGGGTGGGCAGTGGTGAGTGTAAAGGGTAGTGTGGGGCGAGGAGCGTGGGTGAGTGTATGGCAGGGCGAGCATCGGGGGTTTTTCCTCCCACCCACAACACAGGGGAAACACACGGACGCAAAAATCACCACCACAAAACTCACCTCTGGCTTGCTGAAACAGCGTGCGACTGAACAACAACAGCAACAACAAGTGACGCTGAACCGTGACTTGAGAAACAGCGTAGGGTCACTGGGACGCCATTACAATTCCCGGAGAATTTCGGCAAATTTCGGCTGGATCCTGCTTGTACCTGTGTCTGGATGCCAAACGTCAGACACGACATCAGGGTAACTCGTTGAGGACGGATGTTCTTGTGTAGGGGGATGAAGTGAAGATGACTTCAAACCTCTTCCTCCTCTCTCCACAAACACAACTGCTGCGAGCACCGCTGTCACCATTTAACGGGTTGTTTGGGTATTCTGGTAGCGGGGGGTGAATGATATACTTCTTCGGAGGCTTCTTTGTTTATTGATAACTAGTGTTGGGTTACACAGGCTTGTGTGTTTGGCCCATGGCCCGGGCAGGGCCATGCCCCGAGAGAGAGCTGGGAGTACTTGTGTTTTATGCCAGGCCGCTGTTGTGAGTGAGGGCGAGGCAAGTCGGCATACTGAAGTGGCAAGGCCTATAGATGGCAGCACCTTAGTGGCGCGAAATATGAACTAAGCTGGCAGACAGCATGGGCTGTCTGTGCAGACAGTACAGGCTGTCTACATAACCTAACCTAACCTAACCTAACCTAACCTTACCTAACCAGCTGCTGCTCCGATCATTTAAGTTACTCCACAATTACGAAAATTTGCTCCTGGATTACCAACTTTATCTGTAACATTCAGATAATTGGTATTAAAAAAGTTTGAAAAGTTTAGAAGACTAGGAATTATTTATCGACATTAAATACAGAATAATTCACACCTGTCATGCTGTCAAGGTTAACATTAACATTAATTTGTAAATAAACGTGTAAAAAAATTGTGTTTGGGTTTTCTGAGTAACTCACCGAGGAAAAGTTAAAGAGACAGAGGCGCATCTGGAAGCGTATATCACCGAGTTATATACCGACAAGTTTGTTATTGAGACACAATATGGTTTGTGTTATGTCACTCGTGTTTCGCCCTGGCGGGCGAAACATCGTGTGACATCGTCTTCCACTGGAAGGGGGCGGGAGGAAACATAGAGTGTAGAGAGGTGTAGAGATGTGCGAGTGACATCGCCTGCAGTGATGTTCAGTCAAGTGGGAACTTCGTTTGCAGGACATCCGGGTTGACAGATCTGATGAACTACGAATAAATGTTATAATGTGCAACCCTGGGGCAGTACCCAGGATATTTGCTTTAAATTGTTTTCTTGAAAAAAGGGTAAACCCAAACATAATTATTTCCCAATTTTTTTCCCGTTTTTTTTTTTCGTTCTATTTGGGGGACACTCTTGGGTTTTTTGTATACGGTTTTCCCTTTAGAGTTTCATTATTTTTTCCGTATCTAAGCAGCGGGGAATTAATCACCAGTGAACGTCATGCTGTTCTTTACTGAAACACGGAAAAAACCCTGCTTAAATCTTCTAGTAATTCTTTAGTGACTTCTACCGGGGTGATTTTCCTTGATGTTAATGAGGACTTTTGATTCCGGGAAAGGGTTCCCCTTATGGTGGTGGGGGGCCCCTTTTGATTCAAAAAAGGGTTTTTCTTGAATGAGGTAGGGGCTTTTGATTCAAGGGGTTTTCCTTATGGGGGTTTGGGGAAAAAACCTGCTTTCATACTTGGAATGTATTTTAAAAACACCCCGGGAAAAACCCCCTTTGGGAACTCACCCCCGGACAAAACGGGGAACCGCCTGGGGCCCTGTTCCAGATGACAAAAACGGTCCCCCAAGCAGAGACGACCTCAGGGAAAAGGTTGCAATACCCCACACATTTACCACTCAAAACTCATTAGTATTTTTGTAAGATATCACGTCCCCAGCGCGAAAGTAAGGCAGTAGCAATAAAGTGGGAAGG
This sequence comes from Cherax quadricarinatus, assembly GCF_026875155.1. Taxonomy (NCBI): domain Eukaryota; kingdom Metazoa; phylum Arthropoda; class Malacostraca; order Decapoda; family Parastacidae; genus Cherax; species Cherax quadricarinatus. The sequence continues at coordinate 3,464,603 of NC_069407.1, read as the reverse complement.
AGCGGAACACAGCACAGGACACCACAGCAGCAGCACACAGCAGAAAGCAGCAGCACAGCAGCAGCAGCAGCACCCAGCAGCAGCAGCAGCGCAGCCAAAGCACACCCGCAGCAGCGGGCCAGGTGGGGTGGTGCAAATACAAGTTAAAATTGGGTGGGGGAAAAAGAGGGTCCCAAACCCTTGCATTTTTTCTCCTGATGGGGGGAGGGATGGAGGCAAGGGGGGGAATGGATGGGGAAAAAGAGAGAGAGATGAGGGAAAGAAGAAACGAGGGACAAAAGGAGGAAAAAGGGAAAAGCAGAAGAAAATGGTGGAAATTCAAAGGAACAGAGAGAGTAAATACTTTTCCCAGGGAAAAAAGGGGTTCTTTGGGCAACCCAAACCCTGAAGCAGATCTGATCCAAACTGTTTGACGCCCAGAAAAATTTAACTGGGTGCTCCCCTCTCTCTCTCTCCTCCTCTTCTCCCCTTTCCTCCCTTCCTCTCTCTCAAATCTCCCTCTTCTCCTTTCCCCTCCTCTCCTCTCTCCCCTCTTTTTCCCCCTCTCACTAAACCCTGCCCGCCCAAAGGGGAAAACGTAAAGTAACTTTCTTTTTAAAGGGCGTTTTAAAAACGTTCACTGACAAAAAAATGGAAATTTTGTATGGGGTTTTTACTGCCCACTTTTACTGAGTCGGGTATGCCTCACTTTTACTGAGTCACTCCTCCCTCACTCTTACTGATTTCACTTTTTTTTTTTTGCCTCACTCTTACCGATTTAAAAACTCCCCCACTCTTACGGGGAGTCAGAATGCCTCACTCTTACCCGAGACAGTACTCCCCGCACTCTTACTGTGTCATTTACTGCCTCACTCTTACTGTAAAGGATTTAAAGGGGACAATGTATAGTACACAACAATACACACGGGCAAAAAAATTTCTTGATTTTCCCCCCCCTCGGGTTTAATCCCCAAAAGCTGGGGTGTGACCGAAAAGGACCTTGTACGGCTTGAATTTTTTTTACACCTGAAATCGTCTGCTGCTATAAACCTGCAAAACCCCTCGAGCCCTTGTGGGCGGTTTTTGGTTGCACCCCCAAGGGTCCCCTACATCTCCCTCCGAGCCCGTGGGGGGGGAAAAAATGGGGCTAGGTCTGGGACAGCTAGTCCCAGAAAACGAGGGGTACTTTTTCCCTCCTATGGCAGACTTTGGGTCTGGGGACACCCCTCGACGGGGAGCCGGGGGCCCCGGGCCCCCTTTTCCTTTGGAAAAGGCCCGGACCGGGAGATTGTACTGGGGGAATCTACAAAAACAAAATTTCCCTTACGTGTCGGGGAACTTTAAAAGGGTTTTTGGGTAAGAGTTCCCAACCCAAATCAGCAAAGGGAGCGAAACAATCGGGGCATTTTTTTTGGGCTGTATCGCAGATTGCTAGCCCCAATAAGGAACGAAGAATCAGCTCGAGTGATTGAAACTTTGCTAGTCTAGAAGTAATTCACGGGCAGTTTTGCCTAGCCCCAAAGTAAAAGTTCACAGCAGTTTTTGCAAGCCCTGGGGGGGGTAAAATTTTAAACAGCAGTTTTGGGCTATTCTGGGAAATTTTTCACAAGTTTTTGTTGCTATTAAAAATAAAAAAGTTCACAGCAGTTTTTGCTAGCCATTTAGAATTTTCACAGCAGTGTTGCTATCTAGTAGTAATTCACAGCAGTGTTGCAGTCTAGTGGGTTAAGTTCACAGAAATGTTGCAACCTATAGTAATTTTTCACAGCATGGGGCTAGTCAGAATAATTTTCACAGCAGTGTTTGCTAGTCTAGTAGAAAGTTCACAGCAGTTTGCTAGTCAAGTAGTAAGTTCACAGCAGTGTTGCTAGTCTAGTTTAATTTCCACAGCAGGGGTTGCTTTCTGTATTAAGTTCCCCGGAAGTGTTGCTACCTAGTATAATTTTCAAAACAGTGTTCAGTATAAAATTAATTTTCAAAAGCAGTGTTGCTAGTCTAGTAGTAAGTTAAACCAGCAGTTTTGTTTAGTATAGTATTAAGTTCACAGCATTGTTGCTAGCCCTAGTAGAAAAGCTCACAGCATGTCCCCTAGTTAGTATTAATTCACATCATTTTGCAAGTCTATTAGAAAATTCACAGTAGTGTTGCTAGTAAAAGTTTTAAAGGGTTCACAGCATGTTGCTATCTAGTAGTAACCCGCCCCCAGCAGGTTGCTAGTCTAGTAGAAATTTCCCCCAGCAGTTTTTCTAGCTAAAAGTAATTTCCCAGCAGCTTTTTGCTACCCTATTTAAGTAACCCCCACAGTTTTTGCTAGCCCAGTATAACTTCCCAGCATTTTGCTACTAGTAGTAATTTCCCCCACGCGTTGCTATTCTAGTAGTAATTTCCCCACAGTGTTGCTAGTCTAGTTAACTCCCAGCAGTGTTGAAAGTCAAATATAATTTCCCCACATGTTGCTAGTTGCAGTAACTTCCCAGCAGTTTTTGCATCCTAGAAAAGTAAGTTCCCAGCGGGGGTTCCCTTAGCCTAGTATAACTTCCCAGCAGTGTTGCTATTTTAGTATAATTTCCCCCAGCAATTTTTACTAGCCCTAGTAGAAACTTCCCAGCAGCGTTGCTACTAGTAGTAACTTCCCAGCAGCTTTTGTTTAGTCAAAAGTAAATTTTCCCAGCACGTTGCTATCAAGTATTAATTTCCCCAGCGGGTTTTTGCTAGTCTAGTAGTAACTTCCCAACAGCGTTGCTAGCCCTAGAAAGAAAACTTCCCAGCAGGGGTTGCAATCCACCCAAGTAATTTTCCCACCCAGCGTTCCCAAATCTAGAAAACCTTCCCAGCAGTTTTGCTAGTCCACAGTAATTTTCCCCAGCAGCTTTTGTAGTCTAGTAGTAAGTTCCCCAGTTTTTTGCTATCTTGGTAGAAAACTTCCCAGCAGTGTTGTTTAGTCCACAGAAATTTTTCCCCAGCGTTGCTACCCTAGTATAATTTCCCCGCAGTGTTGCTATCTAGTATAATTCCCCAGCAGTGTTGCAATCCAGCAGCGGGGGTTTCACTCCCCCCCCTTTCGGGTAAACCGCTCTCTAATTTTCTTTTTAAAAAGCGGAAAAGGTGAAAAAGAATTTTTCGTATCGGGTAGAATTTTTCAAAATTTTTTTGAAGTTTTTCCTGGGCCTTTCATTTTTTTTTAGGACTTTTCCAAATTTTTTTTTTATCCAAGTAAAATTTGGGTTTTTAAATGGTTTATAAAAACCATGAGGAAAAATTAAAAAAACTTGACAGATTTTTTCAATTTTTTTGGGGGTTTACTTCAAAAATGTTGTGAGAGTATAGAGCCAGGGGTTTACGTCGGGTTTATTGTGAATTGGGGGGATATTTGATGTCAGGTCACGTCCAGCATAGGAGAGAGATACATCTGTACAACTGTCAGTTAAAAACCGGGGGAAGAGAGAAGAGAGAAAAGGAGAAAAAGGGGAAAGAGAGGGGAGAGAGAGAGGGGAGAAAAGGAGAAAAGAGAGAGAGAGAAGAGAGAGAGAGGGGAAAGAGAAGAGAGAGAGAGAGACCCACCCCTGGATAAACTGTCATTTCAGCAGAGCCTTTAAACCCATGGGAAAGGGAAAGTGGGGGGTTTTACGTTATGTAAAAGGCCAATATTGTAAAGTACCACACTTGGATCCACTTCGGGGCCCAGGGGTGAAACAAGCTTTTATGCCACAAAAACGGGCAGAAAGCGGGAAAAACCCTTTCACTCGGGGCGGGAAACCCTTTTCCCCAAACATCACTCCATCTAGATCAAAAAACCCCAGGAAAAACTCGAGTAGGGAACAAAATTCGTCCCGCATAATGATGCCCAACGAAAATAAAGTCAGTTAAACAAAATAAAAATGCTGGCCCACAAGGGCTTCCAACTTCATCCTGTTCCCTACTTGTATGTCTCAAAACAAAAAAAATGCTTTAAAATGAGCTGATGTGGTAACAGCTCTTAGCTTTCCAATAAATTAGGAATCCTTAACCTGAAAATTGGGCTGTCAAAAAGCAGGGATCCTTAACCTTGTAAAAACCCTTTTTGTAAAAAAAAAAAAAAAAAAAAAAAAAAAAAAAGAGAGAGAGAGAGAGAAGAGAGAGAGAGAGAAGAGAGAACATTTGCCCCCAACGCCCAGATAAAGCCACGTAGGAGACTTTATTTTTTATGAGGGAGCGCTAAACCCATAGGGTTTTACATCCCACGGGGGAAAAAAAACACTTGACACACATTTTCAACACCGGGCGTCTTTGTTTCGAAATTTTTTTTTTTTTCCTCGACTGGGGGGATTTCCAGGGTCAGCGCCCCCGAGGCCCGTTTGAAAAGCAAAAGGCTTTCCCCTTTTGGGATCGTATTTTCCTCTGCCCTTTCCCCTCCTCTTTTTCTGCAACATTGCAAGCTCCTGGTGATGTTTTTTGGATTCCCAACCGAAAACCCTAGAGCTATCATTCAACTCCCCCGAGGTTGTTTTGCATCTTATCCCCCTCGTTCGCAATTTTTGGGCTTAACCATAAAATTTTATGACAGGGGGACAATGTCCTGAGAGAAAACACCTAGGGTGACACACCCTGAGACTAAAAATCAAAAAAGCTTCTGTGACGGCTGAGTTTGGGTTGCAGAATTCTGGCAGCGAACTCGCTTAATGGACGGCTATTTCTTCATTTGGCCGGGAAACGAGCGCTGTTAGTTAAACAAGGTGAACTTTTTCTTCCCCCTCTGTTCTTTAAGCCCTGTCTTAAAGGCAGCGCCCAGTTTTAATAAATGTATTGCAGGGTGCTGGAGGCGGGGGGAAAATAAAATATAAAGTTGCCCCAGGGCAGGTTTGGGGATTGTACAAAACCCCGGGTAAAATAATGCCAACTTCCTGCCTTTGTTTCACAGTCTTAAAACCCCAAGGGTTTTTTTTCCCCAAACTCCAAACGGGGGAATTGGGTTTTACCCATCTTTTTTTTCATAACTCACAAAATTTTTCCTTAAATTGAAAAAGGGCCCTTTGATTGGGGGTACCTAAAAAGAAAACCCAGATGTTGGACATTGTCTTCGTCAGGTTGAGTGCCAGGAAATCTCCCCAGTCGCCCCCGTTTTAAAAACGACAAAATTTGGGGCCCCTCGACTTCAATTTTAAATTGACTAATGAGACTTGTGGAACTTTTGCGTAATTTTATTCGGGAAACTTTTGGGCCAAGCATGGCTTCTTCAGTTTAAGCAGCGAGAAGGAGTTTGGGGTAAAAAGCCCTCACCGGGATCCACGTCGACTATGGGCGGAGAGATTTGCCCCGGAGGGGTAACATCCAGTAAAAAGGTAACTTCCCAGTATATAAAGAAAATGAATTTTCGTGTGAGGTAAAAAAAGGGGCCAGCTGTGGGTAAACACATGACAAAGATCCCCATCGGGGAAACACCCTGTCCCTTTTCCTGACAGACCTTCCCCAATTTTAAAACCTAACCTAACCAAAACCTAACAAAACCTTCCCTAACCTAACCTAACCAACCTAACCTAACCTAACCTAAACCAAACCCTTTAAACCTAACTTAACCTTACCTAATTTAAACCTTACCTAACCTAACCAAACCTAACCTAACCTAATCTACCAAAATTAAACCCTAACAACTGTATAGTCCTTGGGCTTAGCGCTTCTTTTTTTAAATTATAATAATAAAAATTTAACCAAACCCTAACCTAACGTAATCTAACGTAACCTAACTTTCCCAAACCTAACCAAACCTAACCTTACCAAAACCTAACCGAACCTAATTTTAACCTAACTTAACCTAACCAAACCTAAAAAAACCCAAATTTAAAACCTAACCAAACCCTAACCTAACCCTTTAACCCTAACCTAACAAAACCTTACCTAAAAAAAACCTAACCTAACCAAACCCTAACCTAACCAAACCCCTAACGTAACCTTACCAAAACCTAAAAAAAACCCAAACCCAAAACCTAACCTAACCTAACCTAACCAACCAAACAAAACCTCCCTAACCAAACCTAACCTTACCCTAACCACTTTTTGCTCCGATCATTTAAGTTACTCCCAAAAATTACAAAAATTTTGTCCTGGATTCCCCAAAAACCTTTATCTGTAACTTTCCCAGAAAATTTGGTATTAAAAAATTTTAAAAAATTTTTAGAAGACAGGAATTTTTTAAATCAACTTTAAATACAAATAATTCACACCTGTCATGCTTCAAGTTAACTTTAACTTTAAAATTTGTAAATAAACTGTAAAAAAATTTTTTGGTTCTTTTAAAAATCACCAGGTAAATTTAAAGACTGATAGGGGCCCACCCGGAAGCGTAATCCCCGATTTTAAAACCCGACAAGTTTGTTTTTGAACACAATAGGTTTGTGTTATTCCCGTGTTTCCCCCCTGGCGGGCGAAACATCTTTTTAAACTCGTCTTCCACGGGGAAGGGGGGCGGGGGGAAAACATAGAGTCTAGAGAGGTTTGGAGATGTGGGGAATGACATCGCCTCATGATGTGTTCAGTCAAGGGGGAAATTTCCCTTTTTTGCAGACACCCGGGATTGACAGATCTGATGAAATTTCGAATAAATGTCCAAATATAAAAGGGGGCAAAAACCCTGGACATACCCCCGGACTGTTTTTTCCACAAGGCGGTCAAGGTTTTAACTCTATGACATACCTGCGGGAAAAAATCGGTATTTTTTTAGAACTGTTATGCCCCCCCCCAGGTGGGGGAATTTTGTTTCCCGGGTATACTTAATTACAAAAAATAGCCTCGTATTCCTAGGCTAATTAAAACCTACAATTTACAAATAATATACATATATTTAAGCTAAGTTTTGAGATAGCCTTTTGCTTACTGAAATGAAAATACCCTTCCCCCCCCCCCTACATTCATTTTCGCCTTAGGCAAACCCCCGCCGGCAGTCTGATTGCGGGGGGGTGACCCGAAAGGCGGGGAGTCCCAGAAAAAACCCAGTGACTGAGACAACAAATTTCCCGGCCCTGTGCGGTAAAATTTCTAAAGGGGGAACTTAAAAAACCAAACTGCCTGCAGACACCCTCGTAACAGGGGGCAGGGACTGTGACGCAACCCCCACCAGGGACTTCTCAGGGGATTCACGGCCCTTCCCCCTCCGCGGACCCTAAAACAGGGGCCTTGAATAAACATCTGTACCTGTAAACCCGTGGGGGGGATTGGCACCCACAAAAAGAGATTTAAACCCCCATCAGCTGACCCCACAAAAGGGCCCACAGTGAAAGGGAAAAAGGCCCCTTAAACCCCATTTTGTGAAATTGCCAAAAGTTCCCGGCATCTTCCCACGGACTCACGACGAGACGAGGGACCACTAACAACCCGGGCCAGCTGGGACCCCAAAAAGACACACAGTACCCAGGGCTGCCCCTTTCCAAAAAGGCAGATCAAGGTTAATTTAAATCTGCGAGCAAACGCCCAGGACTGCTTTCCCCAAAGCAAGTTTAAGGGAAAAAATTCTCCCGGCAGTACCCAGAAGTGCCTTTTCCCAAAAATCCCGGGGCAAAGAATAACTCTGAGGCAGTACCTACCAATTTTTTAAAAATAACTTTGGGGAAAATTTTGGGCACACAGAACAATAAATTTTTCCAAATTGACCGCCATGGTTCACGTAAGGGAAATGTGTAATTTTTAAAACTTTAGGATGTGGTGAAAAAACCGGGGGTTGGGGGCCCGGAAGGGCAAACACAAAGGGCCGGAAACTCGCCTCTGGGAAAGAACAAATTAAACCCGCCTTGTTTTGGGAGGGCCCTCAAACAATTATAACTGGGCCCGGGGAAAGCACGGGTCCCGGAAGCCGTTAAAAGTGGGGTTTTCCTTTAAGGAAAGGGGTTTTACCCCCTGATGGTTAAACTGATTGAAAAGGTGGGGTTAGTGGAGGATGGGGCCCCCCCTGGAAAGGGTGATACTCCCGGGGGATTTACTTCCCGGGGATAGTCCCCTGAAGGGGTCTACCTGGAGGAAAGGTGCAACCCCCCGGAGGAAGGGACTTTCCCGGAGGGTGGACCCCTGGAGGGTGGTGCTCCCTGGAGGGTGGTACTTTTCCCGGAAAATGATTTTTCCTGGGGGATGGTGCCCCTGGAGGATGGTTTCTTTTCCCGGGGGATGGTGCAACCCCGGAGGGTGGGGACTTCCCCCGGGGGGGTACACCTTTAGGGGTGGTTCTTCCTGGAGGAAAGGTGCCCCTCTGGAGAATGGTGCCCCCCTGGAGAATGGGCCCCTGGGGGAGGGGGGCCCCCCTGGAGAATTTGGGGGCTCCCCGGAAATGGTTTATCCCTTTGGGGGAAGGGGCTCCCTGGAGAATGGTGCCCCCCTGGAGGGTGGTGCTCCCTGGAGGATGGTGCTCCCTGGGGAATGGGGGGCTCCCTGGGGAAAGGTGCTCCCTGGGGGATGGTGCCCCCCCGGGATGGTGCTCCCTGGGGGATGGGGCTCCCTGGAGGGTGGTGCCCCCCGGGGAAAAGGGGCTCCCTGGAGGATGGTTTCTTTCCCCGGGAGGATGGTGCTCCCTGGGGGATGTTTTCCCCCGGAGGATGGTTTCTCCCTGGGGATGGTGCCCCTGGGATGGTGCTCCCCCGGAGGATGGTGCCCTTGGGGGATGGTCTCCCGGGGGGATGGTGGGTCCCTGGAGGAAGGGGGCTTCCCCCGGGGGATGGTGCTCCCTGGGGATGGTGCTTTTCCCCGGAGGGGGGTGCTCCCGGAGGATGGTTTCTCCCTGGAAAAGGGGGCTCCCTGGAGGAAAGGGCTTCCCGGGGGAATGGTGCCCCCCTTTGGGGGATTTTGCTCCCGGAGAATGGTGCTTCCCCCGGAAAAAATGGTGCCCCTGGAGGATGGTGCCCCTGGAGAATGGGGGCCCCCTGGAGGAAAGGTGGGTCCCTGGAGGATGGTGCTCCCCCGGGGGATGGTTTCTCCCCGGAGAAAGGTGCTCCCTGGGGGATGGTGCCCCCCGGAGAATGGGGCTCCCCCGGAGGATGGTGCTCCGGAGAATGGTGCTCCCCGGAGGATGGTGCTCCCTGGAAATGGTCTTCCCCGGAGGGTGGTGCTCCCCCAAAGGGGCTCCCCCGGAAAGGGTTGGGGCCCCCGGAATGGGCTCCCCCCGGAGGTTGGGGCCCCCCTGCAGCCTTTCTCTCCCCCGCAGTCTAAAAATGCCTGACAAACATTGCTCCTGCCTTTAAAAACAGTTCAGGCAGCGGCCCAAAAGGTTTTGGTGGGGGAGTGTCCCCGTCACAAATATCCTCCCCACTGGGCAGCTCGTGGCTGACAAAATGTCTTCCTGACTATCAGCTCTGTGGCTTACTTTTTTTCCCCTCCCACGGCAGCTCTGGGCTGACAATTTTCCTCCTGACGTCAGCCTTGGCGACAATAGGTTTCCCCCTGGGCCCCCAGCTTTTTTGACCGACAACGTCCTCCTTGGGTGTCAGCAATTTTTAAACTTTCGCCGACGCACTCTGCACTATTTTCCCAAACACCTGCATTGGGTAGATTTGGGGGTGGGGTTTTTGCAATTTCGGGGATAACTTTCCCTTTGGGAAATTGCAGTTTACCCCAAATTTTGTCCCGGCTGTTTTCCACGGCGCCTCTTTCTTTCCCCCCAAGAAAGCACTCAAATTTTAAATTTTAAACAACCCTCCACATAAACCAAAACCAAGGGAAAAAAACAGCTCCCAGTAGCTAAAGATGTAAAATGTAAGAAAGCCTTTTACACAGTGTGGCACAAATGGTCTAAAGTTTAAGCTAATGTACCAAATTCGAAACCCCCCCGGACTATCAGCAAACTACTCGGGAACTTCCCCAATGATAGGACCATTTAGGATTAAGTTCCCGGGGTGCTTCTCACAGAAATTCCCACTACATGCTGGAGTTCCTAGGGTTCAGTCCTCTCACCCCCCCCCTCTACATCCTTTACAACCCCAAAGACATCCCAACACCTGCCCCTTTTTTAAAATCCACCATCACACTTGCATATGCAAAAACGACATCACCCAACTCACCACACCCCAAACAAATAAAACCACTCTAGCCCCCCAAACACAACCGAAGTAGACCAATCACACACTGGAAAAAAAAATGGAGAAAAAAAAAAAAACCAAACCGGGAAAACCAAAATCACCTAAATTTCCCCTACAGGAAACGCGAAAACCCCCCCCCCTCCAGGGAATACTCAGGGGTAGCTGATACCCCCCACTAAACCCCCGTCTCACGGGCCCAAACCCAAAGGGCCAGGGGTACTTCTAGAAACCAAAAAATGCGAATACACTTACACAAACAAACCCGAAGCAACCATTGCATCCCCCAAAGGGCCCCACGGGGCTAATTTAAACTAAGGGAAGCCCCCCATTAAAAAGAAACTACAAACCCATACAAAACCCCCCATTCGTCCCTAATAAATTACGCCCACTAGCCCTCTCCCTACAGCTGTGACAAAACCAAAGAAAAATTTCAACGCATCCAGAACAAAGCCTTACGCGGATTTTTAAAAAACCTGCTGGGAAGAATTCCCTCCAAGTGAGTCCAACCACGCCCGTGCAGACATCCCTTCACTAAAATGTACTGGAAAAATTTTTTAGCAAAACAAATAGAAAAGACAAGACCCCGACATGACTACAGGGTCATACTTAGATGAACCCAACTTAAAGCAACCTGCACACACACACAACCTCTTCTACTCTCTACTAGCACCTGACCCCAAAACCCATATACAAATACCTTGCTAAAATCTTTACCACTAACCTTTAATAATGCCCTTGGGACCATGCGAATTTAAAGCTTTGGGCCCCCCCCCCCCCCCCCTCCCCCCTCCATCCCCTATTGCGCACTACCTTTCCCGAATACCAAACATCTTTAGCTACTTGGGGTTTGCCCTGGTTCTTTCCCTCTTAAATAAACCCTTCCTCTTAAAACCCAAACCCATTCTTCCCCTATCCCCACTTCCCCCCTCAACCCCCCTTTTTGGGGTCTTTTCCTAGAATTTTATCGAATCGAATCGAGTTTTACCTACACTTCTTCCGTTCTCTCACTCCAGAAAAAATTCCCCTTTTGGGGAGTGTGCCCGATTAAGGGGGAACCCCAGGGGGCCCTCCCAGGGGGCATTCCCCGGGGTCCCGTCCCAGGGATCATCCCAGGGGTAAAACCCCCAAGGGGGGCAACCCCCAAGGGGGCTGCCCCAGGGGGCCTCCCAGGGGTCCACTTTCCCCGGGGTCCCCCCCAAAGGGGGCAGCACCAGGGGGTTCAGGGCTAACCCCCCCTGACACTCCTCTCGGATATAAGGGTTATTTTCCCGCCTGTGTGTTTGGGATCCCAAAAAACCAAAGGGAAACGACTATCCCTCCCCCCCATTCCCCCCCCCTAAAATTTTTTCCTTTCCCTTTTTTCCCCCCCTCCCTTCCCCCCGTCAATTCCCCTTTTCATACTCAATAACCCCCCATAAATTTTTCCCCAAAACCCCCTGCTTGATAAGGAGCCAAAGCCTCAGGCTTGGGGAGTAAAAGGCAGGGGAACCCCTTTTTAAAACCCGTCACTGAAATGAAGGGGCAGGGGGGCGGTTTGGGGACAATTAAAAGAAAAACTGTAATCAACATCCGGGCCCAGATTATTCGACATCTTACCAAAGATACAGAAACACGCTGAAAAAAGTTAGAAGCCCCCCCAAAAGGAAAACCCCGGGCAAGTATCTTCCCCCAGGGGGGCCCCCATCAACGAGGGGTGTGATTGAAAATGGGGGCAGCGGGGTTTTTCCCGCAGCAACAGCCCCCGGGTTAAAACCCGGGAAGCACCAGACGAACCTGGCCCGGGGTACAAGAGTAAAAAACGCTCGAAAATCTTTAAATGTATTTAAAGGTAATCATCACCGTATGACACTAAACCATGGTATAGCACCAGGGGCAGTATAAAAACCAGACACCATAAACCCCAGGCACTGGTAAGACCCCAGGCACTGGTATAACACCAGGCACTGGAATAAAAAACCCGGGACTGGTATAACACCAGGGACTGGGATGAAAACCAGGCACTGGTTAAAGACACCAGTCCCCCTGGTAGAAACCCCGATACTGATTTTAACTCAAAGGGACTGGTATAACAACCCGGCACTTTAAAATAACCCCCAGGCACTGAATAACACCAGGCACTGGATAACACCAGGGACTGATATAACACCAGGCACTGGTAAAAAACACCAGGCACTGGGAGACACCAGGGACTGGTAAACCAAATAAAACCCCTGGTAAAGCACCAGGGACGGGGAAAAAACACTAAACCACTGGTATGGGCACCAGTCACTGGGATAACACTATCGCTGGAAAAACAACAGGCATTGGGATGACCCCAACACGGTATGACACCAACCTTGGGATGACTCAAAGGGACTGGGGATGACACCATGACTGGTATACACCAAAGGGAAGGAAAGCACCATCACTGGTATTGGGAAAAACCCCAGGCACTGGTATAAAAACCACGCACTATAAAAAACCAACACGGTTTTAAACACCCGGCACTGGGATACCCCAGGCACTGGGTGACCCAGGCACGGGATGAAAACCCCGGCACTATATGACACCAAGGGACGGGGATTACACCAGCACTGGTTTTGGGCAACAGGGACCCGAAAATTTAACCCAGGCACTTATAACACCAGGCACTGGCATGAAAACCAGGGATGGGGGTTGGGCTTTCCCCCGGGACTGGTAAAACATCAGGCACTGGGGGGAAAGACAAAACCCGGCACTTTTATAACACCAAGCACTGGTAAAGACACCCACCCCCTGGTAAAACCAGGGGGACTGGCATGACACCAGGCACTTTGGGAAAACACCAGGCACTGGTAGACAAACCGGGCCCTGGTAAAGACCCCCAGGCACTGGAATGACAAACCCGGGACTGGTAGACAAAAGATACAAAGAAAACAATCTCACTTTTCCCCTTATTCCCTTTTGGGGGTGTGGGTTTTCGGGGGTTGAAATTTTTGGGGAAGGGGGGGAGTCCCCACTCCTTTTTGGGCCTCCCGGGGCCTTGGGGAAAACCCCGTTTTTTAATTTTGGGGGCCCCCTTGGGCTCGTCCGTACCAAAACCTTTAAACTTATTTGCAACAAATGAAACGGAAAACTGTTTGCTAAAATGTCCCCGGTTTTTTATTGTGTTTTTTTAGCTTCCGTCATAACCCCCCGCCCCTCGGCCTCTCATTTCAAAATTTTGGGCCCCCTTTTCTACTCTGTCAAAACCTCTGAGTATCTTGCATGTCGTAGTCATGTCTCCCCTAATCCTTCTAAAGTCGTCAGGTTCAGTTCCTTTATTCTCTTTTCATAAGTCAATCATCTCAGCTCTGGGACTAGTCTTGTTGTAAAACCTGGGACTTTTCTTGTTTTTGTTTATGCTTCAGAGTGAGGGGTTCCATGCTGTGCTGCATACTCCATGAGGGCTTACATGTCGTGTAGAGGGTCCTATAAGAATCTTTTTGACATTTCTGAGGTATTTAATTAGTTATCCTCACATATGCTCTGAGTCACATTAGAATTATGTCAGCCTCTGGTGATATGTTTGGTGGGATGTTAACTTCCAAGATCTTTACTCATGAGGTTTATTTGTAATTTCTCACCTCTCAATCTTCTATTTCGTTCTCTGGTCATTTCTCTCTTCTCTCCATTCACAGGAGTTATCATGACCTTGCACTTGCCGGGTTAAACTCCAAGAATCAATTGTTTAACAATGGATCATAGGACCCATCCACTCTGCAGGTCATTTACCTAAACTACGAATAATAGTCTTAGACTGACCCTAGGGTACCCACTTGTTACACTTTTCTCATTTCTCAAACATCTACGATCCCCTCAGTCATCTGTTCGGTAGGTATCTTATCATCACCTTGTAATAATCTCGTTCATTCTGCGTGTTCTAACTTGTGAATCAATCTCTGCAGGTACAGTCAACAAATGCTTTCCTACTGTCCAGAAAGTATCAACTCATTCCTTGCTCTCTTGCTTGATTTCCGTTATTGTTCGTACAACTCCAGTAGGTTAGTGAGGCAAGACTCACCTTTCCCTAAATTCCCTCTACTACTGTAACAGTTCTACTTACTAAATGGCAATCACTCTTTTCTCCCTTGGTGTTGGGGTGTTGCCAGTACTTGCAGTATACATGTCAATGATACACTGGCCCATAATTCAATGTCTCTTGTCTCCCCCTCTGCTTGTATACTGGGATTACGTGTGCAGTTTCCAGCTCTCTGGTGCTTTTTTCTGTCTCCATGACAAGTTGTGATCATTGCTATAGGTTTTCACAGTTTTTTCTGCTCTTATTTTTCAGTATCCATAGTCATATGCTGTCATGCTCCAGGTCTGACTCTTTTAGTAAATTCATTACTTCCTCCTTTGATACATGAAGTCTACCCAATAAATGTTAATTAGCCCTTTCAACCCCGCATTCTTACAGCACTCTTGTTTTCTAAGTGAATACCTCCTTAAATCTTCTGCGTAATTCCTCGCAAAGTTTTCTCTTGTCTTCTGTGAGTTTCCTTTCTCTCCCTCTCTTCAGCATTATTACTTTTTTTGCGGTCATTTTCCTCTCAAACTAACGTTCACCTTCTCTTATCTTTGCATATTTATGCCTTGCTATTCTGCTTGTCTTTATATTCCTTGCCATCATTTCTGTTCTGTACTTCACCATTCTCTTATGAACCTTATTCGAGCTCCGTACCTTGACGTCTCACACCTCCTGTTAGATGTCTACCTTGTTCCTGTCAACCAGTCACTTTCTGGCGAGGTCCTCCATCGTCTCATGTCTTGTCAGTCCAGTCAGTTCCCTCTCCCACTGGACTCCATATAGAAAGTCTTTCATCCTTGCACAATCCCTTCTTCTATAATTTGGTTTAGTATCTGTACCTCCTTTTCTTTCCTCCACTCCCACCTTTACCAAGTATTGAAAGCTGAGCACCATGTGGTTACTAGCTCCTAGTGGCAGCCCATGTTCAGTGTTATCTATGTTAGTTTCGCTTAAGGTGAAAACCAGGTCTAGTGGAGCTGGTTCGCCTCCTGCCCTCACTCTCATGAGGTCATGGTGGGTCATAAAATTTTTCACTGGTGCCTCCATCAATATTGTTGCCCATGTTCCTGGCCGTTCCTGTGTGTCTCAGTTCCCACACTTTATTTCCTTGTGACTGGAATCACCTACAATCAGTAGAACTGGTCTATTCTTTTCCCTCTCTCTCTCTCTCTCTCTCTCTCTCTCTCTCTCCTCTCATCTCCTCTCTCTCTCTCTCTCTCTCTTCTCTCTCTCTCTCTCTCTCTCTCTATATATATATATATATATATATATATATATATATATATTTATATATATTCTAGAATTTATATAGTGGCCCTGTTCTCATATTACTGCGCCCGTATTTTTTGGG
>NC_069407.1:3375690-3448718 GCF_026875155.1 Cherax quadricarinatus | reverse complement strand
CGGTAATGATAGCATGACACAGTGTGAGACCCGGTAATGATAGCATGACACAGTGTGAGACCCGGTAATGATAGCATGACACAGTGTGAGACCCGGTAATGATAGCATGAACAGTGTGAGACCCGGAAAATGATAGCATGAAAAAGTGTGAGACCCGGTAATGATAGCATGACACAGTGTGAGACCCGGTAATGATAGCATGACACAGTGTGAGACCCGGTAATGATAGCATGACACAGTGTGAGACCCGGTAATGATAGCATGACGCAGTGTGAGACCCGGTAATGATAGCAAGACGCAGTGTGAGACCCGGTAATGATAGCATGACGCAGTGTGAGACCCGGTAATGATAGCAAGACGCAGTGTGAGACCCGGTAATGATAGCACGACGCAGTGTGAGACCCGGTAATGATAGCACGACGCAGTGTGAGACCCGGTAATGATAGCATGACGCAGTGTGAGACCCGGTAATGATAGCACGACGCAGTGTGAGACCCGGTAATGATAGCACGACGCAGTGTGAGACCCGGTAATGATAGCAAGACGCAGTGTGAGACACGGTAATGATAGCATGACACAGTGTGAGACCCGGTAATGATAGCATGACACAGTGTGAGACCCGGTATTGATAGCATGACACAGTGTGAGACCCGGTAATGATAGCATGACACAGTGTGAGACCCGGTAATGATAGCATGACACAGTGTGAGACCCGGTAATGATAGCATGACACAGTGTGAGACCCGGTAATGATAGCATGCCGCAGTGTGAGACCCGGTAATGATAGCAAGACGCAGTGTGAGACCCGGTAATGATAGCATGACGCAGTGTGAAACCCGGTAATGATAGCACGACGCAGTGTGAGACCCGGTAATGATAGCATGACGCAGTGTGAGACCCGGTAATGATAGCATGACGCAGTGTGAGACCCGGTAATGATAGCATGACACAGTGTGAGACCCGGTAATGATAGCATGACGCAGTGTGAGACCCGGTAATGATAGCACGACACAGTGTGAGACCCGGTAATGATAGCACGACACAGTGTGAGACCCGGTAATGATAGCACGACACAGTGTGAGACCCGGTAATGATAGCACGACACATGATTATAATTATAACAATAACCTTACACTCTGACACTATTCCTCTTTCCTCATTGAATACCTCCTTAACTGATCTCAAACTTTTCTCTTGTCTTCTGTTCCTTTCTCTCTCTCTCTCTTCAGCATTATTATTTGGTCTTTCACAGTTATCTTCTTCTTTGTCTGACTGTGTAGAAGTTTTGACTCTGATTTGTCATTCTAAAACTGACCTTCACCTTCTCTTATCTTTGCATATTTGCTTGTCTTCCTATTCTTTGCCATCATCTGTATTCTATATTTTTCCATTGTCTTATGCACATTCAGCCTCTCTGCAGCTTTTATTAAACCAAGGTCTCTTTCTGTGCCTTGACGTCTCACACCTCCTGTTAGATGTCTACCTTGTTCCTGTCAAACAGTCACTTTCTGGCGAGGTCCTCCATCGTCTCATGTCTTGTCAGTCCAGTCAGTTCCCTCTCCCACTGGACTCCATATAGAAAGTCTTTCATCCTTGCACAACCCCTTCTTCTATAATCAGGTTTAGTATCTGTACCTCCTTTTCTTTCCTCCACTCCCACCTTTACCAAGTATTGAAAGCTGAGCACCATGTGGTTACTAGCTCCTAGTGGCAGCCCATGTTCAGTGTTATCTATGTTAGATTCACTTAAGGTATGCTTCAGTGTGCTTCACCGGGTTCTGATGGCTGCACAGTTTAAGATCCTCTGCCGTCTAGCTGGAAAAACATCTATTATTATTATTGGAAGCGCCAAACCCATGTAGCGCCTAGGTAATGGAAGGCAATTAAATCTGATGGAAGGCCAAAGTAAACCCCCATCCCCATCCCAGTTACATGAATCTACAAACCATACCCCGGCTGGGATTGAACCCGCGGTCAGAGAGTCTCAAAACTCCAGCCCGTCGCGTTAGCCGCGGGTTCAATCCCAGCCGGGGTATGGTTTGTTTGCAATCGTGTCATTACGATTTCGTGAGTCACATGAATCTACAGCTGTATACAAGTTATAATATTAACAAAAGCCTTGGCCAGAAAAATAGAAAGATACGCTCTTCGTGGTCGACATAACATTCTACATTGACCTTTCAATATTTGCCAATTTATGTGTCAAATATCGTTTTAAAAAATGACCAAATAAATGGAGAGGCTAGAGAGAAGTATTTTTTATCAGATATAACAGCACAGGATATGTGCACAGTGGCCATACAGGGCACAAGGGAGTCATACAGGGCACACGGGAGTCATACAGGGCACAAGGGAGTCATACAGGGCACACGGGAGTCATATAGGGCACGCGGGAGTCATACAGGGCACGTGGGAGTCATATAGGGCATGCGGGAGTCATACAGGGCACGCGGGAGTCATACAGGGCACGCGGGAGTCATACAGGGCACACGGAAGTCCGACAGGGAATGCAGGAGTCCGACAGGGAATGCAGGAGGCCGACAGGGCATGCGGGAGTCCGACAGGACACGCAGGAGTCCGACAGGGCATGCAGGAGCCCGACAGGGCATGCAGAAGTCCGACAGGGCATGCAGGAGTCCGACAGGGCACGCAGGAGTCCGACAGGGCACGCAGTCTTTCCCCAAGGAAGGTAGAGACTAGCAGGAGCTGGTGATCTGGTCCAGGATCCAAGGTACGTAGGAAGAGACGCTGGTGTACACGCCAGGGTATTCTGGCTTGGCACACCCGATGCCATAACTCACGATACCTATCTAAGAAAACGCAAACCATTACACATTTAATACATTTTAAATATGACAGTACATGGGAAAGTAGTAGTAGTAGTAGTAGTAGTAGTAGTAATAATAATAGTAGTAGTAGTAGTAGTAGTAGAAGTAATAGTAGTAGTAGTAGTAGTAGTAATAATAGTAGTAGTAGTAGTAGTAGTAGTAATAGTAGTAGTAGTAGTAGTAGTAGTAATAGTAGTAGTAGTAGTAGTAGTATATAATAGTATTAGTAAGTAGTAGTAGTAGTAGTAGTAGTAGTAGTAGTAGTAGTAATAGTAGTAGTAGTAGTAGTAGTAATAGTAGTAGTAGTAGTAGTAGTAATAGTAGTAATACTAGTAATAGTAGCAGTAGTAGTTGTAGTAGTAGTAGTTGTAGTTGTAGTAGCAGTAGTAATAATAGTATTAGGAGTTGTAGTAGTAGTTTGTAGTAGTAGTAGTAGTAGTAGTATAATAGTAGTAGTAGTAAAGTAGTTAATAGTAGTAGTAGTAGTAGTTTGTTAGTTGTTGTAGTAGTGTAGCAGTAGTAGTAGTAGTAGTTGTAGTAGTTGTAGTAGTAGTAGTAGTAGTAGTAGTAATAGTAATAATAGTAATAGTAGTAGTAGTGGTAGTAGTTGTTGTAGTTAGTAGTAGCAGTAGTAGTAGTGAGTAGTAGTTGTAGTAGTAGTAGTAGTAATAATAATAATAGTAAAGTAGTAGTAGTAGTAGTAGTTGTTGTTGTTGTAGTAGTTAGTAGCAGTAGTAGTAGTAGTTTAGTAGTTGTAGTAGTAGTAGTAGTAGTATTAGTAGTAGTAGTATAACAGTAGTAGTGTAGTAACGTAGTAGTAGTAGTAATAGTAGTAGTAGTATAGTAGTAGTAGTAGTAATAGTAGTAATAGTAGTAGTAGTAGTAGTAGTAATAGTAGTAATAGTAGTAATAGTAGTAGTAGTAGTAGTAATAGTAGTAGTAGTAGTAGTAACAGTATTAGTAGTAGTAGTAGTAGTAGTAGTAGTAGTAACAGTAGTAGTAGTAGTAGTAGTAACAGTAGTAGTAGTAACAGTAGTAGTAGTAGTAGTAGTAGTAATAGTAGTAATAGTAGTAGTAGTAGTAGTAGTAATAGTAGTAATAGTAGTAGTAGTAGTAAAGGGCCATTTAGTTGAATGCAAAATCTGAGAAAGCTTGTCCAGTTGGTTCTCAAAGCACTGTATTGTTTTGAAAATTTTAAGCTTGAGTGAGCACCGTCGTCCAGTCATCTATAAACCAGCAAAAATTATAAAAAAAATAATATGTTAACACAAGAGTTAAAACCTCCACCTCTGAGTTACGTTGTCGTGACGGCTACGTCATCAATTTTCACTTTATATATTTTTTTAAGCTGTGTTTATTATATGTTTTTAGTATCTTCAGGGACTGAATGAAATTTATATAAGGAAATAGGCTATTTTTTTTTCTTAACAGTCAATTTCTTAATGTACCCTCTACAGTGATGGGGGGAAGAGTAAGAGGAAGAGGAAGAGGAAGAGGAAGAGTAAGAGGAAGAGGAAGAGTAAGAGGAAGAGGAAGAAGAAGAGGAAGGGTAAACATGGACGACAGATTGAAAGTGAAGTCTGTCGAAAATATATTTCAGAAAGACAATTTTGTTTCTGATTATTTGTACTTGTGTAGCATCATTCATATATTATCAGCCTTATAGCATCACACCTGGAGGGTGTTCCGGGGGTCAACGCCCCCACGGCCCGGTCCATCATAAGGCCTCGTCCATATGATCTCGTGCCTATATAATGAACTGCAAAGATTCGCCTGTTACTACTGCTACAGGGTTTGGCTCACCTTGTATCAGGTATCACCTGTCAGTGTAGTGTAGGACTCACCTGGTACCAGATACCGCCGGTGAGCATGACTAGAGGACCTCCTGAGTCTCCCTGACAAGCGTCCATACCCGGAGCAGCTGCGCACACCTGGGGAGATGATTACTAAAGTTATTACTATCTTGTGTATACTACTGCATATTGCTCCGTACGACTACATGTTACTGTGTGCTACTGTATACACTAGCACAGAGCTTCTGGTTCATCTGTGTTGTATAAAACATGTTGAGAGATGGTAATAGTAATCTTGGAAGCTGCTGCGGCCTAATGAACTCATTTTGGGATGCTTGACGATATCCTCATCTTCCTTCTGAAGTCTCCCAGCTCAGACTGACTCGTCTGCAACCCATCTTGAGACATTTAATATGACATGGGAACATTGTTCTCATAACTTAACTGTTACACACAATGAAATAACGGCACACTGAATAAAGTTTACGTTATACATGCAAAAATAATCAAAGCATCCCTTCTGCCTACCTCTGTGCTTAGCTTTAAGATAAAATAAGGTTATGTTCGGCTTTTTAAAACCCCTGAGGGTTAGCCACTCAGGATAACCCAAGAAAGTCAGTCTGTCATCGAAGGACTGTCTGTCTTATTTTCATTTTGTGATCCTCAGTCTTGTACCCAGGATACGACCCACACCAGTCGACTAACACCCAGGTACCTACTTGCTAGGTGAACGGAAAAGTAGGTGCAAGGAAACACGCCCATTGCTTTCACTCTTGCCAGGGATCGAACCACGGACACTCAGCGAGTGAAACAAGAACGTTGCCTATCAGGCCCCTCCCATCCTCAACTAATATCTGACCTTGATCTAAAACGCCCCGTGTACCTCTTGTATCTAGCCTTGATCTAGAACGGCCCCGTTACTGGTTTTATCTAACCTTGATCTAAAACAATCGCCCCCCATCCAACCTTTCTTTTATGAAGGCTTCATCTAAACTCAACAGCTGACTGTTGTCATGTGTGACAAGGACAAGGTTACTTCTTAGAAGAGGTGGGGGTGAGGGATGCCCTGGATATGTGGGTCGCAGCACTGTCTAGGCTGGGCTAGGTGGGTTTACTCAACTTTGGATAAAGACACGTAGAAGAAAGGACGCTACGAAGATGACAGGAGAGAATGTGTGCCATAGAGAGAGATAGAGAGGGAGAGAGAGAGATAGAGAGAGAGAAACTGGGGAGGAGAGAAACAGACATAACAATGACTAAAGCAACAATGATAGCAACAAATATAACTGATTAATATAACTATGACTGCAGCTAATACATGTATAACTACGAGAATGATAAATGTGACTATAGACAACCACATCACCCTCCCCCCACCATCCTTACAACACTACTACCAACAACACTGAAATACTCACGTGAGTATCTAAGATAGTGATGGATGACTGTTTGTAGCTGGTCTCACACTCCTGGTGAGAGGTGACCTGCACAGCCACCTCCTGCAGCGACTCTGGCTGACTCCCCACTGCAGGTAAATTTAATGGGTTTTAAAACCTGTCGACTACACGAGGGTCATTAAGACTGTATGTTACCTGTTCAACACGAGTAAGAATACTTTAATCTTTGAGAAATGGAGATTAAAGTAAACTTTCAGAGTATACTTACTGAGAGACATATACCTTTCCATGTATATATCATTTGAATATACACAACTCGATTATTTGAGCTGTAATGTACTTTTTATAGGGGTATATTCACTCACAACATGAATGGTGGTATATTCACTCACAACATGAATGGTGGTATATTCACTCACAACATGAGTGGTGGTATATTCACTCACAACGTGAGTGGTGGTATATTCACTCACAACATGAGTGGTGGTATATTCACTCACAACATGAATGGTGGTATATTCACTCACAACGTGAGTGGTGGTATATTCACTCACAACATGAGTGGTGGTATATTCACTCACAACATGAGTGGTGGTATATTCACTCACAACATGAATGGTGGTTTATCTGGAGTTTATCTGGAGTGAGTTCCGGGGGTCAACGCCCCCGCGGCCCGGTCTGTGACCAGGCCTCCTTAGGTCAGTGTCCCAGGATGCGACCCACACCAGTCGACTAACACCCAGGTACCCATTTTACTGATGGGGAACATAGACAACAGGTGGAAAGAAACACGTCCAATGTTTCTACTCTGGCTGGGAATCGAACCCAGGCCCTCACCGTGTGAAGCGAGAGCGTTAACCACCAGGCCACTCACAACATGAGTGGTGGTATATTCACTCACAACATGAGTGGTGGTATATTCACTCACAACATGAGTGGTGGTATATTCACTCACAACATGAGTGGTGGTATATTCACTCACAACATGAGTGGTTGTATATTCACTCACAACATGAGGTGGAACTATCCAGTTAACTCGTCCTACAGAGCAAAATCTTAAATATAACAGTGAACGTAAGCCGCTAAACCCACATGGATTAGACGTCGCAACGAACGCTGGAGGCTCGGTCCTCCGTCTACTGATCTCCGACTGATGAAAACACAAACATATATTTATTTATATTACATCATTAAGCTGTTTTGACAGAGAAGTTGGTATTTTGTTTCAGCTGAGAGGGATGGGAGGGCTCTTGATCCCAGGAGCTGGATTTGTTCCTCTCATTCTTTGGCTCGAACTTGATTGCCTCTCATTACTCAAGCGCTAAATGAACCCCCTTGCGGATTTAGCGCTTCCCCGTTATTAAAAAAAAATATCCTTTGTGAAGCATCCAACCATGTGTCTCTGATCTAGACGAGTACAAACAGTAAGCGAGTCTGTCGGGGGCTCAGCAGACGGAGGATCGAGCCTCCGCTATGTCTTGCGCTGAATGACCTACTTGGGTTTAGCGCTTAACATGAATTATTACCTATTATCTCTGTGTACACTTACGGTAGGTGAGGGTTCCCCAGCCCGAGACTACAGCAGTGTTACCCTGGTAGTCCCTGGGTGGAGACAGACACACAGGTCCCACACGCTGGTTCCAGGTCACTTCCTCTTCCAGAGTTATCACCGCTATGTCGTTCGCCTGACCAGGGATCACCAAAGATTATAAAACCCTTTAAATTATGAATTCCACGGTTGCTTGAACCGCAAATTTCACTATTTGTATAATTTTTATTGTTGTGTACATGAGGATACAGAGATTTCTAGATTTTAAAAGATACAAAGCCTTATAGTATTATGATTTATTTCTATTGGAGTCGTCCCTCTTCCTTTAACAAGGACCCACAATAGGCGACCGACACATAAATCATGTATTTTACTGTTCTATGCTCTAAGGTGTGTTCAGGTGTAGATAGTAAGTAGTAAAGACGCACCAAGGTCATGGGGTCGAAATCTGGGTGTACAGTCATCTTCTGAACTCCTACGACCTGTGTTGTTCCGTCATTGTTGACATCATGTTGGCCGGCTATCACGGTCACCTTCAAGCTGGAGGAGGACAAGGAGGAAGAAGTGGCATCCTGGGCAAGAAGTCACCAAGATATCATGCAAGTAACTGCCAGTACTCTAAAAGGAAATGAGTTACCCAGTCCTTCCGTGATGATAGGATCAAAACACAGTCAGGGAGAATGGGACTGAGATAACAGAAGTAACTGTAATTATAATATTGTTTTCAGGGTAGTTAAGCTGCATATTAAAACATCATTCGCTTCAGGTGGTGCTGATGCAGGAACAAATGTTATATGTGATACTGGAAAACTAAACTCTGTACGAAAATATTGAAATCTATAAAATAACCTGATGGATTTATTGTTAGTGATATCTGTTATCTTGACACTGTATCCACACACTGTATCCACACACTGTGTCCACACACTGTGTCCACACATTGTGTCCACACACTGTATCCACACATTGTGTCCACACACTGTGTCCACACATTGTGTCCACACACTGTGTCCACACATTGTGTCCACACACTGTGTCCACACATTGTGTCCACACACTGTGTCCACACATTGTGTCCACACACTGTGTCCACACACTGTGTCCACACATTGTGTCCACACACTGTGTCCACACACTGTGTCCACACACTGTGTCCACACACTGTGTCCACACACTGTATCCACACACTGTGTCCACACACTGTGTCCACACACTGTGTCCACACACTGTGTCCACACACTGTGTCCACACACTGTGTCCACACACTGTGTCCAACACTGTGTCCACACACTGTGTCCACACACTGTATCCACACACTGTGTCCACACACTGTGTCCACACACTGTGTCCACACACTGTGTCCACACACTGTATCCACACACTGTGTCCACACACTGTGTCCACACACTGTGTCCACACACTGTATCCACACACTGTGTCCACACACTGTGTCCACACACTGTGTCCACACACTGTATCCACACACTGTATCCACACACTGTGTCCACACACTGTATCCACACACTGTGTCCACACACTGTGTCCACACACTGTGTCCACACACTGTATCCACACACTGTATCCACACACTGTATCCACACACTGTATCCACACACTGTGTCCACACACTGTGTCCACACACTGTATCCACACACTGTATCCACACACTGTATCCACACACTGTATCACACACCTGTATCAACTAGATATTGAAGAGTAATATAATGACACTAATTAAGGCATGTCTGACCCTGGTGGCTTAGCGCTTATTTATAATAATAATAATAATAATAATAATAATAATAATAATAATAATAATAATAATAATAATAATAATAATAATAATAATACTATAATGAATATGTAATATATATATATATATATATATATATATATATATATATATATATATATATATATATATATATATATATTACAATAAGATCACAGTAAACAAGTGATATCACAATATGCAGAACAACCACTGAGAAAGAACAGGGAAATTCCAAGCGATTTCGTGATTTCTCACATTATCAAGGAACTATAAAAAATAAAACATCGACAGGAAGGCATATAAGGGCAAGACTACACCTCACAGTCACGTCACAACAACAAGACTACACCTTACAGTCACGTCACAACAACAAGACTACACCTCACAGTCACGTCACAACAACAAGACTACACCTCACAGTCACGTCACAACAACAATACTACACCTCACAGTCACGTCACAACAACAAGACTACACCTCACAGTCACGTCACAACAACAAGACTACACCTCACAGTCACGTCACAACAACAAGACTACACCTCACAGTCACGTCACAACAACAAGACTACACCTCACAGTCACGTCACAACAACAAGACTACACCTCACAGTCACGTCACTACACCCGACTATGTGAAACCCACCTAAAACTCTACCCAAGCATTAAGATTTGTTTCTGTATCATTAAATTCTTCCCAGATTTTATTAATTATAAATGAATCCAATTTATATAAACCAAAAGAAATATTTACATTATTTTCGAAACTGCTTTTATGAAATATGATTCTATTATATTCCTGTCGACCATGGACTTGCTTAATACAACTTTCTCAACGTTTTGAAAAGCAATTGGATGGTTAAAATCTCTCACATGAATAAACAGAGCATTAGAATCATGTCCAGTCTTAGTTCGAGACTTTACCAGTTTGACCGTAATAAACTTTATCACATATTTCACAAGGATTCTTATAGACACATCCGTCAATATTTCGGGGAAATTTTTTATCAAAAGTTTTTTTTAGTGTATCAAGATTTTTAAACACAACTTTGATATTAAAAGTCTTAAGAAGAGAAGGCATATCAGCCAAGTTTTGATGGTAAGGGAGAACCAACATATTTTTAGTCGAATATAGCACAAATAGACAGTTACTTACACACACACACACACACACACACACACGTGCAAACACCGAACAGGCCAAGTGTTTTATAGACAAGTGACTTTGACAAAATGGTAACTAATAACACACTCCTCACTTTCTCAATCTCCTCATCGACTCACTTTTCGAAGTTGAGACAATGAGCAGCAGTGAGGGCCTCTTTCCTAGTGATGAGTGCTCCACCACACTGTTTAGGAGATCTTCCATCATTGATCTTAAGCATGAGCATCCAGGGATACTCCCCAGGCTGAGCCTCACCTCCTCCCACGATGCGAGTCACCCCAGCATCAGAGGGAGCTGCACCACACACTGTAAAGTATTCTAGTGGTGAGAGGCGCCACTATCATCACTGGATCCACCGATCGAATTTCCGGACATTAAAAAAATCATGAAATATTAAAATTATATGTAAAGTATTCACTCAGTACTTGTGTTGTAGAAGACTTTAGTAGTAAAAATATCTGACTTAAGCCTTACTTGATGCGCAACCTGGAGCCTGGTGACCCTGTGCTGTGTCCAGACCATCACCATCACCACCACCATCACCACCACTACTTCCTCCACCACCACCACCATCACCACCACTGTCTGCAAACACTCCATCGTTGCTGCCTGTAATATACACGAAATCGTTAACAAAATTCACTTTGAGTAAAAAGATTGCATTATTTAAGCTTAATTGCATATTATAGTTCCTAACTTTTTTCTAAACCAATAGCACTTATGTAATAATGATAAATATTACTGGTATACACAACTGAAAGACACGTTAAGCAGGGAGAGCTTTTATAATAAACAGCGATAGAAACAAGCGAAGTATCAGTTGGGCTTCTCTGACTGGCTGCTGAGACTCAGTCACCAACACAATGACAGCCAAACTACCCAGCAGAAATCTTTCGGAGTCTGAAATATCGCATTTAGAGCCGTAGAGAAAGTTGCTGAGCTGGGCTTGTCAGGAAGGAAACAGTCAGGGGAATAAATGGAAAGAAGAGAGGAAGAAGACAGACAGGTGGGAAGTTGTTGGTCAGTCTTCAAGGAAGAAAAGACAGGTGGGGAGTGGGTGGTCAGTCTTCGAGGAAGTGTCAGTCAGTTAGTAGTGACAGTCAACAATTAGGAAGGAAGTGATTCGGTCAGTCAGAAAGAAAATAACTGTGACCGACAGTGAAGGATCATAACAGTGGTACAATTTCCTGTAAAATGTGATAGAACGGTGAGGTACCTTGAGCAACAGAATACAGTGAAGTGCCAAGAGAGTGCTATCCAGTGACTGCAGTGTCTCTTCAGTATTTTCAAATGTAACTGTAGTTAAGTGAGAATGTACAGTGTAAATGTACACTTTATGAATGCTATTTGAACAGTTCCTTATTTTTTAAACTATATATTATTTATTCTTTGACTTGTGCGAATTATCATTCGCACAACATCCACGCACATTCAAACATCCCACTTTATTTGTGTGTGTGTGTGTGTGTGTGTGGTGTGTGTGTGTGTGTGTGTGTGTGTGTGTGTGTGTACTCACCTATTTGTACTCACCTATTTGTGGTTGCAGGGGTCGAGTCATAGCTCCTGGCCCCGCCTCTTCACTGATTGCTACTAGGTCCTCTCTCTCCCTGCCCCATGAGCTCTATCATACCTCGCCTTAAAACTATGTATGGTTCCCGCCTCCACTACGTCACTTTCTAGGCTATTCCACGGCCTGACTACTCTATGACTGAAGAAATACTTCTTAACATCCTTTTGATTCATCTGAGTTTTCAACTTCCAATTGTGACCTCTTGTGTCTGTGTCCCTTCTCTGGAACATCCCGTCTTTGTCCACCTTGTCTATTCCGCGCAGTATTTTATATGTAGTTATCATGTCTCCCTTGACCCTCCTGTCCTCCAGTGTCGTCAGGCCGATTTCCCTCAACCTTTCTTCGTAGGACAATCCCCGGAGCTCTGGGACTAGTCTTGTTGCAAACCTTTGCACTTTCTCTAATTTCTTGATGTGCTTGACTAGGTGTGGATTCCAAACTGGTGCTGCATACTCCAGTATGGGCCTGACGTAAATGGTATACAGAGTCTTGAACGAATCCTTACTGAGGTATCGGAACGCTATCCGTAGGTTTGCCAGGCGCCCGTATGCTGCAGCAGTTATCTGATTGATGTGCGCCTCAGGAGATATGCTCGGTGTTATACTCACCCCCAGATCTTTTTCCTTGAGTGAGGTTTGCAGTCTTTGGCCATCTAAACTATACTGTGTGTGTGTGTGTGTGTGTGTGTGTGTGTGTGTGTGTGTGTGTGTGTGCGTGTGTGTGTGTGTGTGTGTGTGTGTGTGTGTGTGTGTGTGTGTGTATGTGTATGTGTATGTGTGTACTGTATGCACCAACATACACACCACCCCAGGTGTTGGAGCTCATCATCCCTCACCGATACACTGACCCTCCTTAGCATGAACACACGTGTGGGTCAGACAGGAAAATCCAAAGCTTCTATATGAATTCTACCCTATGGTAGTCAACAATGGTGTGTCGTTGACCATTAAGGAGCTACGTGCAGTATTTTACCTTGGGCGTTGATGAGACAAACAATCCTGGACTTCTTAGCTTTCTTCCTCCGCCTCTCGTATAACAAGTACAACTGAGAGAGAGCTGTCATGGGCCTGGGAGGCAGGCGATCACACGACGTGCTGGGGAGAGGTAGAACTATATATGTCATTGTCAGCGACACCACCTCTCATCATCAACAACATCAACTTGTCATTGTATCTATCACAGCCAATTTAACACTAGATGCCGCCTCCTGTCGACATGATCAAGACACTGCATCATTTATCTTAACCAGCGACTAATGTCAGTTGTCATATAATCAGTATGGGGACAGGTAAAACAAGATAATGCTACCTTACCCATCTTTGTATTGGCCATGTCCATGAGTTATGTCCCGTATGCTTCCTGGGAGGACAGTATTCATAACTAACTGAGCCCAGCTCTAAAACAGTGACAGGTTCAAACCCCGAAAGAAGAATCGAGTTTCCATTGTTTCACAAAATTACATATTTTTTTTATCAACTGTTTGTAACGTTAAATCCAGATAAAAATAATAATTCTGGTGAATTATTAAGCTATTAAGCTATTAAGCTCGTGGAGCTGGTGGAGTTTCGTGGAGGGAGGGAAGGACGGGCAGATGACACGAGGATCTATGGACATAGAGAACAATGAAGAAGTGACAGGAGAAACTCACATGGAAGTTGAGATGCCGTCAGTGAGGTGGAGGAACTCCCTGCTGCAGCGGGCCGTTCTGAAGATCTTGCAGCTGAAGGAGAGTGATGACCCTAACTGGGGCTGTCGGAAATATATTATTATATTCATGGAAAGCCGCTAAATCCGTAGGAAATATGCAGCACTACGACAGTAGTCAAAGAGAGTTTGAGGGTTGAAAACTGAAATGACGGATATAAACTCTGCTGACCGTTTGATAAACGGGACAATCAATTAAAAGATCCTGAACCCGTCAACGAGAAAGACTGCTGGACAGAACCTCTGAGAGAGAGAGACAGACAGAGAGAGAGAGAGAGATTCTCTCTACACATCCAAAGAATCTTTTGGCATATTTTCAGGAACATGAAAAGAGAGGCACAAGTTGCAGGACAAGCTTTTATTGTCCCATTAAAGGCTTGTTCTGCAGCTTTGTCTTTGTCTTCACGCCTTGTCAGCAATACGCTATTTCATCCTAGCAGGAGCATCTTCAGAAGAAGCGGCTAGTGAGTCTTACCGTGAAGATCATTTCGCAGAAGGTGGAGGACCTTGGCAGCTTAAACTTGACCTCATCTCCAGCACCCAGGACGTACGTTCCTCCACACGCACCCACTGCAGAGGTAAGAGCATCCTGTTATCATCCCTATATGGCAGATTAATTCATTCTTAATTATCTAACTTTTGAAAATGTAAGGTTGATATATCAAGTAGGCTTTATACTGCAATATACTGGGAAGAAACGTGCAGATATATAAATAAAATTCAAGCAGATTAGGACGGCCAGACAGAAATGTAAGCAAAAACAGGTTTTTAAATAGTAAAAGCCAAATAAAAACAAACTCAGATACAAAGAAATTCAAACACAAATAGCATAAAACAAAGAGAAGTAGTATGCTCTTACTAACACATCACCATCTACCACCATCCCACCAGAATACTAATATCCACCGCCATCACTCCATCACAAAAACACCATATCACCATTACACCACCAGCTCTCCACGCCATACCAATCTTCCTTTTCTTTGGTCTCTTCCTTATCCTATGCTTGAGCTTCCTCCTCCAGTTCTGTCGTGAGGAATCAAGACGGCGGCGCTGGCTTGATTTGTTCTTACCAGTGGCTGTTCGGACTCCTGGAGAGGTTCTGCTGCCACTTAGCCTCTTGCAGTTCTTCTTGCCCCTGCCCCAACTCCTCGTTCTTACCACGCGACGCTTAGAACATCTTAGGAACATTCGCCCCAGTTCCGTCATTTCTCCGAATTCCTTGCGGAAGGAAATGGAATAATATGTAATATAAGTTATTTATCTTGACAGTTTCGCAACAAGAAAGCGTATGACAGTAAAACAGCTATTGATGCTTATATTCCTCTACATGACCTCAGCTGGCAGAGAACACCTGAATAAGTACAATAATACGCGTCGAAAATCTATGTTAATAGTAGATGTACCATCATTATTTGTTTTTAACTAAGAGTGCAAGTGGAACACACTTATAGATTACTGCAAGGATGTAGCTGGACATGGGGGAAGCAGTATAGTGTGTATCTTTTGATTTCCATTACTTAATGTGCTATATATATATATATATATATATATATATATATATATATATATATATATATATATATATATATATATATATATATATATATATATATTTTATTGAGAGCATATCTTGTACAGACATAATACATATATATAGAATAACACACACACACACAAGTTCGGCCTATTCGGCCGAGCTTGCCGAATAGGTCGAACTCCCTTAAAAATAATCTTTTCCAAAAAAATTTTTTAGAGAATGACAGATTTTTTTTTTCGTTGATAATGATATAAAAAATTATTTTTTTGGACCGAACGTAACTTAAAAACCTCACCTAACATCACTTAACCTAATTTTTTTTTTAGCCAAAATCTGATATATAAATATCATAGGTTAATTTAAATTTATTTAATATTACTTAAAATCTGATATACCTTTTTTCGTGATCCTTAGACTGATTTCCCCTGATTTATGGCAAATTTTCATTCTGCTAATTGGGCAAAGGAAACCCTTGCCGAATAGGCCAAAATCTGCGATTCGGCTTAATCGGTACACACACACATACACACACACCACACACACACACACACACACACACACACACACACACACACACACATACACACATACACACACACACACACACACACACACACACACACACACACACACACAAACACACACACATACACACAAACACACAAACACACATGGCCAACATGGTTTCAGGGACGGGAAATCCTGTGTCACAAACCTACTGGAGTTCTATGAC
Organism: Cherax quadricarinatus; assembly: GCF_026875155.1. Classification (NCBI taxonomy): domain Eukaryota; kingdom Metazoa; phylum Arthropoda; class Malacostraca; order Decapoda; family Parastacidae; genus Cherax; species Cherax quadricarinatus. The sequence goes on along the minus strand of NC_069407.1, from coordinate 3,432,666 downwards.
ATGGTGACAGCAGTAAGACAAGAGAGAGAGGGGTGGGTGGATTGCATTTTCTTGGACTGCAAGAAGGCGTTTGACACAGTTCCACACAAGAGATTGGTGCAAAAACTGGAGGACCAAGCAGGGATAACAGGGAAGGCACTACAATGGATCAGGGAATACTTGTCAGGAAGACAGCAGCGAGTCATGGTATGTGGCGAGGTGTCAGAGTGGGCACCTGTGACCAGCGGGGTCCCGCAGGGGTCAGTCCTAGGACCAGTGCTGTTTCTGGTATTTGTGAATGACATGACGGAAGGAATAGACTCTGAGGTGTCCCTGTTTGCAGATGACGTGAAGTTGATGAGAAGAAATTCACTCGATCGAAGACCAGGCAGAACTACAAAGGGATCTGGACAGGCTGCAGACCTGGTCCAGCAATTGGCTCCTGGAGTTCAATCCCACCAAGTGCAAAGTCATGAAGATTGGGAAGGGCAAAGAAGACCGCAGACGGAGTACAGTCTAGGGGGTCAGAGACTACAAACCTCACTCAAGGAAAAAGATCTTGGGTGAGTATAACACCAGGCACATCTCCTGAAGCGCACATCAACCAAATAACTGCTGCAGCATATGGGCGCCTAGCAAACCTCAGAACAGCATTCCGACATCTTAATAAGGAATCATTCAGGACCTGTACACTGTGTATGTTAGGCCCATATTGGAGTATGCGGCACCAGTTTGGAACCCACACCTAGCCAAGCACGTGAAGAAACTAGAGAAAGTGCAAAGGTTTGCAACAAGACTAGTCCCAGAGCTAAGAGGTATGTCCTACGAGGAGAGGTTAAGGAAATCAACCTGACGACACTGGAGGACAGGAGAGATAGGGGGGACATGATAACGACATACAAAATACTGAGAGGAATTGACAAGGTGGACAAAGACAGGATGTTCCAGAGATTGGACACAGTAACAAGGGGACACAGTTGGAAGCTGAAGACACAGATGAATCACAGGGATGTTAGGAAGTATTTCTTCAGCCACAGAGTAGTCAGTAAGTGGAATAGTTTGGGAAGCGATGTAGTGGAGGCAGGATCCATACATAGCTTTAAGCAGAGGTTATGACAAAGCTCACGGCTCAGGGAGAGTGACCTAGTAGCGATCAGTGAAGAGGCGGGGCCAGGAGCTAGGACTCGATCCCCGCAACCTCAACTAGGTGAGTACAACTAGGTGAGTACACACACACACACACACACAAACACACACACACACACACATACATACACACACACACACACACACACACACACACACACACACACACACACACACACACACACACACACACAATGGTACACGTATAAGTGGAGGTACAAAGAACATACAGAGAAACACTTGATGTAGCACATGACTTGCATGGACAGTGTGTATTTGTATGTATGTGTGTGTGTGCTCATCTATCCTTGCTGTACTTACCAGGGATGAAATCATGACCCCAAACTCTGTGTATGTGTGTGTGTGTAATAACCAATCTGAGTTTTTGAGTGAAGGGGCAGCGGCAGACGAGCTTTAGTTCTTGATCCTGTCTTAATTTGCGTCAGACAGACGCGAAATAGCAATGTCATATGAGAATGTGTGTTTTTGAACCCGTATATGGAGTTACCTTTTAATGTGTCACTGTTTAATGTCTTCCCTTGTTTTGCCACTCTTATGCTAAGAAATATTATTCATGATATTTCTGTGGCTTATTTGGTTATGTAGTTTCCAGTCTTGCCTCCTTGTCCTCGTTGCGTCCCTGATAAAGAACCTACCCATGTCTACCCTGGGTATTTTGTAAGTCATAACTATAACAGAACTGCTGTCAGTTCTTCCAGTGACTTGAGGTCAAGCATTCTCATTCTATTTAATTAAAATCTTCCCAGTCCGTTGCGGCACCAAGGAGAGGGGGGAACAAGGGGGGCTGAAGCCCCCTCATAATCTCCATTATCCCCCTAAATAAAAATAATAAAAATGCAGCGTCAAGGCAAGTCTCATAGCTCCCCTTCTAAATAGATTTCCATGTCTATCCTTGCCTATATAGACCTTCTTTAGCTGGCCGTGTTCTCGGCTCTGGTAACTCTCTGGATGCATCACTTCAGATTTTCCTGAGTTTCTCTGTCTTGTGCAGGGTGAATGTTACACACCTGAGAGACAGACTCAGTTAGTCAAACGTGAGACACAAAAACGTATGTGTGTAATAATTTATTTGTATAGATTCTGCGTCCACTGTAGCACTGTTCTGGTCATTCCAGTGTACTCACCTATTTGAGGATGCAGGGGTCGATTCATAGCTCCTGGCCCCGCCTCTTCACTGGTCGCTACTAGGTCGCTCTTCCTGCTCCATGAGCTTTATCATGCCTCTTCTTAAAGCTATGTATGGATCCTGCCTCCACTACATCGCTTCCCATTCTATTCCACTTCCTGACAACTCTATGACCGAAGAAATACTTCTTAACATCCCTGTGATTGATCTGAGTCTTCAGCTTCCAATTGTGACACCTTGTTGCTGTGTCCCATCTATGGAACATCCTGTCTCTGTCCACCTTGTCAATTCATCTTAGTATTTCATATGTCGTTATCCTGTCCCCCCTATCTCTCCTGTCCTCCTGTCCTCGTAGGACATACCCCTTAGCTCCGGGACTAGTCTTGTTGCAAACCTTTGAACTGTCTCTAATTTCCTTACATGCTTGGCTAGGTGTGGGTTCCAAACTGGTGCTGCATACTCCAATATAAGCCTGACACACACGGTGTACAGGGTCCTGAACGATTCCTTATTGAGATGTCGGAATGTTATTCTTAGGTTTGCTAGGCGCCCATATGCTGCAGCAGTTATTTGGTTGATGTGCCTCAGTGTTATGCTCACCCCAAGATCCTTTTCCTTGAGTAAAGTTTGTAGTCTCTGGCCCCCTAGACTGTACTCAGTCTGCGGTCTTCTTTGCCCTTCCCCAATCTTCATGATTTTGCAGGAGCCAGTTTCTGGACCAGGCCTGCAGCCTGTCCAGATCCCTTTGTAGTTCCGCCTGGTCCTAGTCCGACTGAATTCTTCTCATCAACTTCACATCACCTGCATACAGGGACACTTCTGAGTCTGTTCCTTCCGTCATGTCGTTCACATATACCAGAAACAGCACCGGTCCTAGAACTGACCCCTGTGGAACCCCACTCGTCACGGGGGCCCACTCTGACACCTCGTCATGTACCATGACTCGCTTGTCTTCCTGACAGGTATTCCCTGATCCATTATAGTGCCTTCCCTGTTATCCCTGCCTGGTCCTCCAGTTTTTGCACTAATCTCTTGTGTGGAACTGTGTCAAAAGTCTTTTTACAGCCCAAGAAAATGCAATCTACCCACCCCTCTCTCTCTTGTCTTACTGCTGTCACCCTGTCATAGAACTCCAGTAGGACTATGACACGGATTTCCCGTCCCTGAAGCCGTGCTGGCTGTCGCTGATATGCTCATTCCTTTATTGGTGCTCCACCACTTTTCTCCTGATAATGTGTATTTGTGTGTGCGTGTACTCACCTAGTTGTGGTTGCAGGGGTCGATTCACAGCTCATGGCCCCGCCTCTTCATTGGTCGCTACTACGTCACGCTTCTGCTCCATGAGCTTTATCACACCTCTTCTTAAAGCTGTGTATGGTGTGTGTGTGTGTTTGTTTACCTATTTGTCACTAGAAGAGCAGAGCTAGGCTCGTGGTGTTCCTTTTCAGTATTATACATTGTTGTCTTTTTATTATATCCAGTGATTGTTATCGATTTCATTTTACTATTGTATTTACAAAGATGATATTTCTAGTATCCTTTCCGTGTCGCTTTCTTATTTGACAACTTGAAGTGTACAAGAAGACAACCTGTCTGACTCATATTAGATTCAAAATTCAATTTTTTATTTGTTTTTATGCGGTACAATAATGCAGTTTCCGTGTAACAAAACATTATTAAGCAGAAAAGAAAACCACTGACATGCAATGCATTTCGGGCAGGATCAAGCCTCCACCAATAATAATCTTTAGAGCTGTGCTTGTTGCTCCATTACACATGCTACGAAGACTTCCTTATTATTTATCTGATATTTTATTTTTTACCTTTATTTGTGGGTAACAATGTGATGATGATACTTACCCTGTCAGAGGTTGTCTTTGCTTTCTCACGTCTGATGGGCGTATGTCTGGTGTTGTGTGAACGATGGTGTTCACCCTTACAGCTCTCCACCCACACGCCCACCACTACCATCACCACAACCACCCACGTCCGCACGCCCATGCGCTCAGCTGCTCCCATAATGATTCTGGAAACAGTAATGTTGAACAGTACACCTGGTGCAGGTGTTGTCACAGAGTACAGCCACCTGGCGGCCGGTTCCTCTGACAACAGTATCACTACTCACGTCGACTACAATGAAATTCCATCAGAAATTGATTCCTTCGTGAAATTTCACTTCAAAGTAATGTTACCACGACATAACAATAAAAATAAAAGTGCGCTGAGTCATTTCCACTGAATGTTTGAAAATTTCCATGAAGCTACACACATATATGGGAATTTTCTTGTACGAAGCATAACCACTAAAATAATAATAGTTATACTACTACTAATAATAATAATAATAACAAAATTATTATTATTATTATTATTATTTTGGATTTTGTTTTTCTTGAGCGTTGTTTTTTCAAGAAATTCACAAGTTCTCGCACACCCCACCAGCGGCGGCCAGCAGAGGCGCTGGCCAAGAATCTGAGACTCGACTCCTGTTACCACAATTAGGTGAATACACCAAGCCTTAAGTACAAATACAATCTTACAACCTAACAAACACAACTACATCACATATCACAACTATCTACACACCTTTGGTCAAGCACGTCCAAAGTTTAGAGAAAGTACAAAGGTTTGCCACAAGGACTAGTCCCAAGAGCTCAGGGGAATGTCGTAAGAGGAAAGGTTGAGGCAAATCGGACTGACGACACTGGAGGACAGAAGGGTCAGGGGAGACATGATAACGACAACAAGATACTGCGGGGAATAAAAAGTGGACAGAGACAGGATTCCAGTAGAGGGACCAAAAAGGGGTCACAACTGAAGCTGAAGACTCAACGATCACAGGGACTAGGAGGAATTTCTTAGTCATAGAGTTGTCAGGAAGAGGAACACCAGCAAGTGTAGTGGAGGGGAACATAATAGCTTTAAGAAGAGGTGAAAAGCAGGAAGAGGAGAGGAGGACCTGTACGATCAGTGAAAGGCGGGGCCAGGAAGCTGGACTCGACCGCACCACAATAGGGTACGATTAGGTGAGTTACACACAAACACACAAGCACACTACAGCAGGACGCACGAACACACACACACTAACAACACACGTTACAAGCCAACACACGCACGCAGACACACACAACACACAACAGCACACCGCACACTACACGCCCGCAACCAACAATGGAACAAAGTACACACACACACACACCACACACACAACACACACACACACACACACGCACGCACCACCACACAACACACACACACACACACACACACACACCGCACGCACGCACCACCACACACACACACACACACACACACCACACACACACACACACACACACACAGCGGAGGAGAAAAAAGTGATTGAAGGTATCATGAAGGTGATAGGCGAGGGAGACATGACCCAGGTGGCAAATTTTCGGAGAATCGGGTGGTTCACAAAGAAAAGGAATCGGCCTCTCAAAGTAATTTTTTCAAGGCAGAATCAACTCAAACCCATGATCCTGCAGGAGAAGCACGGCTGAGAGGCAGGCAGGAGTTCATGAGTGTGTACCTCGATCGAGACAACCAGGAGGGAAAGGATGATACTGAAAGAGAGAGTGCAAAAACGAAAGGAAGAATGGGAGGAAATGAAAAAGGAGAGCAGAATAACCCAGGATCAGGTGGAAGGACAAGCACACCCCCCAGAAACACCTGCAGAAAGGACTCCAGCCACGACACCCCCAAGGCAACTGAACAACCCAAACCAACCATCGCACACCGATCCCTCTGTTCCCCCCCCCCCGCTCCACGAACCCTACCCTAGAGAAACCCCCCTATGGGAGCTCTTCCTCCACCTCCACTGCAACCCCCACAGGCCCCACCCAGGGCTCCTGCTCTCCCAACCCCAGTTTTCCCCCCAGGACCACAGTTACAGTATTAGAACAGAAGTTGAAGGTTTGGTCCCACAAATGCGGATGGATTAACGAATAAATATGAGGAATGGCAAAAAAGAATCAATGAGAAGTCCCCAGACATCATAGCAATTACAGAAGCAAAACTCTGGGGCAATAACAGTGCAATCTTCCCACCAGGATACCAGATCATGAGGAAAGATAGAAGGGGCGGGAGGGGGAGGAGGGGTTGCTCTGCTCGTAAAAAAAACGATGGAAATTCGAGAAAATGGGAGGCATAGAGGGAGACAGGAGAAAGGGACTACATAGTAGGTACACTTCAGTTGGGGAGCACAAGGTGGTCATTGCAGTGATGTATAATCCACCACAGAACTGCGGGAGGCCAAGAGAGGAATATGAAGAGAGCAACAGAGCAATGGTGGACACACTTGCTGAGGTGGCAAGAAGAGCTCACTCCAGCAGAGCAAGTTGCTGGTTATGGGGGATTTCAAACCACAGGGAGATTGACTGGGAAAACCGGGAGCCACATGGGGGCCCCCGAAACATGGAGACCCAAAAAGTTGGATGTGGTGCTGGAAAACCTCATGCACCAACATTTTAAAAGGGCACTACCAGAGTGAGAGGGGAGGATGAACCAGCAAGATTGGACCCTTTTGTTCACCCTGGGCAGTTCAGATATTGAGGACATCACATATGAGAGTCCCCTAGGAGCTAGTGACCACGCGGTTTTGTGCTTTGAATACACAGAGTTGCAAATGGGGAGAGAGTAACAGGAGTGAATGGGAAAAGCCAGACTATAAAAGAAGGGACTACATAGGGGTTGAGGGAAATTCCTCCAGGAGGTTCCGTGGGACAGAGAACTTGCAGGAAAGCCAGTAAATGAAATGATGGAATATGTAACAACAAAATGCAAGGAGGCAGTGGAAAGGTTTATTCCCCCAAGGGCAACAGAAACAATGGGAAGATCAGAACGAGCCCCCGGTTTAAACCCCACGGTTGTAAGGAGGCAAAAACAAAGTGCAACAGAGAATGGAAAAAGTACAGAAGGCAGAGGGAAAACATGAAAATAGGGAGATTAGTCGCAGAGCCAGGAAAGAGTATGCACAGGTAAGGAGGGAGGCCCGCGACAGTATGAAAATAACATAGCATCGAAAATCAAGACTGAACCCCAAAATGTTGTATAGCCTGACATCAGGAGGAAGACAACAGTCAAAGACCAGGTGATCAGACTGAGGACAGAAGGTGGAGAAATCACAAGAAATGATCAGGAGGTATGTGAGGAGCTAAACAGGAGATTTAAAGGGAAATTTTTACAATAGAGACATGAAGGGCTCTGGGAAGACAGCACAGAAGGGAAACATCAAGAGGGGAATATACCAACAAGTGTTGGATGACATACGAACAACCGAGGAGGAGGTGCAGAAGCTGCTAAGTGACCTTGATACCTCAAAGGCGATGGGACCGGACATCTCCCCGTGGGTCCTTAGAGAAGGAGCAGAGATGCTGTGCATGCCCCTAACCACAATCTTCAACACATCCCTTGAAACTGGGCAACTACCTGAGAAATGGAAGACAGCTAATGTAGTCCCCATATTTAAGAAAGGAAACAGAAATGAGGTACTAAACTACAGACCTGTGTCTTTGACATGTATTGTGTGCAAAGTCATGATGGAGAAGATTATCAGGAGAGTGGTGGAACACCTAGAACGGAACAATATTATATTTCGCCTGCTCTTGCGAATTCCTTGCATTGTTAATATCTCTAGTAAGGCTGATGCATGCAGGGGATGAAATGAAAAGCTGTAATCCTTCTCCCTGAAAGCTGGCTGCCTTGGATCAAAGTCTAGTGCAAGCTGGACTCCAAGGTATTGGTCCAGTGTGGGTAGATTGGTAAAGCACTGCGTACCTTGTTCCAAGGTTCGTAGGTTCGAGTCTCCTTCAGCCAGAGATCAGTGTTTGTGTATATTTCGCCTGCTCTTGCGAATTCCTTGCATTGTTAATGTCTCTAGTAAGGCTGATGCATGCAGGGGATGAGATGAAAAGCTGTAAGTCTTCTCCCTGAAAGCTGGCTGCCTTGGATCAAAGTCTAGCGCAAGCTGGACTCCAAGGTATTGGTCCAGTGTGGGTAGATTGGTAAAGCACTGCGTACCTTGTTCCAAGGTTCGTAGGTTCGAGTCTCCTTCAGCCAGAGATCAGTGTTTATATATATATATATATATATATATTATATATATATGTGTGTGTGTGTGTGTGTGTGTGTGTGTGTGTGTGTGTGTGTGTGTGTGTGTGTGTGTGTATTAATGCATTACTATGTAAGCTGCTCGTGTAACTGGCATTTCAAACGGGAGGAGAATGAAATTAGTCCTGTAGCCTGCCACAGCCACGTACGTGTCCGCATCAAGAGTTACACGTCCAGTGCTACTGGGCACGTGACGTATGTGAAATGGATGGTTTTTTTTTTTTTTTTTTTTTTTATATTTTATTTAAACCATGACATTACAAAATGTAATATGTAAAACTCATTTAAGTCGATAATTAACACAATCCTCCCTACAGCTAATATTACACACCACACTTACAACTCCGTGTGGGTACACCCCCCCCTCCCTGCTCCCTCATCCTATCACTTAACCCAAACCTGTTGGAGCTACCCAACAGAATTACATGATATGAACAACACTTTTATATACACATCCTCGAAATGGTACTTAATAATCGACTACAGACCATACAATGCATTGCACTGAACATATTATACAGACATATTACCCCCCCCCTCCGTGGTTATCCAACCACCCCACTATTTACAACCTAACATACTATAAACAATGAATGTTGCCTAATCTAAAGTCACACAGCAATGATCCAACATTAATTTATGTAATTGTCCTAATGGTTCAGTTACATAACAATATGTATTACATAACAATGGTGATATAGAAAAGTCACAAGACATACAAAATTACTACAAAACCATAAGAATAAACTTAGTCTCAAAATCCAAACACATGTAAGCCTTTACACATTTAAACATGCAATTCCAGTGTTAAAACAATAACACAGCTTCAACTATGACATTCAAGCTCTATACAGCTTATATGGACATTACATAGTACTATTGACAACAGTACAATACAACATAAAATATAACCATGACATAAGTAACACATAAAGACTGTGCCTAGCACGCACCTAACCACAAAAACCTATAACACCACTGTTGCCCAACTTTATTACACTATCTGACGTGCATTAACCTCTTTACTCTCAAAACAAAACTGAATTGCAGAACACCAGTGACGAACAATAATGCACAGACATTAATACAAACATATCACATCATATCTCTGGACACCGTGCATGATCACAGCATCAACACTATGCAGTGCAAGGCACCTAGAAAAACAAGTTGGAGCAAATACATGCAATTATTATAGCAAATCTCCAAATTACAATGTCATTACGTAAATCAATATTACCACACACAATATGTATAATAAGTATAAGTCCAGTCACACAAAAACTGGCCAGCTCCACAGGTGCGCACCCGTGGTCCACATATATTCACTCATGCATCACTCATCCAACACTCTCGCAAACATTTGTTATCCATTACCAGGGAGGCAACCCTGTTTTCACCCCTGACTTCCCTACCCCAGCAACACTTTCCAATCTTACCCTCCCCTCCCTCGTCTATTACAAGTCTAATAAAACCTGTAACGTAAGTTGCCTATATCCCTCTGAAAAATCCTTCACCCACCCTCTCCCATAAATTTCCTTATTTCTACATACGTTTTATAGAACGTTAACGCTAACACCCTCCTCTTCACCTCAGTAACCTGTTTGCCCCGCAATCCCCACACTATATAGATATAATCTGCCATAAGTACCCCACAGCTCTGATTACACTTTCCTCCCAACCCCCCACGTCGAGACTAATGCTCTCAATAAGAAATTCCTTTACCTCCTATCCTATTTATCACCCTATTTAACCACCCCTTGACACTCCTCAGTCCATCACAAAAATATACTACATGAAAAGCCGACTCTCCCCACCACATATCCCACACTCCCCCCGTCAACGACTCGTCTATCCCGTAGAACCACACCGACGGTAAAATGCCATGCAGAAAACGATACATTACATCCCGAACACGAGGTTGCAACCTCATCCTACTCAACCTATTCCATATACTTCCCCATGCATACATGGGGAAAATTCCCTCTACAGGCGCTACAACCCTCCCGGCTAACAATCTACACAACCACTATTTTTAACCTTTGCTGGCTCTCGATCCCACGCCAGAGCCCTCAACACAGTTTCACACTCATGCAACTCAACGCCTGTATACATCCGTTGCAATCTGTTATGGATCCTGGCCAAACCCCTCCCACCCACACTTTCCCTCATCACCTCCCTTTTAATGAGACACATTTGACCCTCCGCTTTAAGTCCAGCAATCCAGCCCCCCCTTACTTACAGGTAACATTACCACATCCTCTTAATCCAATCACAGCTCGAACCCCACAAGAATTTAAAAACCTTCCTAAGTATGTTCGTTATTGCTGGCCAGTTAATGGGAACACGGCTGCCACGTGCCATACTTTGCTATACGTAAGATATTAACAACAATGGCACGCTGCACAAGGGTCAAATGATAAGGTCGCAATGCACCCAAGCTCCCTGAATCCTTTCTACCATCCTAAGCGAGTTTTCCATGCGTGCCACAGGTAGATCGTCTGCATAAATAAGACCGCAGATTTTTAACGAATGCACCTGCCTCCTCACAACTGCACTACCCCAATCAACCCTACCCGCCCAAGCTCCTAACCCCATGACCATCGATTTATCTGAATTTACCCTCATACCAGTTGCCCCTGCGAACATTTGTACTACCCCGTCTAATGTGTCCATTGACATCCCTCCTGATCAGAACAGTTGTATCATCCACATACCCATTAAAACTGGCAAACCTCGCAACTCACACCCTGGTCCCTCTACGTGACCCATACGCTGCTCCATCAATCTATAAAAGGGGTCCTGTACGCACGCAAACAATACTTGTGACATAGTGACATCCCTGCCTAAGTCACCCTACCCATTACAATCTTCCCACCCAATCGACCATTAATCTGTACCCTCGCCATTGCACCTCCATACAACGCCTCAACCCAGCCCACTATTTCTTCCCCAAACCCCTGACCCTGAGGATGGCTTTCAATGCTTTCCGATCCACTCTATCGTATGCCCTTGCAATCGAGCGCCACCAAACCTCCCTCCCCCCCCCCCTTTTGCCTCCACGAAATCCCTAGTAACCCATGCCCCTCCACCATAGACCTCCCTGGCAACCAAACTGAGTTTTTGATACTACCCGCCCTACCACACACTTGACCCGATTTCCAAAAATCTTCGCAAACAATTATAATCCTGCGCATAACAACGGATCGCCGATAATCCCAACGTATGCTGCCCCTTACCCTTCGGTACCAATACACGACAGCCGTTGCCTGTTCTCACCCAGCTCACCTCTCCTTCATGCATTTAATAACCCTAACAGAAATGCCTCATATTCCCCATGCTGTGAAAAATCTTGCCGGAGTCCATCAATCCGGTGCTTGCCCTTTCGCATACCACTTAAAGCCTCCTTATTTCCCCTCGTGTATTTTCCCACCAGTGCTCCATTCACTGTTACGCAACTGACATAAACACTCCCACACACCTGTTCTAAACCCCATCCTCTACCTCTCTTGCAGTACTTTCTACACTTTCAGCAAACGCCCCATTCTTCCTAGTTGTATGACCTGCCCCTCCCTGTACTCCTATCGATTCATGAACCTCCAACCATGGAATAGTCATGCTGCTGTCTTTGTTTGCCTACGCAATACGCACGATAAGGTCTATCGCCCCAAACACCTCCCACCCCCGCCTGTACCCTCACGCTTGGAACTTCATCTGTACCTCACGTCAGCTCCCTTTATTGCCATAATTTCATCCATTGATAGTGCCCGCCACCGCCCCCTCGCATATCAACCCTAATCTATCCTCCAAATGTTAGCAAGCCATATATTTAAAGAATGATCGTTGTCCTTCTTTACGTAATATTGCTTAATCCGTTCTTTAGCACACCATCCACCACATCACCACATCCCTACCCCTTTTACTCTGCACGTACCCCTCCCACAGCGTCGAAATCCTCTATCCCCTACCTTCACCAACCCACTTGTATTTAATTTCAAATCCCACTGATATACCTGCTAGTGACTCCCAGCCACCTCTGCTACTACGCCCGATTATCCGAATAAGTACTCTATGTACGGAAAATGTCAACCCAAACCTTGAGATATATACAGCCTATCCAACTAGATGCGTAACCCGTCTTCAAAAGTGTGCTCTACCACACGCCCCTCCTCAACCCTCCCGCAACTGAATTCCCTCAAAAGACTCCAGGCCGCCGACACGTGCACCGCCCTTTTGGTTCCACGTCCAGCCCTCTCATACGCAGTTCCAGTTCGCCACCAAACCCGATGGCCAACTGCAGGTAAATCCCAGTTAAAGAAGATAAAAATCTATGTTCTTCACATGACCAAAATCCCTTTTTTACCCTCACATCACCATTTTCCGCTGGTGCATACACACATACAAAGGATACCCGCTGTCCCATCCACCACCCATCCACGCGCAATACTCTTCCCCCCCCCCCCCCCCCCCCCCCCCTCCCCCCAACTCAAACGGGCTTGCCTCCCTGATCAATATACCCCACACCTTTCAGACGTGCAGATGGCGAGAGTCATGACTGAAACCCTCCACCTCGAGCACTCTTCCCTCCTTGAAATTGTGTTCTTGCAGGAACACTACATCCACCCTATATTTATACAGAAACATTCGAAACCATTCCTTCTTCACACTATTACACAGTCCATTTACGTTCACAGTCATACACCTAAGGCCTCTTTATAGTTCCAACCTTCCTCTCTCTTCATTCATCCCAGGCCTCTGCCCCAGAGCCAGCACAAGGCTTCACACCATCAACCCTCCCCCTTTTTTTGCGATGCCTCTTATCGTGACTGCTCGTCATTGTCTTCCTTCCTCCCAGACCTCTGCGCCGGCGTCAGGACATCATATGAGTCTGACGCCGCCGCTCTCTTCCTCGTGATGCCCTCCACTTCCATGTTATCTTCAGAGGTCCTCACGATGAACCTCTACCTCCACCACGCCCCGTACCACAGCACACGGCGACAACTCTCCTTACTAGTTGGCCCGTTCAACCCTGCTATGTTTTTATCCTTACATTCCTTACAGGCACGCCGTGTCTCTCACCAGCTCAGGAACAACGTCACTGCAGGCGGTGTCAATGTCCTTAACACTTCCTGAAGCTCTTCCTCTAGAGCCTGCACCTCCTCCGCATTGCACTTCTGTACTTTTCCTAGTGAGTAGTAACAGATCTTTTACATCACAGCTTACCCACACATGCCATTCTCCTCTTTGGAATCCTCACCTCTTCACTCACAAGCGCCCAGGCCTTGCTTGCGCACTGGGCTCTCAACAGCTATCACGCTGGTAACTGGTGCTTCACCAGTTTGCGCTGGCGCCCTCCTCAGCTTCACGCACTCTGCCGCCATATGGTCGTCGCCCACATATTCTGCACGTACGTCTCTGTCCGGCTACGTACCTAACTTGCGTCCTGAAGTCCTCCAACACGACGTAAGACGTTATGGGATGTCCAGAGTCATCTTCAGGGAAAAGGTACCCTCCGGACGTCCCATGTAGCACCTGCCGTCCACTTGCCCTTTTGTGCCAGATGTACGGTTCCATATGTCTCAAAAACACTCCTTTGTCAGCCTCTTCTGCCTCAAATGGGACATTACGTATCTTAACCCACGTAAGTGCGAGATACGTCGATCAAACGCACCTTCAACAGCTGGAGTAGCGTCAAGACTCACGTCTTGGAACCTCGTCACCCAAAGACTCATACACGGACGTGGAATTCAGTTTTGACGAAGATTCTATAAGCCCATTCAGGGCTACACCATACACCTCATCGTCCTGGATTCCATAGGTCTCCCTAATGATTGTTGGGAGTAAGACTTGCACTGAAGAGGGTGAAATCGCCCCACGAAGCAGCTCAATACCTATGGTATTTACGCGCCTCCTCACACTCAGCGCCATGTTGATACAAGGTAGCTCGCCTGAACAGCAGAGGGGTGCAGCGCACAACCTCACTCGACCATGGTCAGGCAGCGAAATGCCCCCTCCCGGAGATAATGCAATACCGGGCTGATCCGCAGCAAAGGTGGAGCAAGCCCCTAGCACTTTGCCATGATCCAAAAATCAGTTTAATATCGAAGATCCCACATGGGGATCATATCAGATATCACGCTGATAAGAACAGATACTACACTTTTGATCTTAGCTTAGGAAAGCCGAGAAGCGATAATGGATGGTTAAGTGGTTTAGGGTGTCTCAGAATTTTGGCAGGCTACGAGGGTGGAGTGTGAATGCATATATAAATGTGTGTGTGTATATATATATATATTATATATATATATATATATATATATATATATATATATATATATATATGTCGTGCCGAATATGTAAAACTGGTCAATTAGCAAAAACTCATTTAAAATTAAGTCCTTTCTAAAATTTTCTCTTGTACGTTTAAAGATATATATTTTTCATTTATGCTAATGTAAAAAACTAATAATTTTGTACCAAAAGAACCTTAGAAAACTTGCCTAACCTTATTATAACAAGCACAATTTAATTTAGCCTAATCCAACTAAAGATATTTTAAATAAGTTTACAATAATTTAATAATAAACAAACACAATGAAATATATTTTTTTCGTTAGGTTCAGAATTATTTTTGTGAAATTATTGCATACACAAATTTTCGCTTACCTTATTCGGCAAGAAGAGCGTTGCTGTTTAAACCAACACTGCCACTTAAAACATTTATTCACGACTTCTTTCTGACATCATTTTGGAAAATTTAAGAAAATCAACTAAAAGAATCAGTGAACGAACGTTGAACATCAAATTAGCATAAGTAAAAGAAAAGAAAATAATTAACAAAATATAATTAGAAAAAAAGTAACTCTACTGACTGTTGTTGTCAGTCAATGGTATTGTCAGTCAATGGTATTGTCAGTCAATGGTATTGTCAGTCAATGGTATTGTTGTCAGTCAATGGTATTGTTGTCAGTCAATGGTATTATTGGCAGTCAATGGTATTGTTGTCAGTCAATGGTATTGTTGTCAGTCAATGGTATTATTGGCAGTCAATAGTATTGTTGTCAGTCAATGGTATTGTTGTCAGTCAATGGTATTGTTGTCAGTCAATGGTATTGTTGTCAGTCAATGGTATTGTTGTCAGTCAATGGTATTGTTGTCAGTCAATGGTATTATTGCCAGTCAATGGTATTATTGTCAGTCAATGGTATTATTGCCAGTCAATGGTATTGTTGTCAGTCAATGGTATTATTGCCAGTCAATGGTATTGTTGCCAGTCAATGGTATTGTTGTCAGTCAATGGTATTATTGCCAGTCAATGGTATTGTTGCCAGTCAATGGTATTGTTGTCAGTCAATGGTATTATTGCCAGTCAATGGTATTGTTGCCAGTCAATGGTATTGTTGTCAGTCAATGGTATTATTGCCAGTCAATGGTATTGTTGCCAGTCAATGGTATTATTGCCAGTCAATGGTATTATTGTCAGTCAATGGTATTATTGCCAGTCAATGGTATTGTTGTCAGTCAATGGTATTATTGCCAGTCAATGGTATTGTTGCCAGTCAATGGTATTGTTGTCAGTCAATGGTATTATTGCCAGTCAATGGTATTATTGCCAGTCAATGGTATTATTGCCAGTCAATGGTATTGTTGTCAGTCAATGGTATTGTTGCAGTCAATGGTATTGTTGTCAGTCAATGGTATTATTGCCAGTCAATGGTATTATTGCCAGTCAATGGTATTATTGCCAGTCAATGGTATTGTTGCCAGTCAATGGTATTGTTGCCAGTCAATGGTACTGGATGGACTGGACAACGCAATGAACGATTTCCTGTCTTGTGTGATCTGTGTTACTATTATTATTATTATAATCAAGGGGGAAGCACTAAACCCGGAGGATTATACAGAGCCTGGGGGGGGGGGATGTGGAAGGCATTCAGGCTTAATTCTGTGATCTGTGGATTCAGGTTTACGTACTAAAGAAGTTTACTCAACTATCTATGTGTCGTAACAGATGTACCGAAGTGTTCAAAGATGGTGACTTTCAGTTGATGCATAGTTTTTACCAATATACATTTCATTATAGCTATGACAATTATATATATATAGACTACAAAGGACTGTAATACAACAGGTACAGTATCTTTGAATTTAAAGAATTTAAAGAAGCTTAAATATAACTCTAATTCTCACCTGAGAATGAAATGTCATCCTGACATTCTGCTGTAATTTTAAGTTTCAGCACTTCAGTATATCGTAAACCAACATTTACTGATTTAATTACAAAATTATCTTAGCACCCATGCATTATAAATGAATAAATAACAAAAAGGCACAATACCGTGACTGGAACGATACACAAATAACCCGCACATAAAAGAGAGAAGCTTACGGCGACGTTTCAGTCCGACTTGGACCATTGACAAAGTCATTGACTTTGTCAATGGTCCAAGTCGGACCGAAACGAGGTCGTAAGCTTCTCTCGTTTATGTGCGGGTTATGTGTGTATTATAAACGAAATTTGATTTAACATTAGCTACTGGAGTTTTTCATATATGTTCACATTATTTTTGTCTTCATTCTGAAATTGAATTTATACGACAAATCATTTTCCTGAATGGTTCTAATTATTTTTTCTCATAATGTAAGTTATTACAGTTCCCAGAACCAAAAGTTAACAAGAGCAGTTCTTTATTTCCCAATAACTTTCATAATCAAACATAACTCTTAAAAAAATAATGACGCGGACACAAGAATTTTATCCCCAGGATACAACAGCAATTAAATACTGGAGTCATTCAGAAGTGGTAGACACATATTTTAATCATGATTAGAACATAACATAAAGGAACGCTGAGCAGGCCTACTGGCCCATGCGAGGCAGGTCTAATTCTCCTACAGGCTTAAGCCAACGTCCTAACCTAGTCAGGTCAGGTCACATTCACTTAAGGAAAGAGCACGGCATCTGACCTAGTAGCACCAGTTAGTCAGATCCAACTCACACCCACCCACACCCACTCATGTATATATCTAACCTATTTTTAACACTACACAACGTCTTAGCTTCTGTGACAGTACTCCGGAGTTTGTTCCACTCATCCACAACTCTATTACCAAACCAGTGCTTTCCAAATCCTTCCTGATTCTGAATTTTTCCAACTTAAAGCCATTGCTGCGAGTCCTGTCTAGGATAGATATTTTTAGCATGCTATTTACATCCCTTTTATTTATTCCTGTTTTCCATTTATACACCTCAATCATATCCCCCCTAATTCTACGCCTTTCGAGAGAGTGCAGGTTCAGGGTCCTCAGTCTATCCTCATAGGGAAGATTTCTAATACATGGATCAACTTTGTCATCCTCCTTTGTACGTTTTCCAGAGCATTTATATCCATTCTGTAATACGGTGACCAAAACTGTGCAGCATATTCTAAATGAGGCCTAGTCAAAGATATATAGAGTTGAAGAACAACCTGAGGACTCCTATTATTTATACTTCTTGATATGAAGCCATGTATTCTGTTAGCTTTATTGCGAACACTTATGCACTGTTGTCTTGGTTTTAGATTACTGCTAACCAGAACTCCTAAATCCTTTTCGCTATCCGTAATATTAAGATCTACATTATTTAGTTTATATGTGGCATGGTTATTTTCCTGTCCAACATTTAGAACTTTGCATTTGTCTATATTAAACTGCATCTGCCACTTCTCCGACCACTGCATCAGTCTATTCAAATCATCCTGGAGTGCTCTAATGTCTTCATTAGAATGAATTAGATGACCTATTTTGGTGTCTTCAGCAAATTTGCTTATGTCGCTATTTATTCAATCATCTATGTCGTTTATGTAAATTGTGAGCAACAAAGGGCCCAACACTGACCCCTGTGGAACACCGCTTGTGATTTGCCCCCATTCTGATTTCTCCCCATTTACACAAACTCTCTGCTGCTTGAACATCAAAATGGTATACAATACCGACAGGTTGTTAGGTAAGACACATATGCAACAGTTAGACAACTTTATTCCGAAACGTTTCGCCTACACAGTAGGCTTCTTCAGTCGAATACAGAAGATAGGCCTATCTTCTGTATTCGACTGAAGAAGCCTACTGTGTAGGCGAAACGTTTCGGAATAAAGTTGTCTAACTGTTGCATATGTGTCTTACCTCTCTGCTGCTTATTTGTCAATCATGCCTCTACCTAGGAAAAAAATTTCTCCTCCTATTCCGTGTGCCTTAAGTTTCTTCAATAGCCTCTGATGTGGCACTCTATCGAAAGCCTTAATGAAGTCCATATACACAATATCATATTCAATACCATGATCTACCTTCTCAAATACCTTAGTGAAAAAAGTTAGTAAATTCATAAGACAAGAACGCCCCTTTGTAAAACCGTGTCGAGATTCAGTAATCAATTTATGTCTTTCAAGATGGCTATGAATTGCCTCGGCAATTTTTGATTCCATAAATTTTCCCACTATGGAGGTAAGGCTTATTGGTCTATAGTTCGAAGCCTTGTAAATAGGTATTACATTTGCCATTTTCCACTTGTCAGGCACTATGCCAGTTTGTAGTGATATGTTGAAAAGATTAGCCAAAGGTATGCTAAGTTCCTCTTTACATTCCTTTAACACCCTTGCAAACAGGTCATCAGGGCCTGGGGATTTATTAGGTTTTAATTTCTCTATTTGTCTGAGGACCATGTCACTAGTTACAGCAATCGTACATAGCTTATTATCGTCCTGTTCTACATAATTTATTTCTGGAATTTCGCTAGTACCTTCCTGAGTAAAAACTGAGAAGTGTTGAAAATTTCACACATTTCCTTATCACTGTCAGTGATCTGACCTGAGTTACTCTTAAGTGGGCCTATTTTGTCCCTAATCTTACTTCTGTATACCTGAAAGAATCCTTTTGGGTTAGTCTTCAAATCCCTTGCGACCCTAGCCTCATAATCCCTTTTTGCTTTTCTTATTCCTTTCTTTATATCTCACTTTAATTGAATACATTGATTTCTTAATTGCCCATCCCCTCTTTTGATACGCCTATATATGCCTCTCTCTTTTGACCAATGAGATGTTTTAATCTATTGTTCATCCATTTGGGATCATTTTTGTTAGATCTAATTTCCCTACTCGGAACAAAAGTTGTCTGGGCAGCTAGAACTATGCTCTGAAATACGTCATATTGGCAACCAACACCACCTACCTGAACCATAGCCAGGTCATCTCAATTTATCCCACCCAGGTAATTTCTCAGTCCCATGAAATCGGCCAAGCGGAAATCTGGGACAGAGACTTGATTGCAGTTATCTGGGTAATTCCATGATATATTGAAACTATGGAAATAAATGGTATCAAATACCGACACAGTGGAAATATAAACACATATGCAGTATAATGTGATCCTTTATTGACAACGTTTCACCCACACAGTGGGCTTTTTCAAGTCACACACAGATCTACCTGGGGTGGAAGGTACGGGAGTATTTATAGTCATGTTCAGAATGTTGAGGTCAGGTGGAGAATGCTGCATCTGATGATCTACCGGGTGGAGTTATAGTCTTGGGTAGCTTGGCAGGGGTATTGGGACAATTTGTAGTAGACCTTCTGCGTTTTCCCAAATTGTTCTTATGGGAAACATGAAAAGTTTCTTGGCGGTGGTTCAGCTATTTTTTGTAGAACCCGTTGTTCGGTTAAAATTTTTTGGTTTTATAGAAAAAAGGGCGATTTTCCAGGTTTCTTCGGTATTGAGTTTTTCTTTGGGGCGAAAAAGTCTTGAGTTTCTGTATTTTAATTTTTAAAAGGGTTTGTGTGAATTGCGATGTTTTTAAAACGGGCATTCCGTGCCCGTCAGCCCTGCTTGCTTATTGGTTTTTCTGAAATACGGGGTTTGGGGGCCCTTTTTGATTTTTGCGCCATATAATTTGTTGCGGCCCCTTTAAAAGGGATTTTGTAAACCCCCCTGCAGAGGAGGGGGCTTGTCCTGTCTTTTTTTGGGGTAAATTTCCTTGATGGTCGTGGTTGTGGGGGGTTAGATATTTGGGAATGAGTTTTGGGAAAAAGAGGTTGGAAACATTTTTGGCAATGGAGTTGGGGGGAAAGGACTATGTATCTCTTCTCCGGGGGTCTTTTTTGGGTGTTTTTTGAAGATGTTTAATGCCCCGCCGTCTGCAGCCCTCTGATGAATTTGGACAAAGGATAGTGAGTTTAAAAAATACTTTTTTTCCATTTATAGTGATTCTTCTTAAAAGGAACTCTTTGGCTGCAGATTCTGAGTCACGCAGGAAGAAGCCTAAAATTTTACCCCACGTTTGGTTTTGGGTGCCCGTGGTGAGAGTAGAAGGGGGGAAAAGATCTTTTTGGTTTGGGGGGGTTTTTCGAAAATTTTTTTAAAAACGAAAGTTCGTGGTCACCCTTGCAGAGCAAAACCCATAAAGGGAAAGGAAGAGTGTTGTCGATTTCCCTTCTTCAAGTGTGAACGGGGATTAAAGGGCTGGACCGGGTTGAGTTTGGTTTTTGGAGAGCTTAAAACTTTTGAAGCTTTTGGAGTTATGAGGAAAATGTGAAACCTTAAAGGGGACCCAAGGGGACAGACAAGGGGAATAATGGGGAGAAACGTTGGGGCTTCAAAGATTTTCCCCTGATGGGTTTCGCCAGGACCGCACTGAGTGGCGCAACCAAAATGGTACCCCAAAGTCTGCTAAAAGAGGTGTTTTTTCGAAAGGAAACACGAAAAACCAAACACTGGGTTTCAAAAAGGGTCGATGAAATCGCGGGGCTAAAAAGGGGGGAAGATCAAGTGAATGGGTAATTTTTCCCCTGCGAAAGAGTTCGTTTGGTTTTGGGGTAGAAAGGTATTTTGGGGTGAATGGGGAAAAGTCACGTCAATGGCGGAAAGTTTCTTGTTCCTGATGTTGATTTTTGCAAAAGCGATTAAAGAAGATCACCCGGGGTGTTTGAGATTGCTGGAGATAGTGCCAAAGATTTTTAAAAGAGGTGTTTTGCAGAATTCCGAAAAGCTGGTGGGGACCCTTTTGCCTTTTCCCGAGGATAGGGGCCCTCAGGGGGATACCGGGTTTTGTGATTTTTTTGGCGGGCCCTTTCATTCTGGCAGGTCGGGGGTTGTTTGGGGTTTTTGGTGTGCAGAAGTTTTTTTCCCCTTTTTTGAGCCCCTCGGGAATGCGGCAGCCCTTTTGAAAAAATACCCCAAAAACCTTCCACCCCAGGTAGTCTGTGAATTTAAAAAAAAGCCCACTGTGTGGGTAAAACGTTGCAAAAAAGGGAACCCCATTATACTGCATTTGTTTTATATTTCCATATATGAAACTAAGTGTTTTGTGATTGTTTTTTCCAAAAGCTCATCTTTTAACCTCAGTTTTTTTAATTTTAGTTGATTCTTTTTGGCAAAAACCCAATCAATTTTTAAATTATAATCAAGGGGGAAGCGCAAAACCCGGGGGAAATTTTTACAGCGTTTTGGGGGGGGGAGTGGGAAGGCATTCAGGTTTAATTGGGGGGGAACTGGACCCACAGATCCAATTCCCTAAATAAAGGGCCCCCCCACCAACATAAAGGGGAAACCCTTTTCCTTGGGGGGGAGAACCAAGTCAAGCAGGTTGTTTCTCTTATTTTGGTTTTTCTGTCAAAAATTTTTTTCAAAAGCAATCCTGAACTGCATAAAGAAGTCACTAGCCCTCAAGTTTTCCCGGGTCACTTTGTTTAATCATTTTTTTAAAATTTTAAAAATCTCCCTTTAACACCCCTTTTTCATATCTAACCCCTTATGAATTTCCCCCCCTATAGCAGCTTCTGCATTTCCCGTACCCTTTTCCCAAATCAAATTTTTTCCCAAACCCTGAAAAAATTTTGCTGCAGTCCTGTCTTGATAAGATACTTTTGGAAACGTTATTTTACATCCCCTCTATTTTTTGTTTCCCATTTATACCCCTAAACCCATACCCCCCCTAATTCTACGCCTTTCTAGAAAAGCGCAGTTTTCGGGGTCTTCATTTTATCCTCATAGGGAAGATTTCTGATACATGGGATCAACATTGTCATCTTTTTTTGTACTTTTTTCCAGAGCATTTATACCCAAATTCTTTTTAATAGGGTTTTAAACCAAAATGGGAAAGGATAATCTAAATGGGCCAAAACCAAAAGATATATAGAATTGAAAAATAACCTTAGGTTTCCTTTTAAATATGGTAAAAACCTTTGGGTAATAAATACCAACACGCGGGTTTAAGGAAAAACAGAAAAGCAAAAAAAGGAGTCACATGATCTACCCATCTACCCGTCCCCCCACCCCAATAGTCATTTTTTCAGGTCACCATCGTCACCCCCACCTCACTCTCCACCAAATATAAATGTTTTAAAACCTCTGTTTGTTAGAAGTAATAAAGGGTCCCAGGCCCAAAACTTTTTTTAAAAAATATGCCCCTCATGTTTGTTTAAAGTGTTTTTCTAAATAACCCTTTTTAAACTTCTTGTTATAACCCAAGAATTCGTTTCCTTTTTTTATACCTAGAGAGGGTTTTGGGGGACCCAACGCACCCCCCGCCCCGGTTTGGGTGACCAGGCCCCCTGGGGGGATCGGGACCCTGATAAACCCCAGGCTGTTGCTGCTGGCTGCCGAAAACCCAACTTTACGACCACACCCCGGGCTACCCGGAACTGATTTTGGGTTTTTTCCCATCCCAAACCCTTAAAAGACGGGCCGGGGGTTTCTGTTGGTAATCCCCCTTTTGTGGGGTTGGGGGGGCAGTTGAACAGTCTGGGGCCCCCTGACACTTATTGTATGGTCCTTAACGTGCTGGGTGACCCCCCTTTTTTAAATTGGGGGGTTTTTTCATCGCCCTGCCAAGTCTTTTGTTTTTCGTAGGGAGTGACTTTGGGTGTGCAAGTTGGGTACTAGCCCCTTTTAAAGGTTTTTCCCGGTGTATAAAATTTTCATGATCTCTTCCCTCCGGGCGCCCCCAAAAGGAATACAGGTTTAGGAACCTCAAGCGCTCCCAGTAATTGAGGTTTTTTATCTCCGTTATGCGCGCCTTTAAAGGGTTTTTCTTTTTGTAAAATTTTTCTAGGCCCGGCAATTTCACCGCCTTAAAAGGGTTCTGTTAGGGGTGAAAACAATTTTCCCAGCCTAGATAAAAACAAGTGACCTGAAGAGTGTCTTTCTTGGGCTTAGCCCCCTTTTTTTTTTGAAGGTTCTCATTACCCACCGGTCATTTTTTGGGAGATGCGATTGATACAATGTTAGGGCCCTTGAAGGGGGAGATCCCCGGGACATGTTTTCACTCCCAGGCTTTGGTTGGTGTTTCGCTCTTTTTTGGGGGCCCAAAAGTTTTTTTGTATAAAATCCGTGTGGGGCCCTTAAAAAACCCCACTGTGTGGGTGAAAACGTTGTCAATAAAGGATCACATTATACTGCTTTTTGTGTTTTTTCCCCATTGTGTCGAAATTTTATACCTTTTTTTCCCAAATTGCCTCTTTTTAATATCGAAGGGGCCCACAGTATTTTTTTTCCCTTATTTTTGCCTCGAGGGCCGACGAGGGGCCCTTTTAAACTATGAAATTGGCCCTTATCCCCGGGTTGTTTGGGGTCGAATTTAAAATGCCCTCATTACACAGGCGCTAATTTTCCTAGGGGTTTTAGATTTTTCCTCTGAAAAAAATTAGGGAGGGGTGAACGCACCCGGTTTCCTTTAATGGCGGGACGAATCGATAGAAAAGATGGACAGAGTCAGGGTTTTGAGTCCGTGCGGGTGACTTGTTATGCAACATTTGAGCGGTTCGGGTTTTAAATTTGTGCTTATACATTTTGTTATTGGTTTCTTTAGGTCCCCTTTCAAAATTTTGATCAGTTTTGGGCAAAAATTTGGATATTTTTTTTTTTCCTTTATAAGACTTGTGATCGCCATTGTGAAACCCTTCAAGTCTACAGCGCTAATGTTTAATCGCATTAAAATTATCCCCGCACCTGCCCCTTTTCCCAATAATGTACATTAATGCACGGGGAACGGGGCCCTTGGGGAAAAAAAGGGGATTAATAATAAAAAAAAGCGCAAAACCCTATTTTGGCCCCAAAACAGCCCCGGGGTATGGGGGGATATTTTTTCTCGGATCACGCATAAACCGAAATACAAAAGCTCGTTATGACAAAGGGAATTAAACTCCTTTTGAGTGATTTCGGGAAAGTCTGGAGGACTGTCGAGCCTGAAAATTTTAGCAAAATTTATAATGTTCATTTTAATAATGCTAAAAGCCATTTAAATGCAAAACTCGAAAGGGCCCATACCAACGGCACTCGTGTGTTCTATCGAAGAGACCCCCGTGTTAATAGAAAGTTACTGCCTAGGGGTGACGTGTGTAGTGGGGGAAACGGGGGGTTGAGGGTGGGGGGGAAAAGGGATCAAAGGGTGGGGAGTGAGGGCCCCCGGATGAGGAGCCCGCGGGGAGGGGGAGAAAAAAGGGGTGCTAAAGGGGAAGAGGAATGGACAACCTGAGATAAAAAACCATCAGTTTAAACCCCAAACCCTCCCACCCAGCCAGCCCATTTCTTAAGTCCCCAGTCATTACTTTCTATCACCTTTAATAAAGCTTTTTCCTTAAATAACAGTGCCCAAAAAAAGCAGAAACCTTCTTCAATAACATTACTTCCTTCAAATTAACATTATCATCATAACTGGGGCCTAAAACCCCAAAAGGGGTCATACAGCGCTACACCACCTTAAATAACGGAAACCTACTTTTAAATAACATACCGGTTTTTGGGCGGGCGACACGCACGCCCCCCAAACCCCTTTAATTCGAAGTCCCGAGGAAAAACGTTTCGTTTTTAACATTTATTACGCTAAACACTTTTTGTCTTTTGGACACTCGTAAAGCTAAACAACATCTTTTCTTAGGATCCCCAAATAGTTTTTGCGGGTTTTATTTTTTTGTTTTAAAGGGCCGCCCGGGGTAGGCCTTTTGTATTCTTAATTTGTAACAGGGCAACAATTTTTTAAAGACTCGTGTCTTGAGACAATTTGTTTTTTGACAAAAAGCTATCACCTTTAAATTTCCCGACAGTTTTTCTTTTAAACCTTTTTTAGGGACTGAAAAAAGTGTGTATAGGTGAAAAAATGGCCTTTTAAAGACCCCCCTTACATTAGGTGTTAAACCCCAACTAAGCGTATTGTATAGAAAGTAAAAAAATAACTACCCAAACTTGATAAAACACATGTTTTCAAAAAAGGTTAGGGTTTAAAATTTTTGGGTTTCACAGTAAAAAACTTTTCCCAACTGTTGGGACTTTTGTCTTAAAAATTAACTTTCGGTATTTTTTTTCCCTTTTCAACACACCACGTTTAACCTGTAGTTAAGAAATACCAAAATTAAACCCCACAATTTATAAGCAACTTTTAAAAGTAGAAGTTTTAATCACTTGACCACCCCTTAATTTAGTACTTATGAAAAAAGATAAACCTTAGTTAAAAACCCCCGGGAAATTGGGCCCACAGTAATTTTATTTTAAACAAAAAAAAACGCTAGGCCCCAAAGGGCTATACAGCTGGGCCCCCAGTAAACCTTAAATTTTATAGTATTGTTTAACAAAGGGGCAGTGTTTTGTTTACCTGTTTGTGTTTTCAAAAAGGGGTTTCCCCAGTAGAACAAAAATACGCCACATACCTCTTGGTGTCTCTAGATTGATTTTTTTCTCCCGGGGTTTCTTAAATTTTTTTCACACTGCATAACTAAGAACTGTTTCCAGGGGGAATTTGTGCGGCTGGGGAAAGCCCAGTTATGTTGCAATAAACTGAGGACCCTTTAGGGTAAAAATAGCAGCGGCCACACTGCACTCCCTCACAGCCCAAAAATGATGGTGGGTCGAGCGTATGTAGGTGTATAGTTACACGTGAAAAGGGGGGGGAAAAACAATTGGGGGTGAGGGAAAAATGGGAAAAAAAAAGTGTGGTGGAAGGGAAAAAAACAAGGGTGGGGAAGGTTTACGTTGGGGGGAAAAAACAATAGGGGGTGAGGGAGTGACGTGAGTGGGGGGGGAGCACTTTAACTCCCACGTTGAGGTAGGGTTCGAATCTCCTCCGGTACGCTGGCCCAACCCGGGGGCCTGGGAAAAAATTAGGGGCGTGTTTCCATAAACCCCCTGTCCCCGTTCCATAAAAATTTCCGGCCCTGTTCCCTATCAGTAAAAAAAAGGGACCCGAGGTTAGTGGATGGGGGGGGCGCATCCTGGGGCACAACTGACCCAATTTTTCCCCCAAATTTCTCTGGGATAAAAGGGATTTTTTGTATGTTTAAGGGCTTTTATGGAAACTATGGTTGTTTTACCTTGTATATGTAATTGTAGTAAATAAAGAAAATTATTATTGTTATAAAGGGGGTGGGGGGGGAGTGAGGTGTGGAGGGAAGAACAGAAGGAATGGGAGTTAAAGCATGGGGGGGGAGGGAGGGAAAACAACTGTAAAGGTGGGAGGGGGGAAGAACAGAAAGGGGTTTAAGGAGCGAAGAAAAAAGTATGAAAGATCAATCTTTCAAAATTTTCCTTAATTCAGACCGTTTAGGGGAAGAGCTAAAAATCGTAGGTGTCAAACAAGCCTGGGGTTGTATTATAATCAAAGGGGAAGCGCTAAACCCGGCGGGTTATACAGCGCCGGGGGGGGGGGTGTGGGGAAAGGGATTTGGCTTAATTCGGGGGAAATGGGGAACAGAAAACCAAATTTCCCCAAATCAAAAAGCCCCTCACCAACAAAAAAGGAACCCCCTTAGGGGAAAAAAATAGCTGGAAAAAAGGGAGGCAAAACAGGGGTTTACTTTAAGTAAAAGGGGGGGACGGGGGGTTTAAATTCCCTTTCATCAAGGGGCCCCTTATTGGCATCAAAGGGTCATCCCTGATCAGGGCTTTAGTCAGCATGAAAACTCTCTTTACTTTTCCCCTGATTCCATCATAATTTTATTAAAAATTTAAGGGGGAAGCGCTAAAAAACCCGGGGGATTTTACAGCGCCTGGGGGGGGGGGGATGTTTGGGAAACATTAAACTTTAAATTTGGGGAATGGAGCACAGATCCAATTCCCTAAATCAAGAGCCCCCCACCAAAATCAAGGAACCTTCCTTGAGGGGGTTTTCCTCATAGTTTTTTATCTCGAATTTTTTGATTTAATTCCAAAGGAGTGAGTTTTAAAAAAATTTCCCCATCGATTAAACGGGTTGTGGGAAATTAAAATTTAAAATTTAATTTGACTGTAACCTTTTTCCCGGGTATAGTAAGTAATTAAAAAAAAAAAAAAAGGTGCTTTAATGTAACTAAATTTTCAAAAAAGCCTTTTCTGTTAAAATTTCAATATAATTTTTAGACAAAGGGGCCAAAAACCCGTATGGGGGACACAAGATACCCAAGTTATTATTAAATTAAAGGAAAATTTTTATGCCAAGCAATTTTTGAAACAAAATTCAAAGAGGCAGGAGAGTTGGAACCCTTAAGAAATTTAAATTTTGATTTGTTGGGTTTGTCTTAGGAAACGAGAGGGAAAGTTTTTTAATGGTTTTGGTAATACCCCCAAAATTTTGGAAAGGGGAATTATTGGGGGTACGTTCATGACATTATTAAAATTTTAAATCTTTATTACAGTGTTCATCAGCCTAATTTGAAAATGATAAAGCCCCTTGTAAAGAAGAGTTTCCTTTAATAAATGCCTTGAATTTTAAGTCTCATTTTCTTTCAAAAAAACTAGCACATTGGGTATCGCACTCAGCCCCAAAACCAAATGAGGGCCGTTGGGGTTTTGATCCCCCGGGATGGGGTAGAAACATTAAGGGAAAAAGTTTTTCCCTTAAAATGACACCTGCTGTCCATGTTCAAACCCACCAGTGTTTATCGGGCGGTGTGGGTCCATCCTGGGGGCAAAATTTACCTAATTTGCCCGAAAAATTTCGCTGCATTTAAAAAGGCGGCTTTTTATAAAGTAGTGTCAATTTATTAGATATGGTCTGTTACCTTGCCCCATGTACTTTTAGAATAAAGATTTATTCTTTTTTTAGGCGGAATCTACTTTGGCTGTCATTGATTAAATGACTTGGCTCCTTTATCCAGTGACAAATAAACAAAAACGCCCTTTTTGGGTTTGGGGAAAAAAAAGCCTTACATTTGGGTTTCCAAAAGGGGACTATGGGACAGACAGTTATCAGAATGAAAGAGAACCCAGACCCCAAGGCCCCTTTCTCGTCCCGGTAAATCTTGAATTTAAAGGGTTTAAATTTTGAAATATTCAAGCAAGGCCCCCAAGTTATCCCTGCTTAAATTATTAAAGGCCCGTCAAAAGTTTTGGGCTTGACCTTTTAAAAACCCTGGATATTTTCCCGCACAATAAATTAGCAGAGGGCTTGCACTAGAAATCACTTGTTTCCCTTTTATGCTTTAACAGTGCTATTTTTTATTTAATAAAAAAGAAGCCCCTAAGGGGACAAGGGGCTATCAGCGCTGCGGGCAGGAAGGAAGCGAGGAATTTAGGTGGCAAAAGGGGGATGGATGATAATGGTTTTCCCGGGTAACAGGCGGGGGGAGTGGATGGTTTAAAGGGTAAAAGGGGACAAGAGACTGAAAATAAAAAAAGGGCCTGGAAAGGGGAAAGCAAAAGTATCATCAAACAGAGTTTGTGGGGTAAATCAGTCGTTTTTTAAAAAGTCAATGGGGAGAGTCAGGGGTTTTAAAAGGGGGGTCCATCAGCAAAAAAAGGGAAAGGAAAGAGGGGAAAAAGAGAGAGTATAAAAACGAAGAGATGTTGGAGGTAAATTTTGCGTGCTCGTTGATAGAGAGGGGGAGTTAACAGAATGTGCTAATCCCATACTGGAACTTGGGCACTCTCACAGAGAGGGAAAAGGGTCCTCTCCCTTTAGATAAACCCCTGGTAAGGGTAGTGTGGCCCCAAACGAAGGGGGGAGTGGTTTTCCCAACCTTGGCACTGAAGACAAAAGGGCGGCCCTAACCCATTTTCCGGTTTAAAAGAATAAGTTTGTTCCCGGGGGAGGGGGTGACCAAAGTTGTTGCCAAGGGTGTGAAGGTGGGTAGCTATTGCAGCAAAATAGTCCCCGAAAAGGGAAAACCCTCTAAGGAAATTGGTAGGGGGCATTGTACTGCTGACCGCGCCCGCAGTGTCTGCCTGTTCATTGCCCGGGATCGACATGACCCGGGACCCCCAAAAAAAACAATACTTTATGCTTTGGGAGAGATACGGCGTAGCCAAAGGGAAAGGGTTTTGCCGGGCCCGTGACAAGTTTCCTTCAGGGTAAAAGGGGTTTCCAGGATAACCTACGGTCAGAGAGAAGGCCTAAAACCTGACTTTTAAACACGTTCGGGGGTACGAGAGCCCCAGAGTTTTCAAAAGGGTGATCGGAGATGACAGAAACAAACTAGTGAAAAATTTAATTTTGGGGGGGGTTTTTGGGACTGGAAAATTTTAAAAAACCCCTGCGTGGTGGCCCCGTGGAAACACGGGCCCAAATGCAAAGCTGGAGAGGGAAAATGCAAAGAGGGTGAGTCCCCGTGCTTGCACAAGCAATTTGCGAAGTATCAACATTGAGTGATGAACCCAAAAATTTTGGGGGGGAAAAACAGAAGCCAAAACATTTAAAGCAAGGAGAAAAAGTGTTGTGCTCAGAACACATCCCTGAGGGACACCTTCAGCTTGGACAAAGTCCGGGGAAAGCACATTATTGACTTGAACACGGAAGTGTCTGTCAGTTAAAAAGTTCTTAAAGAAGGATGGTAGATTGCCTCGGAGGCCTAAGGAGTGGGCTTGGGCCAAAATATTATACCTCCAAGTTGTGTCATATGCCTTCTCAAGGTCAAAAAATACGTATCCAAGCGTAGTAAGGGGTCTATGGTAGAACGGCCCTTACGAAAGCCATATTGACTAGCAGAGAGACTGTTGTGTGTCTCTAAATACCACATTAAACGGCGATTTACCAGACGTTCCATCACTTTGCAAACTGCACTAGTAAGAGCGATGGGACGATAGTGGGAGGCATCATGTCCTGTAGTACCCGGCTTGCAGAAAGGGAGAACAGTGGCAGATTTCCTAGTGCCCAAATAAGACTGAAGAGGTGTAAGAGGACTACAAGGGCTGACTGATGTAAATGTTGTAACATACGAATATGAATGTCGTCAGGTCCAGCTGCCGATGATCGGCAAGCTGAGAGTGTTGCCTCCAGTTCCTGAAGTGTAAAAGGCACATTATACTGTTCTTCTCTGAGAGAAGAAAAGTCCAAGGGTACTAACTCTCTGGCAGACTTTGAGGAAAGAAACGAGGGGCATAGATGGAGCCCCCGGGAAATATGGACCAGATGAGTGCCAATTTCAATGGCAACGTCAAGAGGGTTTGCTACATCAATACCGGTGACCCGTAGAACAGGAGCCGGGTCAGGAGAGTATTTACCACTCAATTTCCTCACTTTTTTTCCAGACTGCACTCATAGAGGAAGCAGAGGTGATGGTGGAAACATAGTCTCGCCAGCAAGTGCGTTTAGCAGCACAGATGACACGGCGAGCAATCACATGCTTCTGCTTAAAATCAAGAAGTCTCTCATTGGTTCTATTGTATCGGTACCTGCCCCATGCAGCGCGTTTCAAATGTACTGCTCGAGCACAAGCAGGAGACCACCAAGGCATGCACTTCTGAGAATGCTTGCCTGAGGTTTGGGGTATAGAACGAGAAGCTGCGGTATAAACTGACGTCGAGAAGAGGTGTAGCTCATCAATGGAGGATGAAGAAGGAACCTCACTAAAAGCAGTGAGCTGCGAGTAAAGGTCCCAATTTGCCTGATCAAATTGCCAGCGAGGGCTACGGAAAGGTGGTGAATATGAAGGAGAAGTAAGAATGATTGAAAAATGATTGCTGTCATGTAAGTCCAGTAGAACAGACCAGGTGAAGTCTAGTGCAGTGGAGGAAGAGCAGACTGATAGATCGATGCAAGAGAGAGTATGAGTAAGAGGATCAAAATGGGTGGGAGTACCCGTATTTAAAACATGGAGGGGCTGAGAGGCGAGAAAAACCTCCAACTGGATGCCACTTGAGTCACAATGAGACCCCCCAGAGGAAATGGTGGGCGTTAAAATCACCAAGTAACAGAAGTGGTGGTGGTGGTAAGGATGAAACAAGAAAGGCAGAGTCTGGGACAGAAAATGCTCGAAAAGGAGAGATATAAAGAACATATTGTAAACCACTTATTCAAGTGGATATGGGCTGCAGTGTAATGCAGCGAGGTATGGACAAATAGTTGACAGTACGGAATATCATTGCGTAGAAGGGCACTTTCATTAAAGGTCCTATCTGAGAAAGGATCCGAAGAATACAATAAATTATAGCCTGAGATAGGTTGGAAAACAGCTGAGTGTAATTTTGGCTCTTGTAAGCAAGCACCAACAGGGGAAAACCTGGAAAGCAACATCTGAAGCTCACCCCGATTACCCCTGAGGCCGCGGATATTCCACTGTAAATAGGCCATGATTGGCGATGAAGAAAATCCCAGGAATTCATAGGGAAAGGCACCTACGGACTAGAGGGGTTAGAAAAGTCAACGTGTGGTGGCATTGGAAGACGTTCAAGCAGCGAAGGAATGGAGCGTTGCGAAGAATGGGGTTGTGAAGATGGAGGAGAGGGAAGAGAAGGAACAGGAAGTGAATCAGTGTCCATTGAAGGTTTAGTCTCTGCAATATATTCTGAAATGGCTTCAAGTGTTTCTGAATTCAAAGATGTATGGGAGGCCATATTGGAGGTAGAAGGGGCAGGGTGAGTAAAGATTGGGACAGTAATGGACTGTACCAAAGTAGAGGGGGGCGAGAGAGTGTAAGGGACTGGAGATGAAGTGTGGGGGGGACAGAAGAGGCAGAAACCTGGGAGGTGGCAGAAGAGGGAGAAACTTGGGAGGGGATGGGGGTGCAAGGCATAGTACGAGGAGGAGGGTGAATCTCCACACTTGTAATAGAGCCAGAGAGGGGAAGAACTAGGCACAGAGACTGGAAAGGTAAAGTGTGGAGGTGGAAGAAGGGAAGGAAGAGGCAAAGAAGATTTGAGCAATGTGGATTTTTTGGACTTCTGAGAAGTAGAGGGGCGATTGGTATAAGGTGTCATACGAGGTCTTGTCGATACTGGGGCTTGTGAGGAAGGACGCGAAGATGTGAGAACAGACTGAGTTGTAGTCATGACGTCAGAGCCAAGGACAGCAAAAGGATTAGATGCCGGAGTGGCTATGGGAGGGGTAACAACAGAGGAGGCTGCAGAAGATGGGACCCCAGAAGTGGGGGGATGTTTTGAAACACGAGAATAAGTAACATGTAGTAGTCTCCCTTGGAGGCGGAGATGAGTAACTGCCATAGCATAAGGGAGACCTGCCTCTTTGAGGCAACGGATTTCACGTTCATTTTAAGTAGACCTGGCAACGGCGGGAGTACGAAGGGCGAGCTTCATTACAATTAAGGCAAGATGGAGGTAGACTGCAAGATGTATTAGAATGGTCGTCGGCACCACAGACTGGGCATTCGGCTATAGATCTGCAATATTTCGCTGGGTGACCAAAACGCCAGCAATTTCTACACTGTTGTGGTGTAGGTATCACCTTTCGAACTTGTAACCGATGTCCCGCGACATATACAGAGGATGGGAGTTCTCGGCTGTCAAAAGTTAAACGAGCCACATTGCAAGGGTAACGTCTCCGCCCACGGGCAGGAAGGACATAAGTGTCTACTTTGAGGATTGGGAGATCCTGGAGTTCCAGCTGTTCAAGAATGCCATTGCCACATGACTGGAAATTCTGTTGGACTATGGTATGGGACAGAATGACAGTACCACTACAAGAATTGAGAGAAAGATGTTTTTCAATAGTGATAGGAGTAGTATCGATATTCGAAAGGAGAGAAAGATCATGAGCTTGGGAAGCATTCTGGACAGTGACGATGCGCGTACCGCTCTTGAGAGCATGAAATGAAATATCTCTACCAACATGACACAGGAGCGCTTTGCCAATACTATGGTCAGAAAGATAGGCAGAAGAAGAAGTCAGTCTTAAAGTAAAGAATTTAGTCCATTGTGTGGTCCGAAACTGAGCGTGGATAGGGAGTGCATGACGTGTCGGTCTTTTCCGAGTAGAATGGGAAGGTAACGAAGGAGCATCATCAGGAGATTGATGTTGGCGTTTAGGAGTAGGACCAGAGTTGGTCCGGCGTGAAATGGGCTGGCGAGTCGAAAATTGCCGTACCGTAGAGGGAGAGGCCGGAAGCATAGTTAAAGGAGAGCGGAGGCCAGACAAATCGAAGGAGTCAGTCGAAGCCCCGGTACCGGAAGCAGGTGAGGAAACAGCACCAGCAAGAGGTACAGGGGCATCAGGAGTGTCCGAAGAGTGGTCTAAAAATAAGGCAGGGTCAGAATGGGGTGCAGTATCAAGAAGGGGCCCGGGGGTAGTGGGTTCATGGATTGGGTTCTCCATGGTTAGGTTACTCCTTTGCTTTTTGTTAAGAAAAAAAAAAAGGGGGGGGGGAGCGGGGAGGAACAGTTCCCAGGAGGAATGAAAGGGCCGGAAATCTCCCTCCTCGCCCAAGAGGACCTCAGCACCGCTAGTAGCACAGATGCAGCATGGAACCCGTGCCATACCCTACCCTTCATGCCAGTAAACCAGCAATCCGGGATAGCAACCTCACATCTGCCAAGCTACCTCGGTGGACAAAAGAGAGGGCGGCTGGATATCCACCACAAAGCATACCTCCTTCGGCCACCACCCCCAGAATCCGAAAGGTGGCTTCCAGAGATACACCCGTCGCCCGAAAGACACCCAAAGGTACTCCAGGATACCGGAGAGGGATCGGGACATCCCCAGGCGATCCAGATTCCACGGCAAACTACGCCACCGCCAAGAACCTCAACGGAATGGGATGGACCCTGGTATCCTTTCCCCTACCTAGGAACTAGCGCGCCTGTGGGAGAAATCCCAAAGGCCAAAAAGAGGAAGGGCAAAAGGGAAGGGTGGGGAGGAGGAGGAGGAGGAAAGGAAAAAGGGGAGGATGGGATAGGGAGGGGGGGACTGGGGGGTAATTAGGTTCGGTCTGAGGAAGGAGACCGACAGGTCTGATTCCTCAGACCAAGAGCCTCTTCACCACAATGAGGAGCCCCCCTTGAAGAGGTTCACAGTGCATAAATAAGCCTTTTAGCGTGTGTCAATATTAGGACTTGTTTCCTTAAGACACCTGCTGTCCATGTTCACCTATCAGTAAAATAGGTACCTGGGTGTTAGTCGACTGGTGTGGGTCACATCCTGGGACAAAATTAACCTAATTTGCCTGAAATGCTCTGCATAACAAGCGGTTTTCCATACAGTAGTATGTCATTGATGTCAGTTAGGCCTGTATACCTTGTACATGTAGAAATAAAAATTATTATTATTATTGTAAATCATGGAATCTTATTTCTCGTTAATCAAGGTTTAATGTATTTTGTTAAGCTTTCAGCCCTTAGTTCAAATGTTTACACATACAATAATAGCATAAGCTCAATATTTTGTGTAACATCTGGCTGGCTATAAGAACCTTCATCATTCTGTGAGAGTAGAATACTAGCTGTTACAATATAAGAACATCCCACTCCCACATACTGTGTATAATTTCTTTAACATGCCAGCCATCTCCCATCAAGGTTGTTGGGTGACCCAAAATAGGAAATACATTCACCATCATTCATTTAATAAATATCTTGCCATAAGTAAACATACATCACAATTAAAATAAGCTTCAGAGTTGCAGCATTCCTACCCCTCCTTCAGAGTGCAGGCACCGTACTTTTCACTTCCAGGACTCAAGTATGGCTAACTGGTTTTCCCTGAATCCCTTTACAGATGTAACTTTGATCACACTACATCAGGACGTCATGCCATAAAAAACTATCTGTTTCCATTCCGTTCTATAACGCTAATACAAGCCTGCAGGATGCTCAGGGCCCTTCCTCCAACCCTTCCTGGGACGACCCCAACCCATCCATTCTTCCACTCTAGATTTACACACCCTTTTGGTTATCCAATTCTGCTTCATGGTCTCTAAATGCCCAAACCACATCAGCAACCCCCCCCTCCCCCCAGCTCTCTGAATTATACCTTTGATAACCCCACACCATCTTCTAATTTCTAAAATATCTGTATAATATTTACACTACACATTGCTCTCAAACATGACATTGCCACTGCCTCCAGCCTTCTCCTCACTCCATGGCATTAAAGCCCATGCCTCATCCATATAAAAGTATTGGTACATTCTCATTTTTTCACTCCATAGATAAACTGCTTTCCACACATACCTCAGCACACCACCTATTTTTATCTCTATCTATCCCTTAGTTCATCTCGTCTTTCAGACTTGTTTGCTGACATGCTCACGTCCAGATATCTAACACATTCACTTACTCCATACTCACGCCCTCCAATCTGATATCCAACCTTTCATTGCCTAACCTTTTATAAAAATCACTCTCATCACTTTCCTCTTTTTCACGTTCGTTTTTAATTTTTTTTTTTTTACATGCTCTCGTAAATTCACCCACCAATCTTTGCTGTAACTTGTCCTCAGAGTTCCCATATGAACAGTGTCAGAAGGAAAGAATAACTGTGACAACTTCTAATCTATATAAGGTCATTAACTTTTAATAGAACACCCCCTTCCAACACTAGCATTCACTTCTTTTACAACCTCATTTACAAATATGCTAATTAACCATGCATATCTTAAGCAGTCTTTTATTGGAAAATAGTCCTCACTCTCCTACATACCCTATCTGGAGCTCATGCTCTGCATAAAAACTGTTTTAATACCCTACCACCTATTTCATTTCCAACATCTATCACGCTGATCTTTTATTCACCCTATAATATACTTTTCTAAATGTAACAAACAGCTTTTTACCTTTATATTAAGTATTGTTCACTTATATATTCTTTCAAAAATAATTCTCAGCAGGTTTATTTCCCTAATTCGTAAACCCTCTTATCGCCTTTTCTCTTAAAGCAACCATGTATGCTCTCTTCCTATCCTTTGGTAAATTTCTTTCTTCCATGCATATATTGAATACATCAACCACTCCAAAACAATACTCTCACCTGGTTTCAACATGTCTTAATCCAATCTGTCCCAGGTGCTTTACCCGCTTAACATTTTAACATCCAACACACCTCATTCTAACACCCAGCACACCTTTCCCACATCCACCTCTGGCTCTTCCGCACTCCTACTATTAATATTTAACTACTCAAAATATTCATCAGGCCCCAAAGAAAACCAACTAAATCTTTTAGACTCTCAAAATTGTAAAAAAAAAAAAAAAAATATGATAATAATGAAACTATGGATACAGTGATGTTTTATATTTAATAAAATACAGTGGATCCCCGCATAACGATCACCTCCGAGATGCAACCAATTATGTAAGTGTATTTATGTAAGTGCATTTGTACGTGTATGTTTGGGGATCTGAAATGGACTAATCTACTTCACAATATTCCTTACGGGAACAAATTCGGTCAGTACTGGCACCTGAACATACTTCTGGATTGAAAAAATATCGTTAACCGGGGGTCCACTGTACTTATGTTTATGAAGGATGAAGTTAACCATAGAACTGATGAAGGAAAAAAGGCATGTGGTGCACTGAGGTATCTGTGGAGACAAAAAATGTTATCCATGGAGGCAAAGAAGGGAAATGTACGAGAGTATAGTGGTGCCAACGCTCTTATATGGGTGTGAAGCTTGGGTTGTAAATGCTGCAGCAAGGAGGCGGTTGGAGGCAGTGGATACGTCCTGTCTAAGGGCAATGTGTGGTGTAAATGTTATGCAGAAAATTATAGTGTGGAAATTAGGAGGTGTGGAGTTACTGAAAGTATTAGTCAGAGGGCTGAAGACGAGCTGTTGAGGTGTAGTCATTTGGAGAGAATGGAACAAAGTAAAATGACTTGGAGAGCATATAAATCTGTAGGAGAAGGTAGGTGGGGTAGGGGTTGTCCCCGAAAAGGTTGGAGGGAGGGGGTAAAGGTTTCGTGGGCGAGGGGCTTGGACTTCCAGCATGTGTGAGTGTGTTAGATACGACTGAATGGAGACGAATAGTTTTTGGGACCTGATGAGCTGTTGGAGTGTGAGCAGGTTAATATTTAGTGAAGGGATTCAGGAAAACCAGTTAGCCAGACTTGAGTCCTGGAAATGGGAAGTACAATGTCTGCATTTTGGGATACTGGCAGTTTGGAGGGATATGTAAACTGTTGTATCTGAGCACCACTGCCAAGACTGATTATGTGTGAGTGATGGTTAAAGTGTTGAATGACGAAAGTTTTTTTTTTTTTTTTGCTTTGGATCACCCTGCCTCGGTGAGAAACGGCCGACATGTTAAAAAAAAAAATCTTATATCTTTAAAGATTACATAAATATTACTTATCTTAAATTCTGAATGCTGGTGCATGTTGATGATTCTGATAGGAGAGGTACGGTGTAGCCCTACTGGGCTGAAGTGAAAGGCTGGGTTTCAGTCTAATCTTCCTGTTATCTGCCACCATTGTGTCTGGGCAATGAGCTCTGCCAACATTTCCTCTGGACTTCTTTCTTTGTCACCATCTTCTAACAGTTCATTCACATCTTCAAAGCCCTCATCTGGCAATCTCCTAATCAGCTGAACAATTTTCTGCACCTGGCTCCCAACTGAAGGTAAACCTGTGAAGTATTCACCACACTAGGCCATACCTTTTCCCCAGCCTGCATTTAACATTGACTGGGGCACTTCATTCCACGCAATTCTGACATAGCTGACGGCATCTGCAGTGTTAAATTTATGCCAAAAGTGTGGCACTCCAAGCTTGGAGTCAGCATCCATTGCCGCAACAAGTTCCGCATCACTTTTTGTGTGTAGTTGCACACAAATGTCCTGATACACCCATGACCCCCATGGTTATATTAGGTGGCAAAGTTGGATGTGCACCCACATCCAACAAAACTCCCGGACGAGTACAGGAATTATCAAGAATGAAGTGAACCTTGAATGCAAGGGTCTTGCTGCACAGGTATAACATGACTTTGGGAATAAAGTGGTGCTTAAACCAGCCAATAAATAATTCCTCTGTCATCCATGCTAATTGATTTGACCTTGAAAGAACTGTTAAGGTGGTTTTATCTACACCTTTCAAACCACGGGGAGTCTTGTAATGGTAAATAATCATGAGCTTGCACTTATAATTGCCTGATGCATTACCACAAAGGAGCAAGCTGAAGCAATCCTTTGCTGTCTTGAATCTCCTTGCACTTTTCTCTTTTTGACAGATTTGAGTTCTTGCTGGCATCTTCTTTCAACAGACTAGTCTTGCCAGCATTAAACACTTACTGTGGTTCGTAGCCACCCTCAGAAATAATTTCTTGTAACTCAGAAGGAAAATTCCCTGCAGCAGAATGGTCAGCAGAAGCACTTTCACTGGAAAACTTTTTATTATGCAACCAACTGAGCAATATGAATTTGTGGAACCATCCTGTACTAAACAAGCACTCTTCTTCAGGGAGGTCTTCCTAATCACACAGTTTTAATGTATTGCAAGACTTATCTCTTATTAACATGAAATTTAGTGGTGTACCTTCCTTGGTTTATTGCTCAATCTACTCACTCAACTTTTCCATCTTATTCAGCTGCTCTGACCTATTTGTCAATCTCTTCAGGTCACAACCTGGTTTATTCATTACACAAGCTTGCATCTTTGCCTCATTCATCTTAATCGTACGAATTGATGCCTCATTCAGGTTATAAGCTCGTGCGGTCTCCATCACATGTGCTACTCTTTCCTCCAAACATCAAGACTTTTACACTTGTGCTTTTTTCCAGTTCAAGGATCACTCTTATTCCTCTTGGTTGCTATTGTCACTATGCCGAGATGAGATGGGATGATGAAAAGATCAAGTTGATTTACTAACAGTCCAAATATGGTATTGGACACATACAAACAAAGCACTGAGTGAGGGAAGGTGTGTACATTACATAGGCCTCCCTGTAAGACAATGTACTCACCCTGAGGTCCATTGTGAGGCAGAGGGGAAAGAGCACTGAGTGTGCCACGTTTCCCCTACATGTACTCCGTTTAAACTGATTTTTTACGATGCTTACCGATAAAAGTGTTAATGCAGTCTACTGTATTATTATATTTAGGGAAAGTGCTTAACCCATAGGGGTAACAGTGCCTGGGGAATGGAAGTCAATTAAGTTTGATCAACGTTAGAAGCATAGGGACTATTCCTTGCATTAAGAGCCCCCTCACCAGCATTAAGGAACCTCCCTTCAGGAGAGTTATTATAAGAAGATAAGAAAGAAGGAACACACAAATGAGATTCCAGAAATTAACAATTATTCAGTTCCTGACGAATTCAAATTGACTATTATTACTGTCATGAGGTGTTACAAAAAACGCGATATCTAATAAGCATAGAGATCTCCAGTGAATACTAGAAAGGACTGCCCTTCTAGCATCCAGCCTGTTACTGGGTTTTTGTAACAAGTAGTCAGTATCCTGGTCCAATTAGCCATTAGAATTTAATAAGATTCAATAGTGCTTCAAGATTGCAACTGGTAGGCTACTAACTAAAGAAATTAAAATTTAATAACTTTATTAATAAAGATAAAGTTGTCTAGGTGTATAATATCAAAGCAAATCAAAGTAATCAATTTAATATAATATAGGATAAAAGTTCCTACACTTCTCTCGTGTACAGTAGTATTGTGCTGAAGGCACATATCACATTTTTATGACTTTTAAGTACCGTCTGGTACATTGTTAGCATTTAAGAACATAGTACGAATATATACAAGTGAGTATGAGTGTGTGTGTGTTAGTGCTCTAAGTAGTTCGCTATGTCTCAAGACTCAACTAGACTTAACCAGTG
Source organism: Cherax quadricarinatus (assembly GCF_026875155.1). Lineage (NCBI taxonomy): Eukaryota > Metazoa > Arthropoda > Malacostraca > Decapoda > Parastacidae > Cherax > Cherax quadricarinatus. The sequence continues at coordinate 3,392,334 of NC_069407.1, read as the reverse complement.
ACTGACTAAAAGTCCTCACAAAAACTAACGTCTTGACCAACCTGGCAATCAGAACAGCTTGCTTGAACAATAAAACGACTGATACGCCGAACAGCAATATAACAAGCAGCAGCAACACAGAATCAGGAACAAGGAGATAACATAATGACACTAAGTAGGGACCATCAGCAGATCCTCCACAAAACTCCCATAATACTGAATCTAAGTTCAGCACTAGAAAATCCCCGACTGTGACAGTGCACAGATACCAGTACAAATTAGGTCAGAAGCTACAGCTCAGGACCTGAGTTTCTCAGGTCCTGAACGTGTCCCCGTGGCCTGAGCCGCCGTGGCTGCCTGTCTCCATGTAGTGTGCCATTGTTTACAAGCCAGTGAGGATGATTCCACGCGTATATGCGATATATTTTGTATTATGCCATTGTTTTTACTGCTTGTAACTGCTAAATGAGCCACCGTGGGCCCAAAGAAAGCTTTTAGTGCCAGCCCTGTGGTAAAGAAGGAAAGAAGCACAATAGAATTCAAGAAAAAACTCGTAGCAAAGTACCCAAGTGGAGGAGGAAGAGAGGGAAGAATGTGCCTTCTGCAGTGATTCTACGACATGTATGATACTAAAGCAGCAGGCATCGATAAAGGCTATAGTGCCAGCCAGCGATAAAGTGTAGAATTAACAGTGTAGCAAGCAAGTTAAGTAAGTGATAGAAAAACGACACGAAAGTAACCCTCCAGTGTTGTTGGATGTGTATAGAGCCGCTGAACATACACCAGCCTACTATGTATCTTCCACCACCCTAAACCTCTGCTGGCATCTCCTCCTCCAAACTAATTTAACTAACATCTCCAAGGTAAGTGTAAATATAAAAGCGTAAGTATAAAAGTAAATATAAGTGTAAATACAAAAGGACCCCAATGGAAATATGTACGTCACTCTGGCTTTTTTGGGTTATCCTAGGTATTTTACACATATGCTGCTATGTATGATAATCTATGTATGTAACTGTATTTGTGTATACCTGAATAAACTTACTTATTTATAAATTAAAATGTAAATATTTCTTATTTGTAAATTAAAATGCAAATATTTCTTATTTATAAATTACGTACATTAAGTGTGAACAATGGTGGCGGGTTCTGCTGGTGCCTCACCACTATATACAGCTTATCTCATTGGCCCTTATAAACCCAACAACAACACTTCCACCACTTACTCCTCACATACATTATGACATATTTTATTCATTTTAGAATATATATCATGATGTTATTAATATTGTTTATTATGTCATATTAGATGAATTGTGATAGATAAACCATAGAGATGATATTAGCGTCATATTGAAGCATAATAAACTCGCCTTCCTCTTGCCTCCTACATGTTTTTCATACACCAACAAGAGTCAATAAAGGTAAGTGTGATGTTAAATGTTCATTTATCCATTTTATTAGTGCTTTATAATTATTTGTCATTGTTTTCTGTATGTATATCTACAGTGGACCCTCAACCAACGGCATTAATCCGTTCCAGAGAGCTTGCCGTTAGTCGAAATTGCTGTTGGTCAAATTAATTTTTCCCATAGGAAATAATGGAAATAGAATTAATCCGTTCCTGACACCCCAAAGTCTGATTTTTTTTTTTTTACATGAAATATAAATTTCCTGACATGAAAACGAATGGGACATGCAAAATAAACAATAATTAAATGCCACTTACCTTCATTATGGAGTTGCTGATGAGTGATGTACCAGCAGCAGGGAAGATTCAGGATTGTCTATTGCTTGGAAGGAGAATTCTCTTCCATAAAGACTTCAGGTACCAAGTCCTTTGGTGGGGTTACCTCCCTTCTTAGGTTTTTAATTCCACTAGGACCAGCTTGAGAGTCACTGGACCCCTGTCGCACAATTATTATTATTATTATAATCAAGGGGGAAGCGCTAAACCCGGAGGATTATACAGCGCCTGGGGGGGGGGATGTGGAAGGCATTCAGGCTTAATTCGGGGAACTGGAGCACAGATCCAATTCCCTAAATCAAGAGCCCCTCACCAACATCAAGGAACCTTCCTTGAGGGGCCCTGTCGCACAAAATAACTGTCCAGAGAGCTCTGTTTCTCACGAGCCCTTAGGATTTCCCTAAAATGGGCCACAAGAGTGTCATTGTACATGTTGCCAATGTGCCTTGCAACTTCTGTGACAGGATAAAATTCATCCATAAATGCTTGCACCTTTGTGAACATTGAACACATTTCCCTAATCCTTGACGAAGTCATCTTCCTCCGTCTCTCTTCATCCTGCTCTGAAGAACATTCCTGAGATGTGATCTGTTGCTGTTGCACCTGAAGCTCTTGCAGGTCTGCAGTGGTTAGTTCTTCCTCATCATTCTGCACCAACTCTTCCACATCCTCGTCACAAACCTCCAACCCCAAGGACTTCCCCAATGACACAATAGCTTCCACTACTGGCATAGGCTCCTGAGGGTTAGCCCAAAACCCTTCAAAATCCCTCTGTTCTACACATTCTGGCCACAGTTTCCTCCAAGCAGAGTTCAAGGTCCTCTAAGTCACTCCCTACCAAGTCTTACCTGAGGTTTACACAACTGAGGATATTGAAGTAATCTTTCCAAAACTCTCTTAGGGTCAATTGAGTGTCTGAGGTCATTTCAAAGCACTTTTGAAACACTGCTTTTGTGTAGAGTTTTTTGAAGTTTGAAATGACCTGTTGGTCCATGGGCTGGAGGAGAGAAGTTGTATTAGGAGGCAAAAACTTCACCTTAATGAAACCAAACTCCCCTGCAATTAAATAACAAAAAGGCACAATACCGTGACTGGAACAATACACAAATAACCCGCACATAAAAGAGAGAAGCTTACGACGACGTTTCGGTCCGACTTGGACCATTGACAAAGTCACACTAACACATCCTGTCGGTATTATATACAATTCTTGTACTACTACTACTACCACCTCTTCCTGCCTATATATAGCCGTCCTGCTCCACCTCTGTTAGTGTGACTTTGTCAGTGGTCCAAGTCGGACCGAAACGTCGTCGTAAGCTTCTCTCTTTTATGTGCGGGTTATTTGTGTAATGTATCCCCTGCAATTTCCTCTTGCAAGTTGTGAGGATGAGCAGGAGCATTGTCTATTACCAGGAGGCACTTGAGTGGCAATTTCTTTTCCTGGAGGTATTTTGTCACAGTGGGGTCAAACACACCATAAAACCAGTCCAAGAAAAATTCCCTAGTGACCCATGCCTTACTGTTTGATCTCCACAGCACACACAAATTACCCTTGACAATATTGTTTTTCTTGAACACTCTGGGAATTTCAGAGTGATACACCAATAAAGGCTTCACTTTGCAATCACCACTAGCATTACTAAACAACATTAATGTCAGCCTGTCTTTCATAGGCATATGTCCTGGGAGAGCCTTTTCCTCCTGAGTAATGTAGGTCCTGTTTGGCATTTTCTTCCAAAACAGGCCTGTTTCGTCACAGTTAAATACTTGTTCAGGTTTTAAGTTTTCAGTCTCTATGTATTCCTTAAAGTCCCTCACATATTTTTCAACCGCATTTTTGTCTGAACTGGCTGCCTCACCATGCCTTACCACACTGTGTATATCACTACGAATCTTAAATCTCTCAAGCCAGCCTTTGTTGGCCTTAAATTCATCAGCAGCAGCACTATATTGAGGCATTTTCTTAACGAGATCATCAGGCAACTTCTTTGCCTTTTCACAAATTATAGACTGAGAAACAATATCACCTGAATAAATGGGATTAGGTCAGGGGTTTCAAATAGAGTTAGAGCTAAAGAAGGAGTAGCAATAATGTTGAAGGATAAGCTATGGCAGGAAAAGATGGACTACAAATGTATAAATTCAAGGATTATGTGGAGTAAAATAAAGATTGGATGTGAAAAGTGGGTTATAGTAAGCGTGTATGAACCTGGAGAAGAGAGAAGTGTAGAGGAGAGAGAGAGATTCTGGGAAATGTTGAGTGAATGCATGGGGAGTTTTGAATCAAGTGTGAGAGTAATGGTGGTTGGGGATTTCAATGCTAAAGTGGGTAAAAATGTTATGGAGGGAGTAGTAGGTAAATTTGGGGTGCCGGGGTAAATGTAAATGGGGCCTTTAATTGAGCTATGTTAAAAAAAATTTTGGTAATAAGAAATAATATTTTATAAAAAAAGAGGATAAAAAAAATATAAAGGATGAGTAGCATAATAAAAGTGTTTGTTAGTTTGTATTGGGGGGATTAAAAGGGTTGATGGGTCCTCCAGGATGTAATGTTTATGGGGGGGCAACTGTTTATGGATCATTATTTGTTGTGCTACGTTAGAGTAAGGGTAAGGAAAAAGGAAAGGGGGCAAAAGAAGGGGGAGGTGAATTGTAAAAACTAAAAAGGGAGGAATTTTCGGGCGAGATATAAGCGACTTTGCGGGAAAGGTGGGCTAGTGCAAAGATGGTAGGGGGGGGGGGGGGGGGGGGGTTGAAGAGGGTTGGAATATTTTTTAAAAATCAGATTAAAAGTGGGGCAGAATTTGTGGTCTAGGAGGGGGGGGGCAGGAGGAAAGAGGAGTGATTGGGGATGATGAAGTAAAGGGTGTGATAAAAGAAAAAAGGGGCTTACGAGAGTTTTTTACAAAGCGAGTGTTATAAGGAGAGGTATTTTTTTTTTTTTTTTATCACATGGCCGATTCCCCCAAGGCGGGGGGCCCCGAAAAAGAAAAACTTTCACCATCATTCCTCCACACTGTCTTCCCAAGAAGGGTGTTTACCTACAGTTTTTAAAAACTGCAACTTTAAACCCCCCTCCTTCAGAGTGCGGGCCCTTGTATTTCCCATCTCAGGACCAAGTCCGGCCTCCCGGTTTCCCTAATCCCTTCATAAATGTTACTTTGTCACCCCCCAACACCAACGAAGTTTTAAAAAAACCATTTGCCCCTCCATTCACCCCCTATCAAACACGCTCACGCATCCCGGGAAGCCCAAGCCCCTCGCACAAAAAACCTCCTTTACCCCCTCCCTCCAACCCTTCTAGGCTGCCCCCCTCCCCCCGCCTTCCTTCCACTACAGACTGATCACTTTGAAGTTTTTCTGTTTCGCTCCTTTCTCTCTACATGTCCGAACCACCTCAAAACCCCTTCCTCAGCCCTCTGGACAACGTTTGGAAACCCCCGCACCTCCTCCTAATTCCAAACTAAAAATTCTCTGCTTTTTAAATTCACACCAACATTGCCTCAGACATGACCCCCACTGCCCCCCAGCCTTCTCCTCGCTGCAACTTTCATCCCCCTGTTTTCACACCATAAAAGGCTTTGGGTTTTAAAACTATACTCTCTACATTCCCTCTTTGCCCCCAAGGGCAAAGTTCTCTGTCTCCCCCAGATCCTAAGTGCACCCTCACTTTTTTCCCTCATCAATTCAGATTTTACCTCTCTTTTAAGAACCCTCCCCTGACAAAATCCACTTTCCCCAAAAATCTGAATACGTTTACTCCTCCCTCTCTCTCCCCCCAAACTGATATTCAATCTTTCTAACTAATCTTTTTGTTATCCCCCAAACCTTACTCTTTTCCCGTATTCACCTTTAATTTTTTTTCTTTTGCAAATCCTACCAAATTCATCCACCAACCTGACTTCTCTTCAGAAAATTTCCCAAGAGCACAGTGTCTCAGCAAGGCAGCTGTGACAACTCCCCCTGTGGTGATTCTTTATCTTTTAAATCCCTGCCCTTTTCCAAGACCCCCGCATTATTTTTCTTACAACCCCATCTTTAAAAATATTTAAAAAACCCGGTGACATCAACATCCTTGTTAAGGTACTTTTACTGGGAAAAAATTTCCCCCCCTTTTTTTATCCCCAACTTTAGCCTCACTATCCTGTAAAAACTCTTCATGCTTTCAGTAAAACCCACTCCACCCCAACACTTCAACATTGCCCCCCATTGCCCCCCCCATCCACCCTTCATACGCCTTTCAAACATAAATGCCACAAAGACCTCTTTAGCCCTTTTCTAAATACTGTTTTTACTTTATTTTTCACGTAAAAAACCGGGGACACACCCCCTCCCTTTTCCCAAAGCCCCTTGTTCATCTGCATCCCATTTCCGCTTACTCTTAATTCTTTCAATTATAACTCTACCATAACTTTTTCCAGGTACACTCAAAGACTTTTCCCCCCATAATTTTTGCACTCTCTTTTATCCCCTTTTGTTTATACAAAGGAAAATATGATGCTCTTGCCCCTCCCTAGGTACCTTACCCTCTTCCAACATTTTTTAAAAATTTTCCCCAAAACCCCCCAAAACTATATCCCACCCCTTTTAACATTTCTATTTTATCCCTTTAAAACCCGGGTGCCTTTCCCCTTTCATTTTACCTCTGCTCACGAACTTCCCCCACTCACAATGGTCTTCCCCACTCCCACAAAATGTTTTCCTCCTTGCCCTAACACAAAAACACGCTTCCCCCTCTTTTAAAAAATTTTTAAAAATTTCCCCAAAATATTCCCCCATCTTCCCCCAATACCTCTAACTCTCCTTTTTTAAAATCTCCTTCCTATTTTTTAAATGACAAATCCTTTGTCTTAGGCTTCCTTTTAAATTGTTTAAACTCACCCAAAACTTTTTTTTTTATTTTCAACAAAAATTTTTTGATAACGCTCACCCACTCTTCATTTGCCTCTTTTTACATTTCTTCACCACTCTTTAACCCCCTCTTTTTTCCCATATACTTTCCCCCGTGCATACTTTACTTTGAAAAAAATTTTCTATCTAACTTTTTTCTCCCTTACTACTCTCTTTACATCTCATTCCACCAAACGTCCCCTTCCCCCCTGCCCCACTTTCCCCTTTAACCCCCAAAAATTTGCTGAACACTAAAAAACTACATTTTTAAAACCTACCCCATTCCTCTTCGACCCATTGCCTATGCTCTCATTAGCCCATCTATCCTCCAATAGCTTTTATATCTTACTCTAACTCCTCCTCTTTTAGGTTTATAAACCCTTCACCTCCTCTTCATGATCTTCTATTTCTCCTTGTATCCCATCTACCTTTACTCTCATGTAGCTACAACTAGAAAGTGATCCGATAACCCGTGGCCCCCCGATAAACATGTACATCCTGAAGTTAATCAACAGTTTTTATTACTAATACATAATCCAACAAACTACTGTCATTTCGCCTACATCATATGTTATATTTATTTATCCTCTTTTTCTTAAAATAGTATTACCTATAACTAAACCCCTTTCTATACAAAGTTCAATCAAAGGGTCCCATTATATTTTCACCTGGCACCCCAAACTTACCTACCACAACCCTCCTAAAAAGTTTCTCCTACTTTAGAAATTCAGGCCCCTCCACAATTACTCTCTCACTTGTTCAAAAGGCTCTATACTTTTCACTTAAATCTCCCAAAATCTTCTCTTCTCCCTGCTTTCCTCTCTTTCAGTGATACACTTTTTATTATGACCACTTTTTTCGCATCCAACCTTTACTTTAATCACATAATTCTGAATTTACAAAATTCATATTCTTTTCTTTTCTCCTTTCCATAACTGATCTTTAACATTACTGCTACCCCTTTCCTTTGCTCTAACTCTCTCAGATACTCAGATTTAATCCATTTATTTCCCCCACTGAAACTCTCCTAACCCCTTCACTTTTTTTTCGCTTAGAGCAGGACATCCAACTTTTTTCATTAATAACATCAGCAATCATTGTTTCTTGTCATCCGCACTAATCACGCACATTTAAAAAACCCATTTTTTATAAATTTTTTCTTCTTCTCTTTTTTAGTAAATTTTATACAGGAGAAGGGGGTTTTACTAGCCATTGCTCCCGGCTTTTAGTCGCCTCTACACACGCATGCTTACGAGGAAAGTTTTTTCTTTTCCACTTCCCCATGGACAATAAAAGGGAATAAAAAGAACAAGAGCTATTTAGAATAAGGAGAAAACCCCTTAGATGTATGGTTATATTATATATGCATTGCGTGTCTTTTGAAGTGTGACCAAAAGTGTAAGTAGGAGTAGCAAGATATCCTTTTTATCTAGGTGTTTATGAGCAAAAAAGAAAACAGATCTACCATCATGCAAACATTTACGGGTTTTTTTGTTTCAACAGTCATCTGGCAGGACGGTAGTATTCCCTGGGGGGTTTTGCTGTCTACCAACCTACTACCTATATGGGAGTAAAAGAAAGGTGAAGAGAGTGTTAGAGATTTGCAAAAGGAGAGCAATGAAGAGTGGGAGAGGCACTGTCAAGAATTTTAATGAAATAAGAAAATTTTTTGGAGTGAGTTAAACAATTTTTATGAAAGCCTGGAAAGTAGGGATTTGTCAGTTAAAACAGAGTAGGGTGTTAGTAGATGGAGAAAGGAGGTATTAGGTAGATGGCGAGAATATTTTGAGGAATTTTTTAAATTTTTGGAAGAAAGGGAGTGGTAATTTTCATGCACTGCCAGGGAGATTACCATCTTTTTAGGACTGAAGAAGACGAATGAAGTGGGTGAGGTCATGAGGCATTATGTAGAATGAAAGGGGGTAAAGCAGCTGAAACTGATGGGATCATGACAGAAATGTTAAAAGCAGGGGGGATATAGTGTTGGAGTGGTTGGTACTTTTGTTTAATAAATGTATGAAAGAGGGGAAGGTACCTAGGGATTGGCGGAGAGCATGTATAGTCCCTTTATATAAAGGGAAAGGGGACAAAAGAGATTGTAAAAATTATAGAGGAATAAGTAAGGTACCTAGGGATGGGCGGAGAGCATGTATAGTCCCTTTATATAAAAGGAAAGGGGACAAAAGAGACTGTAAAAATTATAGAGGAATAAGTTTACTGAGTATACCAGGAAAAGTATACAGTAGGGTTATAATTGAAAGAATTAGAGGTAAGACAGAATGTAGAATTGCGGATGAGCAAGGAGGCTTCAGAGTGGGTAGGGGATGTGTAGATCAAGTGTTTACATTGAAGCATATATGTGAACAGTATTTAGATAAAGGTAGGCAAGTTTTTATTGCATTTATGGATTTAGAAAAGGCATATGATAGAGTGGATAGGGGAGCAATGTGGCAGATGTTGCAAGTACATGTATATGGAATAGGTGGTAATTACTAAATGCTGTAAAGAGCTTTTATGAGGATAGTGAGGCTCAGGTTGGGGTTTATGTAGAAGAGAGGGAGAATATTTTCCCCGGCAAAAGTAGGTCTTAGACAGGGATGTGTAATGTCACCATGGTTGTTTAATATATTTATAGATGGGGTTGTAAAAGAAGTAAATGCTAGGGTGTTTAGGGAGAGGGGTGGGTTTAAAATTTAAAGGGGAATCAAATTCAAAATGGGAATTGACACATTTAAACTTTTTGTGATGATACTGTGCTTATGGGAGATTCCAAAGAAAAATTGCAAAGGTTAGTGGATGAGTTTGAGAATGTGTGTAAAGGTAGAAAGTTGAAAGTGAACATAGTGTCGGCAGATGGATTTATGAAAGATGAGGTTAATCATAGAATTGATGAGGGAAAAAAGGTGAGTGGTGCGTTGAGGTATATGTGGAGTCAAAAAACGTTATCTATGGAGGCAAAGAAGGGAATGTATGAAAGTATAGTAGTACCAACACTCTTATATGGATGTGAAGCTTGGGTGGTAAATGTAGCAGCGAGGAGACGGTTGGAGGCAGTGAGAATGTCCTGTCTAAGGGCAATGTGTGGTTGTAAAATTATGCAAAAAAATTCGGAGTGTGGAAATTAAGAGAAGGTGTGGAGTTAATAAAAAGCATTAGTCAGAGGGCAAAGAGGGGTTTTTGAGGTGGTTTGGTCATTTAGAAAAGAATGGATCAAAGTAGAATGACATGGAATGCATATAAATCTATAGGGGAAGGAAAGAGGGGTAGGGGTGTCCTCGAAAGGGTTGGAAAGAGGGGGAAAAGGAGGTTTGTGGGCGGGGGCTTGGACTTCCAGCAAGCGTGCTGAGCGTGTTAGATAGGAGTGAATGGAGATGAATGATACTTGGGACCTGACGATCTGTTGGAGTGTGAGCAGGGTAATATTTAGTGAAGGGATTCAGGGAAACCGGTTATTTTCATATAGTCGGACTTGAGTCCTGGAAATGGGAAGTACAATGCCTGCACTTTAAAGGAGGGGTTTGGGATATTGGCAGTTTGGAGGGATATGTTGTGTATCTTTATACGTATATGCTTCTAAGCAGTTGTATTCTGAGCACCTCTGCAAAAGCAGTGATAATGTGTGAGTGTGGTGAAAGTGTTGAATGATGATGAAAGTATTTTCTTTCTTTTTTGGGTCACCCTGCCTCGGTGGGAGACGACCGACTTGTTGGAAAAAAAAAAAAAAAAATTGTTTTTCATTTATCCATACCAATAACAGTCTCTCTACCTCTTCAATTATTTGCAGTCTCTGTCTTGAAAACATACTTGAACCTTTCGCAACAACAGCTTCCTTGATTGCCTGTCTGTTCGCCAAGATAGTACTGACGGTTGAATGTGATTTGTTGTATTGCCTTTCCAACTCAGCCATATGCACTCCACACTCGTATTTTTCAATGATCTCCTCCTTCATTTCCATTGTAATTCTCACCCTTTTTAACACAGGCTTGGCACTAGAAGCTTTCTTGGGGCCCTTGATGGCTTATTTAGCAGTTACAAGCACTAAAAAAGTGGAATAATCCAAAATGTATGGAAGGGGCACGTGGAAACCGACCGCAACAGCTTGTAAACAATGGCACACTGAGTGATGGAGTGGCTGGGCTGCCCGTTCAGGCCATGCTCTGGGCACATGGACATGTTCTGGACGGACGTCGTTGGTAGCATTTTTCGCCGTTGGTTAAGGCATATTTTTTTTTACAGCAAAAAGCGCCATTAGACAAAATTGCCATTATTTAATGCCACCATTAGTTAAGGGTTGACTGTATATTTAACCTTTAAAAAATATATTTTTTGTTAATACTTTTGGCTGTCTGAAACGAATAAGTTGGATTTCCATTATTTCTTATGGGGAAAATTAATTCGGACATCAAAATTGGTTAAAGGTAAGCTCTCTGGAATGGATTAATGTCGTTAATTGAGGGTCCACTGTATATATATTTACCAAACTGGGGCAGGCCAGGACTTGACCCTATGAACCTTGTACTGCCTCCAGAGACAGAACAATGTATGCATCACCTTACCTCTGGGCCAGCGATCCTACAAAAATCACACATGCAGTTGAGGTACATGTTTTTCTCGTGATCCGAGGACACTCATGGCAGTGGTATCTCAAGGATTAATTTCAGCCTCGTCCTGTTTGAATACCCACCTCAACAAGAAGTCTATATAGCAATGAAATCATGAAACAATGATTTTAGATCATTTACCAAACTGAGGCAGGTCAGGACTAGACCCTACGAACCTTGTACTGCCTACAGAGACAACACAATGTATGCATCACCTTACCTCTGGGCCAGGAATCCTACAAAAATCACACATGCAGCTGAGCTACATGTTTTTCTCGTGGTCCGAGGACACTCGTGGCAGTGATATCTCACAGATTAATTGCAGCCTCTTCCTGCATTCAGCTGCATGCGTGATCTTTGTAGGATCACTGGCCCAGAGGTAAGGTGATGAGTACATTGTGCTGTCTCTGGAGGTGGTACAAGGTTTGTAGGGTCGAGTCCTGGCCTGCCACAGTTTGTTAAATGATTTAAAATCACTTGTTTCGTGATTTCATTCCTCCCCCCCACCCACTCACACACACAGCCAGGAGCTGAGTCTTGACCCACGCAACCACAATTAGGTGAGTACACACACACACACACACACACACACACACACACACACACAGTGGTACCCCAAGTTTCGAACTTAATCCATTCTAGGAGCTAGTTCTAAAGTCAAAACGTTCGAAACTTGTGTCATAAGAGCCAATTAAAATGCAGGGAGCAAGGGGCTAGTAACCCCTTCTCCTGTATACATTACTAAAATTAAAAAGAGAAACTTTTGTTTTTCTTTTTGGGCCACCTGCCTCGGTGGGATACGGCCGGTGCGTTGAAAGATAGAGCCAAACTACCACATTTCTTCACTGATAAACATTGTGGAAAATGCTCACATTTAGAACTGAAAAAAAAAAAAAAAAATTAAGAGATTCACATAATTTTGTTTAAATTCTTCTTAAGCTATGCCTTGAGGAGCATGAATAAAGAAATAGATAAATGGGCAGGGTCAAGTGAGAAACTGCAGAAGAGCAAGAGAAATAAATTTAAAGTGAATAACTTGTAAGAATCCTAGGTAGTAGGTTGGTAGACAGCACCTGCCCAGGGAGGTACTACCGTCCTGCCAAGTAAGTGTAAAACGAAAGCCTGTAATTGTTTTACATGATGGTAGGATTGCTGGTGTCTTTTGTCTGTCTCAAACATGCAAGATTTCAGGTACATCTTGCTACTTCTACTTACACTTAGGTCACACTACACATACATGTACAAGCATATATATACACACCCCTCTGGGTTTTCTTCTCTTTTCTTTCTAGTTCTTGTTTATTTCCTATCTCCATGGGGAAGTGTAACAGAATTCTTCCTCCGTAAGTCATGCGTGTTGTAAGAGGCGACTAAAATGCCGGGAGTAAGGGGTTAGTAACCCCTTCTCCTGTATAAATTACTAAATTTAAAAAGAAAAACTTTCGTTTTTCTTTTTGTTCCACCCTGCCTTAGTGGGATATGGCCGGTTTGCTGAAAAAAAAAAAAAAAAAAAAAGAGAGAGAGAGAGAAAGGAGGAGGTGTTGCTGTGTGCTTCTCTAAAAGTGTTCATGCCCAGCACATTGATGTTGCCACCTCTACACATCTTGAAATAATGTTCTTCAAGCTCTGCATAAACACTAGTACCTCTGTACTAGCATGTACAATGTACAGACCTCAGTGGCAACATGCAGATCTCATCAACTTCCTAATGGAAAATATTGACTCCCTTCTGCTACAACACAACTGTCAACATATCATAATTGTTGGTGACCTCAACCAGCACCTTATACAGAGGGGCTTTGATGACCTTCTTGCAGTGTTTGCATGAGAAACTTCGTTGATTTTCCCCCCTCACATCTCTGGCTCCTCCCTTGACCCAGTAGTGAGTGATCTGGCAGAAGGTTTTAGTCACTTGTCAAACCCCTTGGCTAAAGTTGGATCGTCTGACCACAAGGCTGTTTTTACGACACTTAAGAAAACCAACAGAACGAGGAGAGGAGTCCACATGCACAACCTGGCTTATGGAAAGAGGTAATTGGCCAGCCCTTTGCTCTGAGCTCGCCACCACCGATTGGGAAAGCTCTTCTCCAAGGGGATGTTGACAACCAGTGAAAGCCTTCACTGGACCCATCCTTAATCTACAACTAGAACACATTCCTCACCGGCAATATGTGACAAAAACCTACAGATCAGCCTTGGTTTGGCTTTCGTTGTAGAGAGGCTGCTGCTGCTATGCTAAGTACAAAGCATGGCGAAGGTATAAGAGACATCCTAAACCACCTATAAAAGGGAAATTGCAGAGGCAAGCCTGTAGGCATATGGGTGATGTTCAAAAGTGGGCCATTGCTAAACGGGAGGTGGACACTAAAAGAAAGCTAGCATCAGGTGGGGAGGCTCCAAAACCTGGTGGTCCCTGGTCAAGGACAGACAAGGTTATCTGCCTGTGAACTCATTCCACCTCAAATCGACAGAATGGGACCACCTCTACTAGTAGTCAAGAGAAGGCGGACCTCTTTGCCGAACACTTTGCTACCAAAATGCAAGTTCCTGATTCCAGCAAGGGACCCTCCTTGTGCTATCTGCCAAGAACTGTGTCCAAACGGTCATTAGTGACAATAAGGCAGAGAGGTGCATTTCCTCCTAAATTCGCTTGAGCCAAGAAAGGCTGTGGGCCCCAGACAAGTTTGACCCAAGATTGCCGAGAAGATGTGCAGACAGCTAGCAGCACCTCTAACACGCATCTTTGCCAGCACTGCCTATACAGCTAAATGGCCCTTTCTTTGGAAAAGGAGTCCCTGTTCACAAAAAAGAGCAAGCAGAAATCAGCAACTACAGACAGTGGTCACTCCTGTCAACCACTGGTAAGATCCTCGAGACAATAATCTCAAAGACAAATGACAGAGTTTTTTTTGACTACCACTCACTACTTTGTGATCGTCAATATTGGCTTTCAGGAAAGGTTACTCTGCTGCAGATCTGTTGTTAAACCCACTCCACTAAGTGGGGGCACCAGCACTGGATGAATCCAAAGTCAGCTGTGTGGTAGCACTGGACATTGCGTGTCGCTTTCGACCGGGTGTGGCATCAGGGCCTCTTAGCAAAACATTCAAGCACTGTGAATTGCAGCTCTACCCTATGTCTCCTCTGTGATTACCTTCATGGTAGATCTCTAAGTGTAGTCCTCAAATGGAACGGAAATCAGCAAGGCATCCTATTGGGGCAAGTGTTCCACAAGGAAGCTTGCTGGGTCCATTGTTATGGAATGTCTACTTTCAAAACGACCTTCTTCATACTCGATCCCAAAATCACATGCATAATGCAGCGACTGTACAGCTGACATTCACTTATTCCAAGAGAAGAAATGCCGCTGCTCAAGCTAGCATCAATCACCTCTGATAGGCTATAAATCAGCTTGGGGAAATAGATGGCAAGTAACATTTGCACGCTGAGAAAACGCATATGATAATCGTCTCTAGGCACCAAGATGGTATGCTGGTGCAGTAGTAAGGATGAATGGGAGGATGTGGCACCTGGAGAAGAAGTTGATATCCTTGGGGTGAAATTTGACTCCAAACTAACTCATGAAGAAGCCATGTTGTAAATCTTGCAAACAAGGCAACCATGAAGCTACAGCACTTCGCCGAATCTCGCATCTGCTTGACAGTAGGGGGTTTGCGAGATCCTGTACGAGGCACAAGTACGCTCACACAAAAGCCTTGAGTATGCTCCACTTTCTTGGTATTGCTCCCCCGCCCCCCCTCTCATCTGCGACTCATGCTTGACAGGAGAGAGAACAAGCATGGACGTCACATCTCTCGCCTGGACCCCATCCTGGATAGATCTGTCATTTCGCAGAGCCTTCAACATAGGAGGGATTGTGGGTGGCCTTACTGTTATGTACAAGGCCAATATTGTCAAAATACCACACGAGTTGGATCCACTTCGAGGACAGCGTGAAACAAGCTTTTATGCCACAAGAGACGGCAGAAAGCAGCAACTGATCACTATCTGGCTGTACCCTTCTCGCAAACATCACTCCACCTGAGATCATACATATCCCAGGATGACTCGAGTATTGAACACACATCGTACAGCATAATGATGTCAAAGAGATAAAGTCAGTTGATCAAATGAAAATGGCTGGCCCACAGATGGCTTCCCAACTTCATGCTTTCCCTACTTGTAATGTCTCATAACAATAAAAATATGCTTTCAAATGAGCTGATAGGTAAACAGCTCTTAGCTGCCAATAAGTTAGAATCCTTAACCTGTAAAAGCTGTCAATAAAGCAGGGATCCTTAACCTTGTCAAACCCTGTTGAAAAAAAAAAAAAAAAAAAAGAGAAAGAAAGAAAGAGAGAGAGAGAAAGAGAGAAAGAAAGAGAGAGAGAGAGAAGAGAGAGAGAGAGAGAGAGAGAGAGAGAGAGAGAGAATAGAGAGAGGAGAGAGAGAGAGAGAGAGAGAGAAAGAGAACGAGAGAAAGAGACGAAAGAGAGAAAGGAGAGAAAGAGAGAAAGAGAGAAAGAGAGAGAAGAGTGAGAAAGAGGAGAGAGAGAGAGAGAGAAAAGAGAGAGAGAGAAAAGAGAAGAGAGAGAGGAAAGAAAGAAAGAGAAAAGAAAGAGAGAAAGAAAAGAGAGAATGTAGAAAGATGAAAAGAAAGAGAAAGAAAGAGAAAAGAAAGAAAGAAGGCTCCACAGATGGCTCCAACTTCATCCTGTTCCCTACTTGTATGTCTCATAACAAAAAAAGCTTTCAAATGAGCTGATGTAGGTAAACAGCTCTTAGCTTGTCCAATAAAGTTTTAGGATTCCTTAACCTGTAAAATAGCTGTCAATAAAGCTAGGGATCCCTTAACCTTGTCAAACCCTGTGGAAAAAAAAAAAAAAAAAAAAAAAAAAAAAAAAAAAAAGAAAAAAAAAAAAAAAAAAAAAAAAAAAAAGAAAGAAAAAAGAAAAGAGAAATAAAGTAGAGAAAACAAGAAGAGAAATAAAGAAAGAAAGAGAAAAAGAAAGAAAGAAAGAAAGAAAGAAGAAAACCATTGTAAGAATAAGCAAATCAAGAAATGGGAGGGGGGAGGAAATAAACTGGTTTGTGCGCAAACATTTCTGAACCCTTTATTCCTATTTCCAAACCATAGGTAATAATATTAAATCATGAATATAAGGAGAAGATAATACTCATGGAGTGACAAACAATACATTCCAAGGTTAAGTGTAGCTTACTTTCTCCTATGACAGTCAGCATCGAGATCACACACTATAAGAGTTCAGCCTTGATCAAAATGTATTAACATAGGTGGAATTTATACACACAAGTAATATAAAGGAAATCAAATATTAACTTCAAGTAAAGTGTCCACAGATTTTACAAGTGACACATTATGGAACATTAAAAAATGGAAATAAATATATATAAAATAATAAAA